>CM061065.1:202365993-202656408 GCA_030762895.1 Sophora flavescens
CATCTCGATGGTCTTGATCATCAACATTAGTAATTATTTTGTTAGTCAAAAGAACAATGGACCTTTTCATATCAGCTGGATCAGTGACATAGAACACTTGTTGAGCTTGAGATGCTAATATAAAAGGCTCATCTTTATACCCCACCCTATTAAGATCCACCTGCATGAACCCTGACTCATCAATCTGAACACCGTTATTATTGTCAACCCACTTGCAACCAAACACACCAACCTTAAACTTTGTGTAATCCAACTCCCATATGCGTTCAATGACGCCGAAGTATGACATATTTGCATATATCGGGTTTCTGTCTTTGGCACTTGAGATATGCATCGACTGAGCTACTAGAGTCACACCACTGTTTTGCATTGTACTCCGACCATCTTGTTCTTTTGTATAGAATGTGTACCCATTAATTTGATAACCGTGGTAAGAGAACACATGCAAACTTGGACCTTTGGCTAACCATCTCAATCTATTTGAAACTGAAGTATCATTTTCAGTCAACTCTGCATAAATGTGATCTCTTAGCCACGTTATAAAACAACGATTGTGTTCTCTAGTTAGCCAATTTTGATTCTTATTTGGATACAAACTCTTAAGCATGTCCTTGTGTTTTTCAACATATGGCTCAACCTCATCGGCATTGTGCAGAACATATAAGTGTGCTTGCTCCCATTATGTCCTTGTTATAGTCACTATTTCATTTCCAGTAATTCCTTGCCCCATCATTCTCCATGTGTGACGAGACTTTGGCAGCCCTATAGATTCAGCATTGGATAGGTATTCGATGCAGAATTCAACAGCTTCTTCGACAATATACCGTTCAACAATACAACCTTCCTGTCGTGATCGGTTTTTCACATACCCTTTTAATATCTTCATATAACGCTCAATCGGGTACATCCATCTCATATAAGCTGGCCCACACAGTTGTGTCTCTCTAACAAGGTGAATGGTTAGATGAACCATTATGTCAAAGAATGAAGGTGGAAAGTACATCTCAAGCTGGCATAAAGTCACAACAATTTCTCTTTGCAATGATGGCAACTTCCCGGGGTCAATCACTTTGCTGCAAATTGCCTTGAAGAAGAAACAGAGTTTAGTTAAGGCCCCCGCACTTTGTTAGGTAAAATAGACCGTATACCAATGGGTATCAACTGCTCCATGAGAACATGACAATCGTGGGACTTTAGACCTTTTAACTTGAGATCTTTCATCGATACGAGGTTCCTAATGTTTGAAGAGTACCCTTCCGGAACCTTAACTCCTTCAAGAAACTTACAAAAAACAGTTTTTCTTTTCTAGATAGAGTGTAAGCAGCCGGGAGGAAGATATGTACTTTTACCCTTCTTCGTCGGTCCCAATTCTCTTCTTATTCCCATACTAACCAAGTCCAACCTTGCATTGATGCCATCTTTAGTCTTCCCTGGCACATTGAGTAACGTACCAATGACACTATCACGGATATTTTTTTCAACGTGCATCACATCGAGGAAATGTCTTACATATAATGATTTCCAATATGGCAACTCAAAGAAAATCGACCTTTTCTTCCACCCTCTTGTGACAATATCTCTCGCAAAAGGTTTACCGAATTGGATATTCAAATCCTTTACCTTTTCAAAAAGTTGATCACCCGTCAAAGGTGAAGGCGCTCTACCTTCTTCTCGAGTTCCCATTGAACGCTTTTCTCCACCACCGTAATGATGACTTGGATGCAAAAATCTACGATGCCCAAGAAAGACATTCTTCTTACAATGTTCTAACCGCATCCAATCCGTACCCTCTTCACATATAGGGCATGCACACCGACCCTTGATGCTATATCCTGACAGATTACCGTAGGGCTGGAAAATCATTAATTGTCCCAAACAACATAGCTCTCAAATTGAAACTTTCTTCCTTATACCCATCATACACCTCCACACCTGTCTCCCACACTTGTTTCAAGTCTTCAATAAAAGGAGTCAAATAGACGTCTATATCATTTCCTGGTTGTTTGGGCCCTGAAATTAACATAGATAACATCATAAATTTGCGCTTCATGCATAGCCATGGGGATAGGTTGTAAATCACCAAAATCACAGGCCATGTACTTTGAGAGCTACTTTGAACACCATGCGGGGTAAATACTTCAGTATCCACTGCAAGTCGTAGGTTTCTTGAATCTTGCGCACAATCGGGATAATCATGATCAAATTTCTTCCATTGCGGAGAATCTGCCGGTCTGCCGAGCTTGCCATCTTTGATCCTTTCATCCTCATGCCATGTCAAGTGCTTTGAATCTTGAACTACTACGGTACATGCGCCTAAATCTGGGTATTATGGGAAAATACCACACAACCTTCTCTGGATCTGATTCTTTCTTCTTATATCGTGAGGCATTACATTTAGGACACATCTGTAACGATGCATATTCATTCCGAAATAAAATGCAATCGTTAGGACAAGCATGTATCCTCTCGTAGCTCATGCCAATAGAGCGTAACATTTGTTTAGCCTCGTATGTCCGACTAGGAAGCACATTATCATCTGGCAACATGTCTTTCAATAGTGTGAGTAAGTCCGTAAAGCTCTTATCAGTCCATCCGTTGCCCGATTTCAAGTTATACAACTTTAACATCGCCGACAATCTTGTGAATTTAGTACATCCATCATACAATGGTTGCTCTGCATCACTTACCAACCTCCCAAACATTTGTGGACAATCCCGAAGATCCTCTTCAACAAGCATTTGCAATGTCTTCAAAACGATCGCCCGCATAAGTATTTGTGTCGGTATCGTATGATGAATATCTCACACGATTCCTCATTTCACTAGACTCGGCTCTTGTCTCACCATGTTTTGTCCAACATGTATAACTTTGATCGATTCCATTACACACTAAATGTTCTTCCAAATCGGCTGCACTAACTCGCCTTGCATAACAACAATGTAAACAAGGACATATGATTGTATTAGGGTTTTTCGCATGCCGAACTGCAAAACTAATGAACTCTTTCACCCCATCCTCATACTCCTTCGTTAAACGATTGGCAGACATCCATTTCCGATCCATGCTTTTCCGATCTACAAAAATATTTATTAAACATATTTACTTTGAGTTTAGAGTGGTTGAGGTATACATGCAATGTATACAGATTAAAGGAATGAAAGGCTGCAAACAAAACACATTGTCGCTGAGTATTGCTGAAGGAAACAGTGTCAGCTTGTTGATGAGTGTGATTCCACATCATCTTTGTCTATCATTTTGCATGCATTTTCATGTAGTTTAGGAATATTTTTATTAGATTTTAGGTTAATTTTCCTTTGGAACGGGTAAGGCGGTTTTCGTGTGTTGTTTTGCAGATATCAAGGGTAAAATGCTCGAGATCAACCATGATGAAGTTTGGATAAAGATAGGGCTTTAAAAGTTCAGAAAATGAGCCAAACAGAGTCCATCACGGCCTAGCCGTGATGCCCATCACGGCCATGATCGAGCAAAACTGAAAAAGAAGAAAGGCTGAAGTCAGAGTCTGTCACGGCCTGGCCGTGATATCCATCACGGCCGTGACCCAAAACCACCACAAGTCGAGCACATCACGGCCCGGTAGTGAAATTCTTCACGGCCATAACAGAGACCGTCACGGCCTGGCCGTGATATCCATCACGACCGTGACCCAAAACCACCACAAGTCGGAGAGCACATCACGGCCCAGCCGTGAAATTCTTCACGGCCATACCAGCGACGGTCACGGCCTGGCCGTGATGGCCATCACGGCAGTGAAGCTCATTACTTGGACCTGAAGAAACCGAAATAGATCAGATTTTGAGTTGGTTTGGGACTCTAACTTCCCAATTTCTATAAATAAGGATCAAGGCATCGATCGGGGGATACACAATACACATTGGATGAGATCCATAACAACTAGGACTTAGGCATAGGACTAAGGCAAACTTGCTCACTCTCTAAAAACACCAAAATCGAGCACGGAACATTAAATTAAATGATATATAAAGGGAAAGGATCAACAAACTGAAGCAACAAAAACAAACATATGAACCCATTCTTCACATTCTGAAAAACATTGAAACAAAACAAAACAGGATACCAGCAGCATTAGGTTCAAAATGCATACAGTCAATCCGTCAATCCATATTCATATTTTCAAATAATGATTGACACACAAACAAGTCACATTCCATTCAACACCAATCAAACCGAAAATTAAAGAGCAAGTAAAATAAAACCTTGAACACAGACTGTGAACTTGGATAAAAACACACTCCCACAAATATTAAGAATGTCCGGAAATAAAATTTGTAAATGATAGAAAATCACCTGAACACAGACTGTGAACTTGGAAGTGGGTTCCACTAAAGCTGCAAACTTGGAACTGGGTTCAACCGGGAATGCGCCCCTGTGACTGTGTCACAGACCCTGAGCCAGAGTGTGAAGCTCTTAGTATGAGACTTAATCATATTTAAAAATCAAGCACTACTTTGCTCTATAGTGTGGGTCGCATCAAGCACAAACAGCATTAAACATTAAATTGACATACAAAACGACACATGAAGCCAATTGTAGTTTGAACCCTCCGGCATTAGAAATCATAACCATAATCAACCATACAAAATCTATTTACCATTCCAGATATGGCTCTGAATGCAGAGGAGCTTATGTTATTCGAGTTTGAAAATTGAATTGAGAAATGGGAAATAAACAGCTTCTCAGAGAAAAAAAATCATGAAATGGTGAAATTTTAGCTTTTGGGATATAATCATCAAAGCCTCAATGACTCATTACTAAGACAGCCTAAAAATACAAACTTCTGAGCAAGAAGCTTCACCTTGCAAGGTATTAATGAAGCTCAGCACTCGAGAAGACATGACTTCACTAGCAATCAACTAAAAAACAAAAACAAAAAATTGACATCTATTCATATAGAGGCAGGAATCCAGAAATCCAATGTCTTAAAAAGGACAATACCTAACAACTGATAGAGAGAAATAATAGAACCCAAAAAATGCCACAAAGAGTAAAAAACAAAACACAAAAAAAGAATCTGAACAAGCAAAATGTAAAATGGTGAAACAAAGAGAGATGCACCCAAAAGGACAATAAGAAGGAACAACAAGCATAATAAGCAGAAGGAACACCAACCCACTATTGTAATGAAGAAGAAAAACAATGGGTATCCCTTTGTTTCCACTCTTCTTCCTTGTGTTGTCTCCTTCTAGAGCTTCAGTTATCTTCCACTCCACAGAACACACACACACTTTCTCTCTAAACTATGAAAGTGTGAAACTAAAACTACAATGGTATGATTTAAGTTCTTTCTCTTTCGGAGTAGCAGCGGCGGTGAGCAATGGCGAAGGTGAGGGAAGAAAAAAGAGATGGCATGCAGAGGGAAGGAAACAGTAGAATGAAAATGAGGAAGAAACAGAGAGGGAAGGCCGAGCGCGCGTCTAATATTACTGGGAAGACCTAAGATAGCGTTTCCTACAGGAAACGCTATCTTAGGTGATACCTAAGATAGCGTTTCCCTTAGGGAAACGCTATTAAAAGTCCCCCATCACTTTTAATAGCATTTCCACACGGAAATGCTATTAAAGGTGCGTGATTAAAAGTCTATTATGTTGTAGTGAGACCTAGCTACAAACTGCGCCCAAGTTTTCCTTTTAAGATAATGGCACACAAATTCCTTATTTTGTTAGGCTTTTTGTGACAAGAACCGTGAATCACACTTCACTCCATGTGTGTTTGACTATGTTTAAAATAGTATAACTGAATATGGAATTAGTTATAACTACGTTATTGTATCAGAAGGGATAGGGTTAAGAGAATAGGGGAAGAGAGTAGAGAGGAGGATAAGGGAGACTGAGAAGGAGAATTCCTGAATTTTCTGATTATCTCTTTATTTCTTCAACAGCATGATAATAAAGCATCACAATATAACAAATCATCCCTAGTAATTAGGATCACCCTAGTAATTAGGATCAGAGGACAAGTGTCATCTTTATCCATTTACATTTATTTTTAAAACTTCCACTTATACTGACTATTTCATTCTTTTCTCTCTGCAGGTAGGGGTGTAATCGGGTCGGGTTGGATCAGATTTGAGGGGTTTCATCATCCGAACCGGGTCTTTTGTTAGGATGTGAGGAGGATTTGATCGGTTCAGATCGGTTCGGATTTGGCAAATTTTCAGCTACGGATCCGAACCGATCACAATCTGGTTGGTTCGGTTCGGATCATCGGGTTACCTTTTTTTAAAAAAAATTACACTTAAATATTAATAAAAAATTAGAAAAATAAAATAAAATATACATATTTAATTATTAATTATATTAAATTTTTATATAATAATATATTAATATTATATAAAATAATTTAAAAATAAATATTTTAAAGGGTTCGGATCGGATCGGATCAGAATTCTCGGATCCGAGACCCGAACCGATCTGGTTCGGATCGGTGTTTTGGAATCCGATCCGATGATCCGAACCAATCCACCAAAACCGGTTCGGATCCGCCGGGTTCGGGGATCGGATCGGATCCGCTTACACCCCTATCTGCAGGTGACTAAAAGACTGAAATATCATGTATTACTCAAAGTCTTTCAAATGGGTTGGTCTTCTCATGGTTCGTTTGGGCCTATTAAGTATAGCAAGAGGCCCAATTTCAGTTTGGCTTGTATCATTACCCTGATCTCCCAAAACGATCTTGTCCTCAAGATCACAAGTAGGATAAGCTTGTCTGAAAAAGGAAGCCAGTTCCCACGTGGTCTCATGTGTGTCTTGTCCCTCCCATTGAATGAGAAGTTCTTCCTGAGGACCCAGAGTCGAGGGCACCAAACGGCGACGCAGGACCGCTAGAGGACGGCTATCAGCAGCAGAGGTCGCGGCCGCGGTAGGCAACGGGGAGATCTGCGCGGTGGGGTGACGACGACACGGTTTCAACAGTGAGACGTGGAAAACCGGATGGATGCTTAGTGGGTAGCTCGAGTTCGTACGCGACGGGTCCGAGGCGGCGGAGGATGTGAAAAGGCCCATAGAAGCGTTTGGCAAGTGTCTGGGAGGACCTCTTCGTCACTGAGACTTGTCTGTATGGTTGAAGCTTCAGGTATACCGACTGTCCTTCCTCAAATACCTTCTCAGTTCTCTTGGAGTTAGCTTGTTGAACCATTCTTTGCCTTGCTCTCAGTAAGTTGCACTTCAAAAGTTTCAAAATTTCTGATCTTTGTGCCAGGGTTTCATCCAAAGATCCGATCTTGGAGGTGCCAGGGACATAATCATTAATTGAAGGTGGAGCACGACCATAAAGGGCTTCAAATGGCGTCATCCCAATTGTCGAGTGAAAAGAAGAATTGTACCAAAATTCTGCCAAGGCCAAGAACCGGGACCAGTGTTTGGGCTCGTCATTGACAAAGCAACGCAGATAAGTCTCTAAACAACGATTAAGGACTTCGGTTTGGCCGTCGGTTTGAGGGTGATACGAGCTACTGAAGGTAAGAGTAGTTCGCATAGCCTTAAAAAGTTCTTTCTAGAATTTACTGAGGAAAACCTTGTCACGATCACTAACGATTGTTTTTGGGGCGCCGTGCAAGCGGTAAATCTCAGTGAGGAAAGTCGAAGCAAGGGATGCAACAGTGAATGACGATGGCAAGGCCACAAAGTGAGCAAATTTGGTCAGACGATCCACAACCACCCAAATGACAGTTTTGTTAGCAGAACTGGGGAGGTTAGTAATAAAATCCATTGAAATTTCCTCACATACTTTGCTTGGTATGTGTAAGGGTTGAATTAACCCATATGGACTGTGGGTGCTGTGTTTGTTGTGCTGGCATACAGAGCACTCAGTCGCATATTTTTTTACATCAGCATGCATACCAGGCCAATAGAAATTGGCCGAGACTCTCGCCAAAGTTGCCTTAATACCAGAGTGGCCCCCTAAGGGTGATGCATGAAACTCCTCTAATAAGGAAGGAATGAGACCAGAGTCCTTAGGGATAAATAGCCTGTCTCGGAAATATAGGAGTCATCCCTTATAAGAAAAATTTTGCTGCATCAAAGGCTCAGTCTGTAACTTAGAGATTAGCTTAGTCCCCTCAGGATGACATGAAAAAAATTCTTTTAAAGTAGATAGCATAGGAACAGTAGGGAAACTGATAGTAGCTAATGTTACCTCGGTGTCTCGATCCGGCATTCGGGAAAGAGCATCTGCCACTACATTTTCCCTTCCCGGTTTATCATGAATTTCATAGTGATAGCCCACCAATTTGGTAAGCCATTTCTGCTGTTCCGGTGTTTGAATGGTTTAGGTAAGAAGACTTTTCAAGCTTTTGTGGTCAGTGTATATTTTAAATGTAGTGCCCAATAGATATTGACGCCACTTTTTAACTGCTTCTGTCACAGCATATAACTCACGAACATAAGTGGAGGAAGAACTCAACCTTGGGCCTAACATTTTACTGAAAAAGGATATGGGCTGGTGGTTTTGAGACAAGACAGCCCCAATAGCCACTGTGGATGCATCAGTAGTGACTTCGAAAGGTAAGGAAAAATCTGGCAAAGTTAAAATTGGTAATTGTAGCATAGCTGTTTTGAGGTTTTCAAAGGCTGCAGAGGCCTCAGGTGTCCATAACCAAGTGCTGGATTTCAGTAACTCGGTCAAGGGACTTGCAATAGATGCATAATGGCGCACAAAGCGCCTGTAAAACCCTGTGAGGCCCAAAAATGCTCGGAGGGCAGTAAGGGAAGTAGGAGTAGACCATTCACGGATGGCCTCAAGCTTGCTAGGGTCAGCTTGGACACCCTGGCCCGTAATGATGTGCCCCAAATAATCAACTGAACTTACTCCAAATTGGCAATTAGAAAACTTTGCGTAGAATTGGTGTTCTCCCAATAACTGTAGAATCAACTGCACATGCTCTAAATGAGATGTCCATGTAGTGCTAAATATTAGAATGTCATCAAAAAATACCAAAACGAATTTGCGCAAGTAGGGGCGCAATAGGTCATTCATGGCAGCCTGAAAAGTAGAGGGAGCATTTGTGAGGCCAAAGGGCATCACCAAAAATTCATAGTGGCCATCAAAGGTTCTAAAACCAGTTTTGGGAATATCTTCTTGTGCTAAGAGGATCTGGTGGTAACCGGATCGTAAGTCTATTTTAGAGAAAAAGGAAGCCCCATGGAGTTCATCCAACAATTCATCAATAGTAGGGATAGGGAAACAATCCCTAAAAGTAATAGCATTCAAGACCCGGTAATCAACACAAAATCTCCATGTTCCGTCTTTCTTTTTGGCTAAGAGAACCGGAGAAGAATAGGGGCCAGTACTAGGCCTTATAAGCCCTTCCTCCAACATATCAGCAATTATTTTTGTCATAGCCTTTTTTTTGAAAATGTGGGTAGCGGTAAGGCTTAGTGTTAATGGGTGGGGAGTTGGGTGGTAGGTGTATGTGGTGGTCATGTGGTCTTCTTGGGGGAAGGTCGTGGGGTGTGGAGAAAATAAAGGAATGTTGTAGGAGTATGAGGCGCAGGTCAGGTGAGACATCTTGTAGTGTCTCTAGGTCCTCGGTTTTAAGGATAGTGGTTGGGTGAGATGGAAGCATAGATATAGCATGGCAAGTGGCTATAGCATCTGTGTGCAACATACGAATAATTTGGTGAAAAGAGGCATGAGTAAGCATAGGGGAACCTGTACCCTTAAGAGTGATGAGGGAGCCTTCAAAATAGAATTGCATGGATGGCACTTTAAAATCCGAAACAAAAGGACCCAGGGTTTGTAACCATTGGACCCCTAATACAGCATCAACACCTTGAATAGGAAGCAAATAGAACGGAATATGGAATGAACAGGAGGAACTGTCACAGGTACATCCTTGCAACAAACAGAACATTGTATATGTTCCCCATTACCGACCATTACAGAGAATGTCTCTAAAGGATGGACAACTAGTCCAAGGAATGTAGCTACCCGTGGCTGTAAAATATTATGGGAGCTGCCCGTGTCCACCAAAACCGTGATAGGATGGCCTTGAATATGGGCCTGAAAACGCAAGGTCCTAGGAGAGGCTTGGCCAGTCATGGCATCCATAGATAAGTGAAAATGTTCAGGTTCCTAGGTAGGAGTTTATGGTGTAGAGGCTATGGTTGGGTTAGGGATTAAGATGGTGGATAAGGGTAGGCTAGGCTCAGTTATCAAGTATAGGCTGTCAGGAGGATCATCTGGTGGTTGTGTTTCCTCATCAGTAAGTAACAAGAGGAATTGGTGGGATTTGCAGCGATGTCCGGAATGAAACTGTTCATCACAATTGAAACAAAGCCCTTTGGCACGACGGGCTTGTTGCTCCGAGGGTGATAAACGGCGGATGGGTAAGGTATTTTGTGGGTTAGGTGGGGCGGGTAGGGCTAGTCTTCGAGATGGAGGTGGGAGTAGTGAAGATGGTGGGGGGAAATTGGTGGGTGGTGAGTATATGGTGTATGGTTTGGGGAAATGGTGAGAACGGTTGGCTTGTAGTTTAGACTCTACCAACTTGGCTAGGCCAATGGCATCCGAAATGGATGTGGGCTTCAAAATGGCCAATTCATGTTGGATTTCTGGACGTAAACCAGAAAGGAAACAGTCTAAAACTGAAGCAGGTGGTAAACCTATCACCCGATTGCAAAGCCTCTCAAAATCACGTTGATAGGTGGTAACAAAATCTGTTTGGCGCAGTTTGAATAGTGCTTGTTGATGGTTTTCGAAGATGGAAGGTCCAAAACACAGCTCCAAGGCACAGGTGAATTCCGCCCAAGTGGATAGAACACCATTTTTATGCATCCATTGAAACCATCCAAGGACATCAGCAGTCATATAGGGAGCAATGTGGGAAAGGCGTTGTTGTGGGGGAATGGAATAGTAAGTGAAGAATTGTTCAGCTTGAAAGATCCACTCTAAGGGGTTAGATCCATCAAACTGTTGGAGATGAAGTTTAGGGGGCTTGGGTTGCTGATCTGGGAATTGTGTGGGTTTGGGTAGAAGGGGTTGGGCTTGAATTTGGTTCTGCAGGTACTGGAATTGGGTTTGATAGTCATCATGCCGTTGATCTTGAACAAATTGACGGTCATCTTGAGCAGTTTTGAACTCTGTGAAAAGATGTGTGAGGGATAGAATAGAGTCTTGTAATTGCTGCAGGGTGATAGCGTCACTGGGGCCTGGGTTTTGGTTTTTAGGAGGCATAGTTCTCAACGAAAGCATCAATGATATGGAATTAGCTATAACTACGTTAATGTATAAGAAGAGATAGGGTTGAGAGAATAGGGGAAGAGAGTAGAGAAGAGGATAAGGGAGACTGAGAATGAGAATTCCTGAATTTTCTGGTTATTTCTTTATTTCCTCAACAGCATGATAATAAAGCATCACAATGTAACAAATCATCCCTAGTAATTAGAATCAGAGGACAAGTGTCATCTTTACCCAGTTACATTTACATTTATTTTTAAAACTTCCACTTATACTGACTATTTCATTCTTTTCTCTCTGCAGGTGACTAAAAGACTGAAATATCATATATTACTCAAAGTCTTTCAAATGGGCTGGTCTTCTCATGGTTCGTTTGGGCCTATTAAGTATAGCAGGAGGCCCAATTTCAGTTTGGCTTGTATCAGTAACTTTCCGAGTTTATACAAGCAGCAAACATGTTTGAATTTTAACTCAATGGCGTCTATGATTACAGTGTAAAATTACTTAGCAAGATTTTTTTTTTTGAACAAACAGCAAAATACATTTTAAAAGTGAACATTTTAGATGTTTCTATCAGAACAGATCGTATAAGAATTAGTTCTACCTGAAATATATTAAATAAAATTATTTTTTCAAATTTTGAAAGGAATTGACTTTCAATGTTTTTTCTTTGAAACAATAGAATAATTGTATTTCATTAATAATTAAAGAAACAATACATTCTGGAATCTAATGAAATACTTGGGGCTAGCCGTGTCTACACTATTCGCTCACAAAACTTGGGTTAAAGTTTGGGAAGAAAGAAAAAGTCTCAGAGCAGGCGGAGAGAATGGCACCAAACTTAGAGATATTTTGCCTAAAATTAAGGACCTGGTCAAGAATCCATTCAGTTTTAGCAAGAATGAAATCAGTATATCACCATGCATACGGACACATATTTGTAACTGACTTTCAATATGTTAATTAATTCAACTATAATTTGAGAAAGCATTTTTCGTTCAAGGCATTTCTTTCACGGCATTTTATTTTTGTGAATATCCTCTGATCGGAAGCCAGAGATTAACCCCCCGAGATACTGAGATTCATTTAAGGGGTTGACCATTCCCAACAGATACTCTTCCATAAGCATTAGTCAGGAAAGGAATTGAACCCCTGACCACACGCCCCACGGTGTGCCACAATCCCGAGCAGCGGAGAGATTGTAAGGGCCGTCCACGATCCTCTCGAATTCGTATAACAAGAACAGTTGCCCTAATTGTACCGGAAGTTTTTCTCAGCCCTAGAAATTTCATGTAACTTTTATTTTTGTATGGACCCTATTACATTGATAATCCCCTTATTAAGAATTAAAACTATCTAATTAATTGATGTTTAACATTTTTAATTACTTTTTTTAATCATAAAATTAATCATTAAATAAAAATTGACTTCTTAATATACCAATCAACACAATAATTAACTTAACTAACCTGATTAATCAAAGTTAAAAATTAGTTAACAAATTTCTTAATTAAATTATTTTAAACGAAAAAAAAAGGATGAAGAGAAGTCGCATTTGGAAATTGCGACTTCTCAATGTATAAAAAAAATTAAAGAAGGAAAGTCGTGAATGCCAATCACGACTTCTTATAGAAAAGAAAAATGGGGTTATTTAAGAATATAATTTTGGGAGTGGGATAATAGGGTAGTTAATTTTAAAAATAGGATTATTGAAAAACAAATTCCTAGAAACATTGCCTCCTTTCATGATGAGACCATACCTGCCAAGGAAAATAGATCTTCGGCAGTTTTTATGAAAACTACATAAAATCCCAGCAAAAATAATTCTTATAGAGAACATTAATCTAAAAATCCCTCACACATTCCTTTTCTTCACATATATACTTATCGCTATTTCAAAACCACTCCATTAGTTGAAATCCACTAAGGTCCTATAGAATTCAGGACATGTTTGAATTCACTTTTATAAAAGATTAAAGTAATTCCAGGGACATAAAATTGATTTTAACATGTTTGAATATTCCCCACTTCACTTGATTTTGTCTCTAGAGTTGATTCTAACTTAAAGCTAGAATTTGAAACTTTTGCCCAAAAACATGATTTTTAATTCAAATTTATTGTTCAAACTCAATTTTATTACAATCAATTATACAAAATCAATTCTATCCAAAATCAAGTTTGTTAAACAATCATCCAAACACACTCAAAGTGAAACTCACAGAAATCCACGTTGGTCCTAGAAGGTTCGTTGCTAGCACTCATCCCTTGTAAAATAAAAAAAGTGCGTTCATTCTAATTTAACTCTTTCATCCTGCAATAATCCTGCTTACAGTCAGAGCAAGGATTGAAAATGAAACAAATTAGCACCCTAAAGAGTACAGTAGCAGTTATCAATCAGATAACATTGGCGTGTAACGGTGGCTACTCATCCCTTGTAAAATAAAAAAAGTGCGTTCATTCTAATTTAACTCTTTGATCCTGCAATAATCCTGCTTACAGTCAGAGCAAGGATTGAAAATGAAACAAATTAGCACCCTAAAGAGTACAGTAGCAGTTATCAATCAGATAACATTGGCGTGTAACGGTGGCTGGATAGAGATGGACGTTTATACCAAGTGAATTATGGACTTATGGACATGATTCCAAACGTAATGGCATGTTTGGACCCACATCAATTCTGCCCTAACATGTGTCCCAGCTGAAGCCCACATGTAGCTATGTAGCTACAATATGTGGCCTATATATTTGAAATGTCCATTTCTCAACGCAGTTCCACACAGGTATTAAGGATAAACGATTTCATGAAAGTGAAAAAAAACAAAACAAAGGAAAACAATGACTCGTGGCAAAAAAACTGAAGCGCGACTCCTGTACTGTATAGTAAATGAAAAAAAGAGGGCACAGACAAGTTATGCCAGAATTAAATATAAGCAAATCCAAAAATTGAAATCAGTCATAATGCAGTATTAAGTGCACAAGAACAGCTAAAATAACAACTAATATGAGTAATGTCTGACTTCATCAAGTCTACAAAGCAAAATAAAAGTACGCTAAAAGCATACTCAAGAAAACCAGACATCAGTTTAGTCAAATAGACTAAAACCCATATCATCATCAGATTCTTCAGCTGGCTCATCCTTCTTCTCCTCTTCCTTGGCGGCAGCAGCAGCTGGAGCAGCACCAGAACCAGTAGCAGGTGCAGCAACAGCAGCAACAGCAAATTTGCTTGGATCCTACATTCAACATAACAATTTGTAAATAAGAATGAAATAATTAATCAATATTTTAGAGTCAGATAATCAAAATGTAGAAGATCATACCTTCAAGAACTCCTTAACCTCGTCTGCCCGAGGGAAAGAATATTCCGTGGCAACTGCAACAGCCAGAACATTCTTATAGGCATTGACAAACATGTGCGGCGCAGCAGCAAGGGTTGGGTATGAAACAGCCAATGAAAGAGCAGTAACCATAGAGACACCAATAGCAAACTTCTCAATGAGATCATCCTCAGTGAGATCCAGAACCTCAGGGCTGAACACAGAACCATTATCATAAACAGAAAGCACAACAAGCCCATATGAGAAGGGCCTTATCCCAAGCTTGGCAAGCAGTGCAGCTTCGGAAGAGCCGACCTTGTCCCCCTTCCTAATGAGTTCCACAGGTGTGATAATTTCAACAGTACCCTTGTTAATCTTGGTGGGAATGTTAAGCACCTGAAATGTGGAGGCCAAATATAAAAACATGACACCCACAAAAAGAAGATTCAAGTTGTACAAGAACAAGAACAGAGGAATACAAACCTGGAAGAAAGAGGTCTGAGAGGGATCGAGACCAGTGTTCCCTGGAGGAACAACGACATCAATTGGAGCAACCAAACCAACACGAGCAGGAGCTCCCACCTGTTAGTACAAGACCAAAGTTACCATATAAGACTACTTTAACAACACCAAAGGTGACAACTTATCAGCTCAAAGCTCTATACATACAACAAGCAGAAAACATTTTAACAAGAGGATATTTCCAATCAATTATACTAGAAACACAGACTAGATTATGGTATATTGCACAACTGAAGATTATTACAATTAAGGTTATGTTTGAAGGAGATAGAGAAGGTTAGTAATGAAGTTATTTGAAGTAGAACGGAGTGAAGATGCCAATTCATTGTTTGGAAGAACTAATGCAGGAATGGCAGGATATTCCACTCCATTGCTTGCAAGTGACAATGATAAATGATAATTAATGGAGTGGAGAGAATCTCAAAGGGTATGGAATATTTTGAGTTCCCATGCTTAACTAATAAATTTAATTACTTAAAAAGCTCTCAAGCAATGGTTTAAAATCTTTTACCACTTACTCCTTTACTAAAGACTAGCCTCCATGTATCCAAACATAGCCAAGTGACTCTCACAATGACAAGGACAAACATATTTCGTGACATGTGATAAACCAGATACAATATGTACAACAATCAAATCAGCTTGCAATTTTATGATGACAAAAAACACCAAACCAAACCAACAACAATGAATATTTAGCAAACATACCAATTACACGGTACACTGAAAAAAAAAAAGAGAGAGAGAAATTAAAAAACTGTGAAAAGGTGACTGTACCTTGTACTTAGCAACCTCCTCGCTAACCTCCTTCAAGTCACCCTTAGTAAAAATTAATCCAACATTGCCCTGATTCAACCAACAAAACATTAGACGCATCTTTCAGAAATGGCTAAATAACAATTAACGAGAGAGAGAACGAACCACGAGGAGAGGCTAAATAACAATTAACGAGAGAGAGAACGAACCACGAGGAGAGGGATAAGGTTGAGGTAGGCTTTGTTGCCGGTGTTCTCGGCGTGGATCCTAACAGAACGCTTCATCATGGTGTTCTTTCCCATGAGCACGACGGAGTCACCACGGAGACCCCTGCGAATGTTCTGGAGCTGGTTGGATCCAACGTTGTCGGCGTTCACGACCAGGATCTGAGTGTAATCCTCAAGAAGCTGGCACAGCTTCGCATCGTACGCGAATTTCTTCTCGGCCTTGGTAGGTTTCACCATGATGATGATGATGATGATGTATGGAATTCAGAGAGTAATGGAAAGAGGATGGCAAAATCGAGGGCCAAGACGAAGCAGCGGCTCGGTCAAGGCGGACAGCGAAACGGCGCCGTCTCTTTAACCTCTTCTTTTTGCACAAAGTTGTTAGGGTAAGGGGAGAGTGGGGAAGAAGCAGGAAATGGTGTAGACGATGAATGAAGGAATGTACATATAGTAGTGGCGCAAACCCTAATTTGACAGACTATTAAACCCTGATAGGCCTACTGGGCTTCACGCCTAGGCCCATGTAAATAAACTTTCTCATGACCCAAAAAATATCTTGAACCTTCGACCAACGTCAAGTTTAGGAACAATTGTTTGGTCATTGTTGTTTGGTGGAGGTGAATGGATGTGGTTGCTAGGGCCTTGATAAACCTTGATCCCTTTTTTGAAAAAACATAAAAGGAAAAAGAAAAAGAAATTTTATGTACCAAAAAAGAACAGGATGTCATTACTTGTGTTTGTATAATTTTATTGTATCGTTCAGTATAGTTTTTTCTTTTTTGATTTTTGGGTAGAAACCCTATGATAGATATTTCAGGTGTTTTCCTTTTTTCATACTTCAGCATAAGAATGTTTTAATTATATTAATTTTTTTATTTAATTGATAATATTATTTTTATTTATACAAATAATATTAGCATAAGATTTAATAATTTTTTTATAGATATATAATATAACATAGTTAACATAAATATTGAGGGAGAGCTTTGTCACCCTTGTGGTCTTACCCGGCTCGAGGGATTAGTTTCCGCAGTCGCGCACGGAGGATATCCTAGGAAACAAAAAAAAAAAACAAAAAAAAGGTGCATAATGTCTCTATGAGGAGAAAAGTTACCAAGATATAATTAAGAATAGGTTAAAAACCTATAAAATTTTTTAAAAGAAAATAAAGAGTAATGGCTGTTATAAAAAAAATATAACATTTTTTTTACAAGAATAAAAAAATATAACTAATGCCCGGTTTCTTTTAATTTTTTTTACAATGCATATGGAGATGTGCGGTTTCCCAATACACGAATTAATTAGGATTCTCTCATGTTGTGAGAAAACATGATTGAATTTTAACCTTTTATTTGTGTCAAACATATTTATTTTAAAATATAACAATTAGGCTTTAATTTAAATATAAGGTTAGAATTTGTTAAACAGGACCCTCATGTTTTCTTTTAACGGGAGAGGATCATGATCCCCTTACGGTTACAAATGCCAATTTGTAGAAGAAAATTAAAACAAACAAGCTATAACTTGTCGATATATAAATATAATGCTATTTTTTAAGTTATCTAAATATTGTTTTAACCAAACAAATCAAATCATATGACAGGGTTGGTACGGATCTCTTCCAACTTAATTAAATGACTCGAGTTCGAATTCTGACTTTGAGAATATAGTAACACTAAAACTCTTGAGAGTGAACTTTATCGCCCTTGTGGTCTTATCCTGCTCGAGGGATTAATCTCCTCGTTTGAACACAGAGGATATCCCAAAAAACCGAAAAAATCTTATGACAGGATTGCAAACTCAATGGTCCAGATTGCAAATAGGAACAATTGTGTATCAGTCTTCATATTACATTAACTTTATGGCATTTGGGAAACAATATTTAACATAATATTTAACAAAATGCAAACAATAACAAACCCACATTAAAATTTTGAGGACTACAACAAACCTTAGTAGAAAGTTTATAATTATCATCACTCAAAACAAACTCGTGTCCAATGTTAAATTGCAAATATCGAATGTGATTAGCAAATGTTTTAGCTAAACCTAAAGGTGTAGCAAAAAATGTGAACTAACACTTTTAGGTAGTGAAATATGAAATTTGGATTCTCTAAATTTGATTTTTCTTGAAGTTCTTGTTTTTAGATAAATTTAAAAGATATCTTTGTCTTTATTATACCCAAAAAAATTGACTCTAAAACCTCTTTTCATATTTTTGCCCGATTGTAAGGGAAATCAGAGTTTCCCAAATGCTGAGAATCCAGATCATGAAATATGGACTTCTCCAGGTGATTCCAAATAAAAATTAAAGAAAAAGGGAATTCATCGATTCAAAGTTATGAAATCAAAATTATTATAACACATGTAACATTAATCAATACCATCAATTCCCAAAAAGTCAACATTCATGGAGTATTATTTTCAAGAATGATTTTTAGTGTTACTTGTTAATAACCAAATTGGTGAAGATTATAAGACTTCTCTTCTGTCTTTTCTTTTCTTCCTCCTCTTTCTCCTTCATTTTCTTTCCCTTTTTCTCCTCCTTTGAAGGCCGTTTTTTTTTCCTATCACATAGTCCTTTACCACATAAATTCAACAAGAGGTTTTTTGTGCTAAAAGCAATGGTTTCTCTCCGTTAATTATTGAAAACTTGATGAACATCTAACGAAAAGACCGAATTTGCAACATGAAAAAATAAGGAAACCAAATATGCACAAAAGGGACCAAAATCGCACATGTCATCAAAAGTGCAATTAAGCATTTTATTAAAAATAATATATTAACTGATTTTGTTAATAAATTAAGACATTTAAAATATTATCATTATCATGAGTCATATATATAACTATTTTATAATGTATATTTATATTAGTTACCTTTATTTTATTTAGGCTAAATTATATTTTTAACCCTTATCTTTAGTTTAGGTTTCAATTTAGTCCTTTTTTATTTTTTGTTTCAAAATGTTCCCTTATTTGCAAAGTTATGCTAATGTGATTCCTCTTTTATTTTTTGTTTCAAAATGATACTTTATTTTTCAAAAGTAAAACTAATGTGGTCCCTTTTTTTTTGTTCTGAAATGGTTCCTCTTTTAATTTTTTTTCCTGAAATGGTCCCTTATCTTGTAAAAGTTATACCAATGTGGTCCAATCTAAGCCACAACTTAAACAAAAAAAGACCATATTGAAACCTAAAACAAAGATCCTAAGGTACCAAAACGGAACAAAAAATAAAAAAAGACCAAACTGAAACATGAAATAAAGATAAAAGACAAAAAATAACATAAAATAAAGATTAGATACCAAAATTATAATTGGTAAAATAAGTAGATAAGTCCTATGCGTTTATTTTATTTTTCACATTAAAGTTTTTATTTTTCAAATTGGTCCTACATGTTACGTTCCGTTTCCATGTTAGTCATTTCCATCAATTTCGACTTAACACCGTCAGTTTTGATCTGACGTGGGTATCACTTTAATCTAACACACGGCTTTTGTCTGATTCCGTAAAGTCGAAATTGACAAAAATGACTAACGTGGAAATGGAACGTAACGTGCAGGACCAATTTGAAAAATAAA
The DNA here is from genome assembly GCA_030762895.1 of Sophora flavescens. NCBI lineage: Eukaryota > Viridiplantae > Streptophyta > Magnoliopsida > Fabales > Fabaceae > Sophora > Sophora flavescens. Next base: position 202,385,611 of record CM061065.1, read on the forward strand.
AAAAAATTATAAGACAAATATGAAAAATAAAACAAACATATAGGACCAATCTACTCATTTTGCCATTTTAATTTATCCATCAATTTAAGAGGTGATATTTTTTGTACACCTGAATTTTGGACACCTGGGCAACACCTGCAATATATGTTTATGCAGTTCAAATATGTGGTTAATTACGTTCAGTGGATAGTTAATGGATGTAACAAGGTGTCACAACTCATTAACCATCACTAAACGTGATTAACCACACATTTGAAGTGCATTAACCATTATTTTTTAGGTGGTGTTCAAATATACTTGAAAAATCATAGTTAATGCAGTTCAAATATGTGGTTAATCAAATTTCGTGGATAGTTAATAGATGTAACAATGTGTCACAACTTATTAATCAATCGACTGAACATAATTAATCAGATATATAAATTACATTAACCAGGTATCATAATGTCACTCAATTGTCCAAAATTCAGGTGTACAAACAACATTACTTCATGTTAACAAGTGAACGATGGCTTTTTTTTTTTTCCAAAGTGACTCACTTTTAGAAACTATATACCAAAATAACCTCCTTTTGAAACAATTTATTAAACTAACCTACTTTTGAATAAAAAATTATTTTTTAGTGGTGCCGGTTTGAATGGCGTCATTGACTTGTTGACCTGCCACGTGGCAGGTCATGATTAGTCTAAAAAATTTGTAAAAAAAATTAAATTTTTAAAAAATTAATAATTTAGCGGAAAAAAAAAGGTCAGCGCCACGTGGCCCACTCTGGTGGAGTGGCGCCAGTTTGACTGGCTCCATTGACCTGCCACGTGGCAGCTCCTGATTGGTCCGTCAGTTTTTTAAAAAAAAAATTAAAAAAATAGGATTTTATGGTTAAAAAAATTAAAAAAAAAGAAAATTAGATTATTAATTACTTAATATAATACTATTAATAAATTTTATCATTATATAATTATACTAATTAATAAAACTAATAATATAATTAATAACTAATGAATACCAATTAAATTTTATCATTATATAATTATACTAATTGATAATAATATACTAATTTTAAAATATAATTATACCAATTAAAAGGTTTTCTGGTAAAAAAAATTAAAATAAAGAATATAAAATTATATTATTAATTAATTAATTAATATAATTCTATTAATACTTAATCATCATTATATAATTATATTAATAAATAATACTAATAATATAATTAATAATAAATTAATACCAATTAAATTTTATCATTATATAATTATACTAATTGATAATAATATACAAATTTTAAAATACAATTATACCAATTAAAAGATTTTTTGGTTAAAAAATTAGAATAAAAAAAGAAAATTAGATTATTAATTAATTAATATAATTCTATTATTAAATTTATCATTATATAAGTATACTAATTAATAATACTAATAATATAATTAATAATTAATTAAAACCAAATAGTATTATTAATTAATATAATTAATTTAATAATTAATATAATTCTATTGTTAAATTTTATCATTATTATAATACTATATAATGATAAAATTTAATAATATAATTATATTAATTAATTAATAATCTAATTTTATATTCTTTATTTTAATTTTTTTTAACCAAAAAATCTTTTAATTGGTATAATTGCATTTTAAAATTAGTATATTATTATTAATTAGTATAATTATATAATGATAAAATTTATTTGGTATTAATTAATTAATAATTATATTATTAGTATTGTTAATTAGTATAATTATATTATTAGTATTATTAATTAGTATAATTATATAATGATAAAATTTATTAATAGTATTATATTAATTAATTAATAGTCTAATTTTATTTTCTTTATTTTAATTTTTTTAACCCAAAAACCTTTTAATCTGTATAATTGTGTTTTAAAATTAGTATATTATTATTAATTAGTATAATTATATAATGATAAAGTTTAATTGGTATTAATTAATTATTAATTATACTATTAGTATTATTAATTAATATAATTATATAATGATAAAATTTATTAATATAACTATATTATTTAATTAATAGTGTAATTTTCTTTTCTTTTTTAAAATTTTTTTAACACGAAAAACCTTTTTTATTTTTTTTTAAAAAAAACTGACGGACCAATCAGAAACTGCCACGAAGTAAGTCAATGACACACCAGAGTATTCCAAGTGACAGGTGGCAGATCAACAAGTCAATAACACAAATCAAACTGGTGTCACCAAAAAAATAATTTTTTATTTAAATGTAAGTTAGTTTAATAAATTGTTTCAAAAAAAAATTTATTTTGCTATATAATTTATAAAAGTGGGTCAGTTTGTTAAAAAAACAACAAAAAAAAAAAAAAAGGGGGTGAACGATGGTACAAGGCAACAAGTGAAAGTGTGTGTGTCACCAACATAATTGGATCGATCTGATTGGCACAGATGACAGAACTCTGAAACCAAACCACACAGACACCTCTCGCATGGCCTCCACTTACCGTGACCGCACATCGGAGTTCCGGTCACTGTCAACGACTCTGAAGAAGATTGGTGGATCCACACCCACCCCTCCCTCTGTCCCACCCGAAAATGTTCCTTCCACGACATCTCGAGGATCCGATTTCAACCGGAAAGCCTCCCGAATCGGGTTGGGCATCCACGAAACCTCCCAGAAGATCTCAAGGCTCACTCAACGTAAGTAAAGTAATATACCCATCTCCCTTTTCTCTTTCATTTTGTTGAATCAATGCAAAAATTGTCTCTTTTTAATGAACGTCTGTGTGTGTGTCTGTGATGTTGCAGTGGCAAAGAAATCATCAATGTTCAATGACCCCATTATGGAAATCCAAGAATTGACAGCTCTCATTAAGAACGACATCACGGCATTGAACTCAGCTCTTTCGGATTTGCAAACCATTCAGAATATGGAGATGGCTGATGGGAATTACTCTCAGGATAGGATTGTTCATTCTACTGCTGTTTGTGATGACTTGAAGAGCAAACTCATGGGGACCACCAAACAGCTTCAAGATGTCTTAACTACTAGGACTGAGGTTAATGGAACAAAAAAAAAAAAATCATTTTCTTTGTATTTGTGTGTTTATAACATGCCTGACTCAACATGAATTGAAAAGCCTTTGTTGTTGTTTTTGTATTATCAATTTATCATGTGAATGACTGGTTATTTTTCTCCTGGCTTATTAATGCCCTTAGTGTTGTGCATATTACTCCAGAACATCAAGGCTCATGAGAATAGGAAGCAAATATTTTCCAAGAATGCTGTATCAAGTATCCCTTTCCATCATCAACCAAAGCCACCCACTGAGCCACCCCCTTGGTCAAATTCATCAAATGCATCTGAGAGTTTGCAACAAACATCAGCGTGAGTAGTTTCTATCAAATTATAGGTTAATGGTTGTTACTTGTTATTATGCCATGGCATGAATGTACATTATCTATCCTTAATTTACTTCCATAATGTAAAATTAGGGAGTCTGGCACAATGCGCCAACATGAAAAACCTGGCTGCTGTGGAGGGTAATTTCTACTATGATTCTCTAAAGAATTGGGGGTTAGCTGTTGATGTAACCCATTTTCAAAATTCAATCTTTCGACTGTGATCCTTTTATTAATTAGATAAGTAGTAGACAGGGCGATAGTCATCTAAGAGAACAGAACATATATTTCATATGTTGATAGGTGATTCTTGTTCATCTTGCTGAGAAATTTGAATGCCGGACTCGGCAGACACCTAAGTAATGCAAGCCTAGGCCCAGGCTGGTCTGAATAGAATATCTAAGTTTGCTATTTGTGATGGTATTCCAATGAACATGCAAATAATTTACTTAAATCTAAACTTCACTTTAAACAGTTTGAGGGGAATTTACCTTCACTAGCCCTTTGTTGAATTCTCTTTCAGATATTGATTTTTGTTAGATATAAAAACCATTCTTGAGCTTTGACCTAATAGCTTAAATTTTTGGGAGAGTTAGTACTTAGTTCTTACATGGCATTAGAGCCTCTACGACCAAGTGGTCAAGAGTTTGATCTAACATCCTCATTCTTCTTATAAGAAGTGGAATATCAGCACAAACGTTGGTGAACCTGTGCATTGTCCACACTTTATGCACAGGTGAGTTGTGCATGAGAGGGTGTTTTAGATATAAAAGCCATCCATGAGGTAATAGCTTATGCTTTTGGAAGGGTTGGTTCTTGACAGTTTTTGATCTGCTGCTTCAATACATATCAGAAAACCAAGTGGAACATGGTTGAAATCTCTTTAGTACATTATTGTTTTCTATTTCCTCAATATTCTTCTACTACTAAATTTAATGGCATCTTTGGAATGTGACAGTCACAAGTTTTGGCATTGTATGTGTCTATGATGCCACTCAAAGTGGGGAACTAAAATGAACTGTGGCATAGCTAACCACGGTTTTCTATTTAATGGCGATACTTTTAATACTTATACATTATAATGTAGTTTGGTTGTGTAATTTATTTGTTTTATTTTATTTTTTATTATCAAAAGTCATCTTTTTCAAAAATCCATGGTGCTTCATGTTTTTGAGAAAGAAGAAATATTTCTTAAGATCCTCTCGTTGTATTTATTTATAAATTATAATCAATTAATAATGGATTCATGTGTATGTTTATTTATTGTTATTTAAAGTTAACATTGTTGGCCTCTAAAAGTTTAGTTGCTGTAAAATGATTCGTTTGTATCTATGTCTCTCATGCAGATTACCCTCAAATGGAGTTCCAGCTGGTAATCAACTAAGGTATGTTGATCAAAATGTCCCTTTTTCATTTCTAAACAACATGATTATATGTAGGTCTTGAAAACCCAATTATCACCTTCAACTAGCACTGTATGTAAAAACAGGTGGCATTCATTTGGGTGTCATGGATCATAAAACTCTGATTGTATTTGAGGTTAAATTCTTTTGAGTGCATGTTGCTTTCTTGCGATCATGTGATGATGGGCACAAGGCATCTGCTAAGATTTGATTGTGTCAGTCAATACTTGTTGCAAAATGAGGGAATGTCTAGAAAGTTTAAAAGGCCTTTTTGTAGTTAGCATATTAACCTGATAATGTGGGTAGGAAGTCAGCTGGGCTCTTTGTTGATATAACCACTTGGGTTTCTTTGACTGTAGAGGCTCTGTCAAACAGGGTCATGGTCCTCATGGATTTCTTTTTTCTGTTCAAATTTATATGAACTTCCTTCTCTCTTTGTGATCATAACTATTCTTGTCTGTGTTTCGTGACTGTATAGAATTTGCTGCCCAACAAGAATAATATTTTGATGTGTGTACATTGTTTTTCTTCTAGTTAATTTGATATGGTCCATGTGTTCCCAGCATTCAATTACGACTGGATAAAGAACACATATTAAAAATTGTGTTGGCGCTTATTATTACTTACACTATTCATTGAATCCTCAACTCATTGGGTGGTGTTTCATCAACAAGTTTATTAGAGAAGTCACCTCAGGCACTATAAATGGTCTTCAAATATTAGGCATGATTTTTGAATTGTTTTTCTGCACCGAATACAAAGGATTTACATCTTACTTTGACCGAGTTTGATTTGGATAGATATCTTGCCATTTTTCAGTTGAGTTAAATTACAGAGCAATTTTCTTGCCAGGATTCCACTATAGTTTTTTAAGAAACTGGAAAAGCACCTCCTTAAAGACTTTGACTTCTTGATGTTTAAATTTCTACCATTTATAATTTGCCGGCATAATTGAGTGGGCAATTATCAGAATGTCACTAAAGATACGTGTTTAATATGGTCATTCAATTTTGGTTCTTGTTACATCTTAAGCAAGCTTATGAATGCGCTGGTAAATTTTTATCCATAGGTTCTTGAAATGCATTGCTTTTGGGTATAAATTGCTGAAATCTTCTAAGGTATGCTTAGGATGTACATATTTTCTAACTTAAATTTCAACTTGTGGTAAATTTGCTGATGCAGACGAAGGTTAGCTGTGGACAACACTCCATCCCAGCAAATGGAGATGTCTATGGTACAGCAGGTTGTTCCTCGGCAAGAAAATTATGCTCAAAGTCGGGCAACTGCTCTACACAATGTGGAATCTACTATCACAGAACTTAGTGGGATCTTCTCAAATCTGGCAACAATGGTTGCCCATCAAGGGGAACTAGCTATCAGGTTTTTCCCTTTTCACTTGAATGTTTGATATTTGATACTCCTAGTTTCACATCGCTGCAACCTGAAGTTCACTACATTTTCCTCCTCTTAATTGAGATTTTGGTATATTCTATAAAATTTGACTCACCAATATTACTATGTATGAACTTGTAGCTGTTCACATTTCTAGTAATTAGGATTAAATCCACCTAACTGACATGGGCAGGATTGATGACAACATGGACGAGTCATTGGCAAATGTTGAAGGAGCTCATAGTTCTTTGTTGAGGCATCTCAACCAAATATCATCGAACCGATGGCTTCTAATCAAGATATTTGCCATTCTGATTCTTTTTCTGACGATCTTCATATTCTTCGTGGCTTAATATACCTACGTATGCCAATCCTGGATGTTTTACTTCATTGCTTGGCTTACTTGGATTTGTCTTCGTCCTTCTCTGGAGGAAAAAATGCAAGAGCAGCTAAATGAAGAGTTATACATGTGACGGATGTGTTCTATCTGCATGTGCACAGGGCTCCATTGATATGTAAACTTTTTCATTCACACATTATGCTTTTTGGCAATCACTATTAGGTGTTTTTAAAAATTTCCGTAGCATATGAGCCCCAAAACTTTATAGGAGTTTAATGCAGGATTAGAATTATACCAGTGCTTGGTAAATTGATATAGTATCTCAGGCTATAGAGATTGGTATTTTTGGGTACATGTGAGTAAGAGAGGGATTCTTGTACTGCTTTAATATTTCAAAATGCTATTCAAGTAGTCTTTACTTTTCACAGACAATAACACTAATTTATTCACAGTGAGGATGTTTTGCTTTACACAGAGATCAGATGAGGATGCAGCCAAACACATAAAGCTGGTTAATGATGTAAATGTTGGGTTGGGAATACAGCTATTGATTGCTAAGAATCTCTTTTTTCTTGCCAGTTTTTTAGATGATTTCACTAGTTCAGTTGTTTGGCACCATCCATCTGACTTTGCCAAAGGTATTACTAAATAAAAGACAGAGAAAATAAGGATTTGAAAATTGAAAGTGAAGCCAGATTGAGGTCCAGAGTTGTGACTGTTAATGTTAGAAAAACATGCAAAAGGCAAACCTAGCCTAAAAGTTGACCTGATTTGGAAGATAATGAGAATCCCCCTCTCCTCTTACTATCGTTAAAAGATAGAAAATTGATCCCAAAGCTTAGCATAATCAGCCTGTGGGTGCTCCGCGGCTGCAGGAGGACCATTTTGACCACAAGTAATGGTTGTAGATATGATTGTACTTGACACTGGATTTAAAGGTTAGAACACGTGTAAAAGAGAGAAACCCAAATGAATGACCACCCTTCATTTTTCGTTTTGCTTTGGTACGTTCCATCATAATTTGTTACAATATTAGAGAATCTTCACTTTAGAAGGCAATGCACAATTGCACAGGTTCAGGGCATACAAGCTTTGAGACTTTCTTTTTAACCTATAAAGCATGTTTGATGCATATCTAATAAAGCTGAATAAAATTCTAGTGCTACAATGATATATCAAATTGGAAAATTTTATGTTACCTATAATTAGTGGAAACTTCTCTGCAAAGTAATATTATTATATGTTGAATGATAGTGGTTAACAATACTATCAAATTTGTGCGGAATACCAGAAACTTGGGATGCTATCGAACTCTTTTCATTAAACCTTTTGATGTTATAACATTAGACTTTAATGAGATTAGACACATCTTCTGTACACTGACTAGGAGGTCGATACTTGAAACTGTAAAATGTTAATTCAACTCTTCTCTCCCCCCTTTCCCAATAAGGAAATGGTCGAGTGGAACCAACTTGTCCTCATAAGGAGGAGAAGTCAGACAAATGGTCCCATAGTGGGTCCGAAGGGCCTAAGCCGTTGAATACTCCGGTGGACCCACTCGGCCCAAAGGACCGATTAGGGTAGTTCCGAACAAATTTTTTTTTGCAAATTGTCACTCCGTGAGGCTAAGAGGAAATTTTGTCAGAAAGTAAGCTAATTACATTGACTCTTGGATAGTGTAATATACACATCTAATAGGCTATGTTGATGTGTGCTAACAAGGAGATGGAGGTTAGTGTCCTAGATCCATCTAAGGTATATCAAAATCCTGGCATGGTTGAATCTAAGTCAACTGGAATTTTTTCACCTCAGCAGAAGGAACATGGTCAGAGGAAACTTTTCGACAATAGGGGTGTTGGATCTCATAGACATGTAAAATCTTCTAGTTCAATTACTTTCACTACTGATCTTAGTATGGAAAATGACACCAAGGTTTGTATAAATGAGTTCTCCACTGTTGCATCACAATCCAATTGTCCACTGTCTTGGGACTAAAATGATTGATCTGGGACTTCAGTGGGGACAGGCTCTAACGGTAGAACTAGAAGTGATTAAGTGAATAAAAAAAATTCAGGTGATGAGTTCCTCTTCATTGTAAGCTTAGTTTTTTTTTTTTGTTCCAGATTTGGTGATTGGAAACTTGGATAGGCATAGTACTTATTTTCTAAAAGGTATTGTCTTTTGCTTGGCTCATAAGAAGGGTTTGAGAATTGAGATAGAGAAGAACTTACCTTGTAAATTGAAAGAAAATTTTTGCCACACTAAAATCCTGTGGTTGGAACTTGGACGACCAAGGAAGTCTTTGATGATAGTGATGCGTGAGTTTTATTTACTCTGCAGTCACAACCAGCTGTTGACAAATTTGTTGACAGTTCGTTGTTTGTTTTTGCCAAAGTTACTTTAATAGCTTATACAATAGCCTCCTATTCTCCACCAAATGGGGTTGAGAGAGAAAGAACCGTCCTAAGACTTGCCTCATAAAGCTAGATCGAGATGCAAAGGCTGATAGGTAGAGAGGATTTTACAAGCAAGTCACCAATTTTGCATAATTCATAGGAACAGTTGAGCCCATCACCATGTCAAAATTGAAAGGAGAATTTAATACTTGAGTATAACTATGAAAAAAACAAATTTAATTATGAGAAATATAATTTCATTGAATTCCACATTTTCTATCACGTTAAAGATGAGAAGTTCTATTGAAAAGTTATATGAGGATTGGATTTGTATAAGAATGCTTACAAATAAGAATCATTGGACTTTGACTGTATAAGGTGATTTTTTCTGTTTGTCAACAGATGAAAGCATGAATTTATTTTGTGCGTTGTATACTCCATCTATTTTATGATATTTCCTGCTGCACATGTTATACTGAATGTTCATGTAGAAAACTAGAAATATTCTTAAAACTTTCTTATTTATTTATTTATTTTGCAATGAGAGTTTCTTCTCTGAAAAATACTTCCACAATAATCTCTAGTAACAAGCTGTTTAGGTAGTTTCTATTTCTATTTATTATAATTTGATTTTACTACTATAACTTAAAATATCCACTCTCATCATTTAAGCTGAGATAAACTTGAGCTTTTTAGAATGATTTGATTTTTCACAATCCTTTATTGTCACCTCAAGCATTTCTGGTCTAAGTGGCAGCTAAAATCTACTAAAGAAAATAGTTTTCAGATTCCAGATCTTCTGAGTTGAGTGGCCTGATGGTAACAAGCACTGACTAATGGCAGGCAGAAGGGGAAAAAATTCAAGTCTTTGTCCCAATGATATACGTACATTTTGTAGCTGGTGGAGGGTGTTCATCAATTAGACCTAAGAAGTAAGAATGCCATCTTCTGTGGAATCTTCCTTGAAGACCCACAGAGCCATAGTCCTTGGTCAGTGCTTGAAAGTGATGCTGTTTAGATTCCCACTGTAACAATGTTTTAGACCCAAACTTATCTGCTTAAGGTTTAAATAAAGGTCCAAGACTGCAATTTGGACTGAAACATTTTGATTTTGAACGTCTCCGAAACTGAAATGCAATCGCAATTGTAGTTGCATTGGCCGCATTTTTTCGCAATTGTCCACAATTGCGATCAACGTAAGGCAACCACAATCGAGACCACAATTTAAAACCTTATACTCATCACATCATATTTACTTGATTTTTATCATCTGATTATAGTTGGATTCTGTCACATAAACAAATGTGAGGTGTGCGTGTGTGTGTGAAATTAGCGTGTTCCTTGCATTTTTTCCCGCTATAAAGCAGAGTAGCAGACACATGAGATGAAGAGATCAGCCCAACTTTTAGCATATTATTGTGACCAAAATAGGAAAAGTTGTTGTAATACATAGGAATTGCAGGAGCGTGGAATGAAACTGACTGGGGTGAGTTCAACTGGGAAATGATGGTATAGTTGCTGTGTTATGACTATTTATTATTTGATGGAATTTGCCGATTTTGTCTTCAACATGCATATAACTTTGATGTAACCTTTCTTTGATTTTGGTGCTACAATACAATAATTCCACACCAAGAAAAAATTGTTTGATGATGCCATGTATAGTAAATTAGTAATTAGGAAGGCCAATGTTAATTTGTTTCATGGTTTAGACCTAAACACTTGATTAAACAGTGACTCTGTTCCTCTGACAATTGATGGAGGGATAGTATTCATGAATCATGATGACAATCATTTTCTTAAGAGACGTGAAGGTGCACTCGAAGCAAATGAGCTCACTGGGAACTGAAAGGTTTTAATAAAACCATATCTCAGCAACCAATATGTGATTGGTCTAAATGGTAACGAGTTTGAACCACTTAAATAAGTGATCAGGAGTTTGATCATTTCTCTTATGCATGGAGAAAACCTGGTTGAGAAAAGTTATCCCTTGGGAAACCAAAAAAAAACATATATTAGCATATTGTTTTTTTTTCGCTCATTTATCGTTACACATTTTGAATGTAAAATTAATCTATTGGAATGAGAGCTATATGGTCTGGCCTTCTTTACAAGTGACGTTTCCAAAACTTGAAGTTGAACCTTTATCCTCTCTTAAAATCATAGTTAAACTATCATTATTTCCAACCTTTGGGTATGTCTTACACACATTGAGTAGTTATAGGGTGCATGAAATTGAAGACAAGGAAAGATATTTCTTTTTGAGTAAAATTGTAGTAAAGACTTCGTTATGATAACTATGACGAGTTGAAATTAAATTCAATATTAAAAAAGTAAAACTGGTCTTAACAATTAGTAAAAAGCGTAGCAGAAAAACATTAGAAGGCGAACTAGTGCTTGATTCTAATAATTTGATGTAATAAAGTCAAAAATTTCAAACATTTAAACAATGACGTTATTCTTATTCTCTCTCAAATATAGTGTATTAGGTTATTTCTGTGATCGCTTGAGATTTTATGCATGTAAATGCTCAGATTCTCCATGACAATGGCAATATATTAAATGGCAGCAAAATCTCTTGTCGAAATAATACATCCTTAAATAATTCATCTATGCTTAAGATGGGGCTGTCTAGTTTAATAATAGGGGGAAGGTAGGATTACCTTATCAAACTGTGAGCAATACTATTTTTGTACGATTTTTAGATTCACAAAGCTGCACAAGTGTACATGTGGGGTTGCGTTAAGTTCCACTGTACCACTCCACTTGCTCTACCTAAAACTTCTGTTCCTAACTCAACTCAGCCACATATATTACCAGCGTAAATTTGCACACTCTCAGGGTTAATTTGGTATGAGCGAGAAAATGAGATAGAAAATTTATCTTATAGTGGAGAAACTAAGACCTAGGTGGCGTTTGGAAGAGCTTATTTAAGCTCCTTTTGACTTATCTGATGACATAAGCTCTTATGCAGTGTGTTTGGCAGAGCTTATAAAAATAACTTATGTCATCCCATAAGGAGTTTTTGACTTATTTTCATAAGTCACTGGGAGAAGCTTATGGAATTATCATAAGAGCTTATGCACTAAACACCCTCTCCGTGTTTTTCACCATTCGAATCCTCTCATGCCCCTTTCTTTCTTTTTCTTTCTTTAAGCGCTTATGACATAAGCTCTCATGCAATAAGATCTTATGTCATAAGCTCTTATTTAAATTGTTTACCCAAACGCACCCCTATTTGGATAGCATAACTTATAACTTATTAATTAGAGTTTCTATGCTCATATAAGTACTTTTATATAGGAAAAAAAAAGTGCTTGGATAAGTATAAATAAATAACTTATTTTGAGTTTAAAAAAGCTTTAAAACCTTTAGAAGTTATTTGGATAAGCTTAAAAAAAGCCATTTTTAACTTATTTTGAGAAGTTATTTTTTAGCTATTTGAAAAAAATGTGTCAAAATTTATACGCAAGTTATTTTGTATATTTTATAATTTTTAAAAGCATTTTTTTAAATTTGTATCCAAATATTAAATAATTTAATTTAAAAGGAGCTTATAACAAAAAAAATTCACATAATTCCTTCTTATTGAAGCGTTTGAATATGCTGTTTACATTAACTAGGAACTAAGCCTAATCCATTCTCTTTAATGATGCACTAAACAATTCTTAATAATGAAACCAATTATAGCAATGATGAAAGGTCCCAAAACCCATAATTTTGTGAACCAACATTTAGGGGTGAGCATCGGGCGGGTTCGGGTGGGGTTTGTCGGGTTCGGACGGGTTCGAGGTAAGAAAAATGGAACCCGAACCCACCCATCTATACATCGGGTTGGCTGGGTGTGGGTTGGTCGGGTTTCGGGCGGGTTGAAACGGATTTAGGATTTCTAATTATTTAATTTTATTCCAAAAAATTAAAAAAAAAACCCAACAAGCCTAATTAAAATTTAAGGCTTTCAGCCCAATTAAGTGCCAAAAAAAAAAATTAACAAAAGAGGGGAAAAAAAATCTAAGATCCAGTCTTGGCAGCCCATTCTCCATAAAAAAATTATATTATTTTTTTTGTTATGAGCGGGTCGGGTCGGGTGCCGGTGGATGACATAAACCGAACCCGAACCCGAACCCGAACCCGCCCGCTCTTATCTATCTTAAACCGAATTTTCCACCCGCCCAACCCGCCAAACCGATTCAACCCGACCGTTGCACAAAAATTAGTAACGGGTCGGACGGTTTCGGGTGGGTCATGCAATTTTGCTCACCCCTACCAACATTGTAGGTAGGCTCGATCACTAGTGCACAAAGGGGATTCCACATCGGTTATTTTTGGCTTTCCACATCGGTTTTGAAACTGATGTGGAAACGACCGATGTGGTTTATTGCCACTTTACACATCGGTTTTAAAACCGATGTGTAAAGTATATTTTAAACATCGGTTTATTACTAACCGATGTGTAAAATTAATTTAGCAATTGATAAGCTGTTGTAAATTTAACTTTCTACATCGGTTTTTCATAAAACCGATGTGTAAAATTGACCTTCCACATCGGTTTTCTAAAGAACCGATGTGTAAAGTTAAATTTACACATCGGTTTTATGTAAAACCGATGTAAAAAGATAATTATACACATCGATTCTGAGAACCGATGTGTAAAATCTCTTTTTTTTTTTTAATCTTTTATTTAAATTTAAATAATTCCTGTTTCACTAATGCAGATCAATAAACAAACCAGCAAGACTCGATCAAACAAGAAACAACAACGAAACACCAAACCAGTTTTGACACAATCATTCAAAAGCAAAACATACTTCATTCAATTTTCTTATGAATGAAAACAACACTTTATCAAAGCTACATCAAAACACGAGAGAAGAAAAATTGAACCAGACCTGAGCACTAATACATATCATCAGTCAAAGGTACGTACACTATAGCTAGTATATGATAAGTTTTTAAACTAACTACATATATACAAACTATGGGTGGTACACTTCAAGAAAGAAAGTTGCCCAACGCCTCTTTATGATGTTGATGTCAGAACCAGACAATGGAGATGGATTGTTGAATATCTGCAAGTTTAATTGGACAAAAGATTATTACTTTTAAGTAATAAACTAACATAAAACATATAACGAATCTATACTATTACTTCTAATTGTGTCAATTAACATTTACCTCACTCCATCTTTCAGTGATCCCGGAGGAGATAATTTCCAACACCCACGTTGTATACGTGACTACGTACAAATGAAACCCAATTAGAATATGAGGAATTAAATAAAATAGAAATCAATTATTGTACCCACTGCATTTGATGCATTTGAACTAATAAATATCTTACGCTGGGAATAATCCATCTGATAGCCCGAGTACGCCTTTCACCACGCTGCATGTGGGATGCATTAATAGACCTATCATGACAAAAACATTAATTAAAGTATATATAATAGATTTCAGATAATTAAAACAACTGCATTACTGATTATAAAGTATTTTAACGCTTACGTTTCGATGATCGTCTTCAGTTCATTCACCGGCTTATGTCCCAATGAGCAGAAGAAGACCACGACGTTCATTCTTGGGTACAAGAGCAACAGCTTGCCAATGCTTGCTGTATTTGCGGAACAATTAGTGACTGTAAGTCATATATAGTTATACTTAAATTAATAACCGGTACTTACTTATTGAGATAAGGCGCAAGATAGAATTGATGATCGTCTCGGGCAAGTATATCACGTATGGTAGTGACCGGGTCTTCCGATGCTACGAGAACATCACCCTGAATGAACATGGGGTCAATGAACCCATAAAGGGCGAGGTTACCCCGATCGACTAACATACGATGCAGATACCTAATATATTGGAAAAACATGATAATTATCATTGTATTTAAAAATTAATTACGTACTTAACTTATAAATAAAATGTACTTACGTGCACCAAAACGATATGTGTGCGGAACTGGCCATTTCTTTATTGAGTGCCATCTCCATAAGTTCTTTCTTTGGTATATACAGATTCACCAGGGTGGCATCATGTTCCAACGTTACCAATGCCGCATCATCCTCCATGGTGACAACCTCGTATAGCAAGATCTTTGAAAACATCACCATGGCCAGGTGCCCTTTGTCGATCCCCTAAACAACATAGATATATATTAGTAATCACGGATAATTAAGTTATTTAATTCGTTATGAACTAAATGGTCAAATGAATACCTTGACAGGAGCGGACATCTCTCGGTCTTCCTAGATCCGACCTTTTAGGCACAATATCATTTCCAACATCCTATAACAAATACAAATAAAGCATTATCTTTAAACAATAATAAATATATTTCAACTATGAATATAGAAAAACACAACTAACCGAATACCTCGGATGCAACAAGAAAGTCGACCAGTCTTCTTGGCCGGAGGATGAAGTTACTGGGGCCCGACCCACTGTTTGAACCTCCTCGGTGGGCACAGGGACTCGAGCATCAAAGCATCTCGAATAATCTCAACAGACACCCTCGGATGATCGTCCGTAATAACCGATGGTGTATGGTATTACCTAACTTATTATATGCCCTACCCAATGCCACTAGCGGCGATGATGATGATGATCATCAACATACAGCTCACACCTATCGGGGTCGTCATCATCATCATCATCATCATCATCATCATCATCATCATCATCATCAAGCGAGATCATCATCATTTTCGGATGATGAGGAGGATCACATGAGCCCTTAGTGCTCACATGGACAGAGGGTTGGGACAGAGGGTTGGACACCTACCGTCATCTCGGGGACAAAGAAGTAAATATTGCCATCTGCTGGGCAACCTGCTCGTTCATCTCCCGTCGAAGCTCAGCTGCAATCTCCTATTTTAGTTGTGCTCTATCTGCAAACCGAATCCTCGTGGGAGGAATGTGAAGATGAACCATGGTATTGGCGAATGCCGACTCCCATCCAACACCAATGACACTGCCAGGGTGGTCTGGTATACCGATGGCATTATATAAGATATCATTGCGTCCTCTAGGAACAAAGGTTCCTTGGGTTAGCTGATCATCCAAGGCATCCTATCACATAAAAATATCAGGTCACATTACAATTCGGTAACAATCTTAAAATGACAATTACAACAAACTATACTTACAATCCTCTCAGCTACTTGGCGGGCCTCCTCGGATGTATATTGTCCCGTTTTTCTTTGTCGGCCCCTCTTCCATGAACGATGGCGTGGGGGGTGGAGGTGGATCAACAACCTCTGGAAGATTTTCAGCATTAGGATCCGCTTGAGATGCTTTCCCGCCGACGTGCTTTCTTTTCCTCTTCAACCATTTTCTGAACAAGCTTTTTATATCCCCCACGAGACATGACATGGGGGTAGACATTCTTGCTTTGGTTTTCCTGCCCCTTTTCCTCTTCTCCTGTTATAAATAAAAGACAATTAAATTACATAAGTAAATGAAATTAATGCAATTACATAAATTTAGAGACAAATCAAATAAGTTAACTCGAAAGTGGGATCACGTCGGCTCACGAACAAAGCGATCCCACGTCGCCTTGTCAAGAAACGGATACACCTCAAGTGGGTTCTTTTTACTTTTGGACCGAATATATAGTATCCGCCCAGGTCGGCCTTAAAACCCCTCCAACGCTCTCCAAAGATACTTCAAAGAAACGCTTCTTCATAGCGTATGTATCCTGTATGTCAAATGTCAACTACATTAAGACCAAAAGAATCAACGAATTATCTGTATGATATTATTAAGATAAAAATAAAGTAGATACAGACAAACACAGGACGTAGAAGTATAGATACCAGAATACTCTCCCATATCTCGCTCCTTCACGTCCGCCGTACATCTCTCCACCTATCAATGAGTATACTAGGCCTGTTCCTAGCAAGGGTCGCCACAAAACTGGTAAACTGATCTTCCATTGGCCCAATAGGTTTGAGGTTCTCATCAAAATCTACTCTTATCCTCTCGATTTGACCCACGGTTGGCAAATCAAATGCCTCATCCGTGTGGCACGTCTACCCTTTCTCTACGGTAGACGGGGTCTCTCGACCCGCCGCATGAAGGAGGTGTATCCTCATGATCAGCCATGTATACCTGTTTAAACACAAAACAAAAAAAAACTTGTTAGTATGTCGGGATAAATATCAAACATAACTTATAAATATCGATCAACGGACATAAACATAACTTATAAATATCAACGTAAACACATAATATGCCAAACTTGATGGTAATATCAAACTAAACTTACTTTGTGGTCAATTAGTAAAGTTCTCCCATAACCCTTCTTGGTGATCATTACGAGTAGCATGTACATCATCCACTTCATTTTCCTCATTGAAATTAGGCACTCGTGTTGAGAAAGAAGGAGTATCGAAATATCAAGAGTTGAATCGTGATTTCCCTCACTACCGTTATACATGTTTTTTCCCTGGAGAACCACTGACCACCTTTTGTTAGAAGGATCACGGGTATAAAACACTTGTTTTGCTTGGGATGCCATGATGAAAGGTTCCTCTTTATTACCTACCTAACTAAGGTCCACCAATTTGAATCCTAACTCATCGGTTTGCACACCATTGTTACTGTCGACCCACTGACATTTAAAAACAGGTACTCTAAACTTCGTGTAATCAACCTCCCATATCTCTTCAATGATTCCAAAGTATGAAACTGATGCCATAACAGGGTTTTTATCTTTCGAACTAGAGAAATGCATGGACTCAGCGACGACCATAACCCCACTGTTTTGCATAGTACTTTTGTCATCCTGGGACTTTGTATAGAAGGAAAACTTATTGATATCGTACCCACTCCAGCATATGACATCAAAGTTAGGCCCCTGTGCTAGCCATTTTAATGTAGCAGAAGCAGTACCATCCTTTGCAATTTTTTCTTTAAACCAGTTCAAGAAAGTCTTGTTATGCTTGTTCAAACACCATTTTTCATTCATTCTAGGGTAAGTTTCATTGATAATGCTTTTATGCTCACATAAGTATGGTTCAACCTCATCAGTGTTATTCAATATATACAAATGTGCTTGAAGCACTTCCTCCCGATCCATGCTCTTAACAGGATACCTCGTGTACCCTTACCATCATATCTTCCTTCGTGACGAGACTTTGGAAGCCCTACAGGTTCCGCTTCTGACATGTAGTCTGTACAAAACTCAATAGCTTCTTCTGCAACATACCTTTCAACAATAGATGCTTCGGGACGGTGTGGATTTTTCATATATCCTTTCGGGATCTTCATGTATCGCTCAACCGGTACATCCACCTTAAATAAACGGGACCGCACAATCTAATCTCCCTCACTAGATGAACAATCAAATGAACCATGATGTCAAAAAATGAAGGTGGAAAATACATCTCCAATGGGCACAATACAATGGCTGCCTCATTTTCCAACTCATCCAAATTTTTAGTGTCAATGACCTTGCTACATATAGCATTGAAGAATAAGCATAACCTAGTAATGGCATGTCCGACTTTTTAGGCAATATGTCACGAATGGCCACCGGTAGTAGTTGTTGCATCAAGACATGACAATCATGAGACTTTAAGCCAACTAATTTGAGATCTGTCATTGAGACAAGTCTTCGATATTTGAAGAATAACCTCGTGGCACTTTGACTCCCCGTAGACATTCACGTAAACTTCTTTTCTCTTTTTTTGATAAAGTATGACATGCTTTGGGCAAATAAGTCTTCTTATCCCCCACTTTAAGTGGAGCTAACTGCTCCGTATACCCATCGCAACTAGATCCAGACGAGCATTCACACCATCCTTTGTCTTGCCTTGAATGTTGAGAAGCGTTCCCGATTAAACTGTCACACACATTTTTCTCTACATGCATCACATCAATACAATGTCTTACATCAAGCTTGCACCAAGATGGAAGATCAAAGAAGATCGACCTCTTCTTCCATATTTTCTTCTCTCGTAGCCTTCTTCCGGGTCTTCCCATAGATAACATTAGTGTTGTTCACCCTTTCATAAACTTGCTCTCCAATCAAGGCCACCGGAGCAATTTCATTCTCCGGAAGTCCATTGAAAGCTTTCCTCAATCTACGATAAGGATGATTACGTCGGAGAAATCTCCGATGCCCAAGGTAGACCGTCTTCCTTCCATGTTGCAGTTGATGGTAACATGTGCCTTCTTCACATATTGGACATGCTTTATGCCCCTTAACACTATACCCACACAGGTTCCCGTATCTTTGGAAAGTCATTGATGGTGCAAAATAACATGGCACGCAATCTGAATGTCTCACGGCAATACCCGTCGATCACATCAACGCCTTCATCCCACATCATTCTCAAGTCTTCAATCAAGGGACTCGAGATAAACATCAATATCATTTCCTGGCTGTTTAGGACCGAAATCATCATACTTAACATAATGTATTTGCGCTTCATGCACAACCAAGGAGACAGGTTGTAAATTACAAGGAGAACAGGCCATGAACTATGAATACTACTTAAGTTTCCATATGGATTCATTCCATCGGTAGCAAGTCCAAGCCTCGAGGTTTCGGGCTCATTGCCGAAATCCGAAACAAACTATCAATTCTCTTCCATTGCAAAGAATCGGCCGGATGGCGAAGCTGTCCATCACACTTCCTCTCATCTGCATGCCATCTAATGTTCTTTGCGTCATTTACATTAGCAAACAATCGCTTGAACCGCGGAATCACGGGAAGATACCATAACACCTTCGCAGGAGGACCTTTGGTGACCACATCACAACTAGAATCACCATCCTTCACTTTGTAGCGTGATACCCCACACCTGGGGCACTCGTGCATCTCTTCAAACTCTTTCCCCGTACAATATGCAATCATTGGGGCAAGCGTGTATTTTCTTATACTCCATACCCATCGGACACAATATCTTCTTCGCCTCATAGTTTCGAGATGGCAATGTGTTGCCTTCTGGAAGCATTTCTTTCAACAACTCAAGCAATTCGGTAAAGCTTTTATCGCTCCACCCATTTCTCGCCTTCACATTGAACAATCTTAACACCGCCGACAACCGTGTGAAATTAGTGCACCCGGATACAAAGCCACTTGCGCATCACTGCACAAAGTATCATACACATGTGCGCGCCGAAAAGACTCTTGCCCAACATCACGGATCATGTCCTCTAGTCCATCGTCCATTTCCACGTCATCAACTTCCTCTCTATCCGACACCCTCGGCCTGTCTAACGATTCACCATGGCATATCCATGTTGTATAACTCTTGCAAATCCCCTCACAAATAAGATGATCACGTATCTCCTCGCCTTCTAGTCGTCTCTCATTCAAACAGTTAACACAAGGACAATAAAACCTTCCGTTACCACTATCGGGAGCATTTGTTTTTGCAAACTGTAGAAAATCTTCCACTCCATTCTCATACTCATCACTTGTCCGTCTAGCATTCATCCAACCGCGATCCATGACTAAACCAATACCTTCGTACTTAGTCCAACATATTCATCAACCACTTCTTATGACAGGGTATGGCCCTATCCCATTCGAGAAGAAACTTTTCCAACATTCGGTTAACAGTTAGTCCTTAACTCTCATGCTCATACTCGACAAAATTTCGGCAGCATTTCCCCGCGGTCTCCGACGTACACTACTTGAACGCGATGACATCCACCACGATAAAGTATGCACCCGGAGAATGAAAGGAAATGTATCAATCCGAACTTTCATCAAGTATATAACATTAGAACCAATGAATAACTATTTTAACTGAATTAAGAAAAAGTTTTTTCCCAAACTGTCCAACTTTGGACAATTCAAGATCCAACACAATGAGCGGTACATTAAGCACGTACACGTACGCTCATTAGTATTGCATCTCAAACGGGAAACTAAGGCTTTACTATTTATGTAGCTTGCATGAAGATGGGGCTTGAAAAGTGAAGAAAATTAGCCAAACAGAGCCCTTCACGGCCTAGCCTTGAAAGCCATCACGGCCGTGATCGAGTATAGCTTAAAAGAAAGAATGGAAAAGTCAGAACTGGTCACGGCCATCCCGTGATGCCCATCACGGCCGTGACATGTCAGCTGTACCAGACCCTCACAGGATTAAACGCTCACGGCGATGCCGTGTTGGTGGTCACGGCCGTGACGGACCAACCGGTGAAGCAACCTCCAAGGCGAGAACCTATCACGGCCTGGCCGTGAAGGCCATCACGGCCGTGACATGCCAATCGAACCCAGACCACTCACAGGCAATCGATCACGGCCCAGCCGTGATGGTGGTCACGGGCCGTGACGGACCAACCATGAAGCATCCTCCAAGGCGAGAACCTATCACGGCCTGGCCGTGATGGCCATCACTACCGTGACATGCCAATCGAACCAGACCTCACAGGCAGAACTGATCACGGCCTTGCCGTGATGGTGGTCACGGCCGTGACAGAACAACCAGTGAAGCAACCTCCAAGTCAGAATCCGTCACGGCCTAGCCGTGACAGGCAGCACGGCCGTGACGGGTGATACCACCACTGGAAAAATCCAGTCTTGGAGCAACAGAACAACACATGCAAGTATATTATCCAACCATTTCGAGTCAAAGTTCATAACTTTTCTAAAGAAGAAACGAATATATACCTGAGGGACGAGCAAAAATGGCGCTCTTCACGCAAACGAGGGTAGCTCGCGGCTTTGGTTCTCAGTGGTTCTCTTACGAAGCAGAAAATGAAGGCTCGCAGTCGCAGTGGTCTTCTTTGTCTACGATTGAAAAGGGAAAAAGGACGTGAAGAAGGGAGCGAGAGAGAGAAAGAGAAAGAAAGAGAGAGAATGAGAAGAAGGAAATGCAGAGAGAGAGAATGAGAAGAAGGAAATGCAGAGAGAGAATGAGAATGAGAGAGAGAGAGACGCATACCTGAGGGTAGCTCGCGGATGTGAGTGCAATGAGAGAGATGGAAAAGCAATGACAACGCCACGTTAGCAGAGGAGAGGGAGTGTTGTGTTTTAGGGTACGTTCAGAAACCGAGAATGAGGCGCAAAACACACGGGAGGGAAATAGAAAAATTGGGACTATTACACATCGGTTATGAGGAAAACCGATGTGTTAAACATATTATACACATCGGTTATGCAAAAACCGATGTGTAAACATGAAACATTTAAATTCTGATTTTTTCTTTTAAATTTTATACATCGGTTAATAAAAACCGATGTGTAAAAGTGTAACCTAAATTTCTATTTTTTTTTCTTTATAATTTTATACATCGGTTATTTAAAAACCGATGTGGTTACTCACCATTTTACACATCGGTTCAAAAAGAACCGATGTTGAATGTTAAAAATTCCGAGTTTTAAATTTTTTTATTTTAATTTTACACATCGGTTATATATAATTATCCCACTACAAGTTTTAAGTCTAGCCATAAGAAGAGTTTAAAGCAATTTAATTTGTTAGAATAAATAAAACATATACATTTTATATTCACAAGAATTGTATATTATAGACAAATATTTTCTTTCTAATCGGAATATCAGATATATGATTGAAGTTGAATCCTTAATTAAACTTAATTGTGGGGACTTGATTCTCACAAGCATGTCCTACAGTCTTAGGATGCTTGTTTCTAATCTTAATAAAGTCGATTCCAAAGACGAAAAGTTAAGAAAAATTGAGATTTAGCCATAAAAAGTAAAGCAAAGCATGCAGCATAAATGTTTTCAAGGGATAAAATTCAAAAAGAAGCTTTTGAAGATAAGAAAGAGCCAGATAAATCCAACATTTTCCTTTTCGTTGGTATTTCAATTAATATCTTTTTATTCCTCCTCTTTGTGGGTACCCGAAAATTCCTTCTAATCATCATTTTCAGCTTGGACCCTCTGGTTAGTGGTGCTTGCATCCTTGCAATTTGTTATGGTTTGTTTTTGAAAATACAAGGTTAAGGGACGGAAGTGCTTTTGGGAGAAGTTAACGTGAGTATCTTCTCCCTTTTAAAATTGATTATGAAGTCTTTGTTAATGGACTCGAAAAGTGTTTTCTCATTACATGGACTTAATCTGGATGATGTATAAAATCTACCAAGATCTATAACCAAGAAAGACACCAAAAGAACTTAGAAAATAGTAAAACCTACAATAGTATTGCGTGAATGCTATGTTTACTAAACATGTATACTTGGGTGATGAATTAACGGATCTCTTCAGCTAGGAACTCTAGGGAAAATGTAGATAAGGTTAGGGATGGCAAAACGAGCCAATCCGTCCGCCCCCGTCGCCAACCCGTCGAAAATCGGGCGAAACGGATTTAATGTTAAAAGTGGGTTGAAAATCACATTCTGTCCTGTTTAACGATGGGTTGGCGGGTCGGTTCGTCAAAAATAAAATAAAAATACAAAATAGAATATTTAATTCTCTAAAATTTCTTTAAATTAATTATGTTCTCACTTAAAAATCACACGTCCCGTTTGTGTGATTAATTTCTTTTTTATATGATTTTACTATTATAATATTAGGAAAAATGATTAACTTTTATTATTTATTCGAATTCTATTAATAATATTTGAGTATTGTTACAAATTTTAAACATCATAAACATAATAATAATAATCTAGATAAAAAAAAATTGTATGATTATGTTTATGTAGGCTTAAACAAAATATTTAAGTTAATATAAAAAATAAAAAGAGCTAAAAAAATGAAAGTTGGTCTAAAGGGCCAACCCGTCCGCACCGTTTTTGACGGGTTATGCAAGGCAGATCATGGCGGACCGACGGGTCGAAAAGTGTAACCCGCCCCACCAAAAAATGGGTTAAACAGGTTGGCCCGTCGGGTCCAACCCGTTTTGCCACCCCCTAGATAAGGCTAAAGGTTTCCGTTGCAAATCACTAGTACAGAAAAGAGATTTAACATCGGTTAAAATTGACCTCTAAAGTCGGTTTCAGAACCGGTGTTGAAACGGACGATGTTGTATATTGGAACTTTAGACATCGGTTCCTAGATAGAACCAATGTCTAAAGTGCTCATTCAACAAACAATTTCAGCATAATTGCACTTTTGACATCGGTTAAGAGCTAGAACCGATGTATAAAGTGTATTTTAGACATCGGTTATAGCTTTTAACCGATGTCTAAAGTGCTCATTCAACAAACAACTTCAGCAGAACAACACTTTAGACATCGGTTAAAAGCTAGAACCGATGTCTAAAATGCACTTTAGACATCGATTCTAGCTTTTAACCGATGTCTAAAGTGCTTCTAATCAGTTTTTAAAAATAAATAGAGCAGGACTTTCAACATCGGTTTTTGTAATAACCGATGTCTATAGTGCCTTTTTTTTTTAAATAACTAGTTTACATTAGTTACAATCCTTTCTCATGTTTCAGTATTACATCCAGATCAATCCCAGTAAATTAACATAATCTAAATATTCTCAACATTGAATCACTTATATAACCAAAACACACACACTAAGATACTGAACAATATGACAACAAAGATTCTTAGAATCCAAAAAACTAGCTAGTACATGATATGTGTTTATAAACTAACTACACAAACTATGATTGGTACACTTCAAAAAAGAAGGTTGCCCAATGCAGCCTTCTGTCATTAATGTCCCCTGCAGAGAGTGGAGTCGGACTGTCGAACATCTGCACGTTCAATTGGACATAAGATTAATCTTATAAGTAATAAACTAAAATAAAACATAACTAATCTATAACTGTTGCAACTAATTGTGTTACTAATTAGTTACCTCCTGCCATCTTTCAGTAATACCGGTGGAGACAATTTCGAGCATCCACTTCATCACGTAATATCCGCACTCCCATCTGCCATGTTGTCTACGAGACTACAAATGAAACCAAATTTGAATATAAGGAATTAAACACAAAGTAATAGCTATTGTAAACTACACTTGAAGCATTTGTACTAATAAACATCTTACGTTAGGAATAATCCACCTAATAGGCCTACACCTTTCACCACCCAAAATACGGCTTGCATCCATAGAACTACCATAAGAAAATAAATATTAATTAAAGTATATGTTATAGATTTCGGATAAATAAAGCAACTTGATTACTGATTAAATTAATCAAATGCTTACGTTTCAATAACGGTCTTGAGATCCTTCGTCGGCTTCCTTCCCACCGAGTAGAAGAAGACCACGACATTCACACGAGGACATAAGATCAATAATTGCCAATTTTTACTGCATTTGCGAAACAGTTAGTGACAAGTCATATATAGTTATAATTAAATAACTTGTAAACTTGTACTTACTTATTGAGGTAAGGCACAAGGTAGCAATGTTGATTGCCTCGAGCAAGTATAGGACGTATGTTCGCGACCACATCTTCTGATAGAATGAGCATCTCACCCTGAATGAACATAGGGTCAGTGAACCCAAAAAGGGCGAGGTTGCCCTTATCAATACACAGGCGATGCAGATACCTAAGATAATGATAAAACATGTTAATTATAATAATATTTAAAATTTAATTAGTTAAATTACAAATAAAATGTACTTACGTTCACCATAACGAGATGCTCGCGGCGCTAACCATTTCATCCTCAAGAGCCATCTCCATAATGTCCTTCCCTGGGATATACAAATGGTCATCCGGCCTGCCATCATGTTCCAATTTTACAAGAGCTGCACCCGTCCCTAAAGTCACAGCCTCTACAGACAGACGTTTAAAAACATCACGAGGATCCCTTTTGTCGATCCCCTAAACAATAAACACTAAACATTAATAATCACAGTAAACTTATTTCATTTGTAATTGAATGATTAAATGAATACCTTGGCAGGAGTAAACTTCTCGGGTCTTCCCGGATCCGACCTTTTAGGAGGAACATCTTTTCCAACATCCTAAATAAAAAAACATAAAGCATTAATAATAAACACAAATAAATTATTTCAATTGTAAATATAGAAAAACAGCGGAGCGAGCAAGGACCAGAGGTGAGCGAGCAAGGACCACCCGGAGTTGTGTGAAATTAGCATCGGCGGCGTTTGAATGTGATACTATAAATGAAGCTGGACGCACGACAACTGTTTAGCAGCGGAGAGCGGCGGCGTTTGAAGCTGGACGAACGGCAAAAGGTGGACGAAAACGTAGAGAGAGTGGAAGAGGATGGCACAATGTGAGCACAGGGGTAGGGTTCGAAATCTTTGAGTAGCACGCAGAGAATGAGGGAACTGAAAAGAACTTAATTATGCCTGAAATTTTAACATCAGTTAATCTAAAAATGGATGTCTAAAGTTATACTTGGTTTATTTGTTATTTTTTTCTTTCAATTTTCCACATCGGTTTTTAATACCAACCGATGTTTAATAGTTATGACATCGGTTAATTCATGAACCGATGTTAAATGTTTTACATTTAATTTCAAAATTCATTTTCCTTTTATTTTTAGACATCGGTTTAAAAAAATAACCGATGTCTAAATGTTTTAAAATCGGTTATTTAAGAAATCAATGTTAAAAGTTTTGAGATGAATTTTAAAAATGTCACCACCTCATTTTAGACATCGATTATAAAGAAACCGATGTTAAATCTCCGACGTTAAATTCATTTTCTACTTCTACACTACTGAATGCACCCAACTGCACCATAATTGTCGCTGATGGGTGATCAAGTAAATAGAGTGATATATATATATATATGATAGTTCATAATTCACCCACTAAACATTTTGCGTACATGCTACAATCTTCCCTTGTATGGTAGTTAGGGTCTTTTATTTTCTAAACATTTGGTACATAAATAGTAGTGGCTCTGGTGCTTAATTTGTACTCATTAATCTTCATATTAGCTGGTTACTAAAACATTATTGGACGTACATATGCTTGGAAAATACCATATAGCACCCAAGGAAAAGACAATGGGTGACTTAAGTGGTGGATTACCTCATGATATGAAATTCTCTTATGTAATGACAATTGGAACTACCTAGATATGGACTTTTTGTCATCTACTAACACAAGGTGAATCTGATAGTTTCAACAAGAAATAGGATAAAGGATAATGCTGAATTCTGTTAAATGAACAAGTTGGATAGCTAAGCAAATTAATCACCTTGAAGCAAATAGTGAGTCAGCCCATAAGAGGAAAAGGGAGACAAAGAGCATATATTATGGAAAAGTTAGAAACCAAGTGAAGGAGGGGGACGGTCCCCCCAACCACTAAGCATGTTAATTTAACTCTTTAATTGATAAGGAAAGCTAATACTGATATAGATAGATCCATATATAAACAAACGAAATCATCCAATATGCTCCTCTCTTTTGACTAACCAAAGATTAGTTAACCAAATTCTTTTATAAAGAGTTTCATTTTTCTTGATCATCTTTAGAATAAGATATTGAAAATATTAAAATATAAATATGTAAAGACTTTAAATGTCTACTTTAGAAATCAAATAAATAAATATTAAAATAACATAATTAAATATTATTTTACTATTTCTTTTTAAAATGTAAATAATCGCAATGAGGCTGGGAGTGAGGCCTAAAGCAAATTTTGAGCGATGCCTTTTTATTTTAAGTGAGAGAGTCTACTTGGATCAGATTATGTTTTAGGTTGGACCTTTTTGTTAACATGTGTGGCATTTTTGGTTCATAAAATCTAAGAGTAAATAATTTTTTTCTTGGTGGGCCTAAAGCTAGGATTTTAATAACTTCCCCCTTAGACCGGTCCTAAATCGCATATATATATTACCATATATATTTTTTATTTCTCTGTCCCCTCTTCCTTGGTTTAAGTAAAATTAAAAACTCAAAAATGGTCTGTGTCATTTATATTATCTCTTTTTATGTGAATTTATAATCCTTTTAATATATATTTTTGTGAAAATATTGATGAAAAGCGTAATAGGACCATCAATGAGTCAAGCCACTCATCAAATAACTTAGTGACTAGGTTTGTTAACAACTTACATGTTTGGTTCCCAGTTACATTAAAATTCAATGATAAATGGAGTTAAATAAAGATTTCACATTCAATGAAAAAATATTTCACTCTTGCCACTCAAAAAGCATGTTCACCCTCTCCAAACACAAATTCAAACATGCACTTAATGATTTAAAAATTTTGGGTTATTTTTAAAATAGCAACTTCCATTTTCATTTTATTAGCATTTGAAGTATATATATTAATTTATGGCCTAATTGTAATTTTGGTCCCTCTACTATTGGTCATATGCGATTTTTGTCCCTAAACTTTTTTTCGTGCACATTTGGTCCCTTAGTTTTTTCAATGTTGCAAATTTGGTCCTTCATCCTAGTGCCTGTCAATTTTTTCAATGATCAACATAGAGGGACCATTCCTCTAAGCACACACAACCTCTGGTTGAGGTTTTCCCTCCTCTGCGTCTCTGATTCAACATGATTCGGTGGTTCCTTTCTGCTATTTATTGGTTTTATCCTCCTTTTCGGGACCTTTTTTGGTTCCACCACATGATCCTTTACCACAAAAGCTCAAAAAGAGATTCTATAAGCTTAGAGCAGCGTTTGTGTACCTAGAGGAGTGATTCCTCTATGTTGATCATTGAAAAATTGACAGACATTGACAAAAGGACCAAATTTGCAACGTTGAAAAAATATGGGACAAAATGTGCACCAAAAAAACTTTAGGGACCAAGATCACACATAACCAATAGTAGGGGGATCAAAACTGCAATTAAGCCTTAATTTATTTTTGTGACACCTGGTGCTGACGAGGGCGGGGAGTGGTCGTCGGTGCTAGAAGACAAGGACAAGGAGCGGCTCTTGGCAGACTTCTAGGCGGATGGACACATGAATGAACCGATTACACACCGGAATGAGAGGGATCCTGAGACTATGTAGGTATGTGACTATACAGTTGATGATGACTTATATGAATTGATTGGTACTATCTATACCAACAAGGTGCAACTTCTTTTAGGGAGCCCATCACTAAAGAATTCCACAGTTAAACGTGCTTGACTTGGAGCAATTATGGGATGGGTGACCTCCTGAAAAGTTTTCTTAAGAAGCATGTGAGTGAGGACAATTTTTGAGGGAAAAATATTAAATAATAGCAATAATATTTAAATTGATATATATTAGCATTTAATTTATTTTGTTTGCACTATATTATTGTTTAATCAGATATATGTAAAAAAGAAAAGTTACAAATTCAGGTAATGACTAAAGAATAGTTTTGATATAATTGAATATAACAATTACAAAGGACTTCTAGAAAAGTGCTTTTAAATGTCCTAAATTTTTTAGTTATCAAATATTTAAAATATTTTTTTAGAGATATTTAGAGTTATTTGTCAAACATGTTTTACACGTCTCATAAATATCTAGATATTTTAGAAGTTAAATAAGGAAGGTTCTAGAATTACATCTCCACCATACATTTGACTATATATTCATCTTTCATCTTCTCAATTCACTAAGGCTGCATAGTACTAATAAATAGGTAAGGCTTTGATACCTGAACGCGCTGTCGCGCACGCGCCAAAAAGTGAGCGGTTTACAAAAATATGTAGATAGGGAGCGACAACTCGAGTATCGCCTCACAAGGACTCTTGGGTTGCTATTATCAGAAAAGTCAGGTTTTGGGGGGTTTTGGATTTGAATTTAAACAAAGA
Source organism: Sophora flavescens (assembly GCA_030762895.1). NCBI lineage: Eukaryota > Viridiplantae > Streptophyta > Magnoliopsida > Fabales > Fabaceae > Sophora > Sophora flavescens. The sequence continues at coordinate 202,415,138 of CM061065.1, forward strand.
AAACAAAGCAGAAAATAATGCAAACTAAGAATTATCAAATAGCTAAGAAACGATTAACCTACTGTTCTCGGTTTCCCACTATCATTGGTTCATATAAATCCAAGCCCTAAGCGGATTCTACTCTCTTTTCGATTGTAACATCAGTTAACAAGCGAAACCAATGCTACGAGATATATGTTCCTATTCCCGAATTAAGCAAACGGGGTGAAGCACTCATGAACTAAGCGAACATGATTGAACACACGCGAATTAAGCAAACGCGATTAAGTATGGGAACACACAATCATCGAAATAAATCAACACATATTCTATACGATTCTGAATTAAGCAAACAGAACATATAAAACAAGTATTGAAAGAGAATAGCATAAAGTTCAGAATTTACAAAACCTCAAGTGACGGCGGCACCCGATTACAATAGATTAATCAAGGGAGACTAGCTCTCCATTACAAACATAAACCTAACCTAATTTCGCACTATGAAAATAAAAGAAGAAGAGAAGAGAAGATGATCAGTTCTGCCCCAAAACAGATATAAATACAGATTCTGGGTTGCGGTCGATCGCGAGGCGAAACATGTTTCGCGAGGCGAATATTATGAACAGTCGCTTTCTCGCGAGGCGAAACATGATTCGCGAGGCGAGCCAGAGAGGGTGACTGTTGCTGCTCGTGCTGGTCTTCGGGCTCGCGAGGCGAGCATCCTCTCGCGAGGCGAATCCTCCAGAATTGCATTTTTCCATTGTTTTCTTCATTCCCTTGGCTCTAAGTTAACCTGAAATCAATAAAATAGCCATAAGTTCTTTATTTGACTCAAAACTGGCTAAATTAACATAAAACTACTTAAAGGACTCAGAATGATGCTTAAAGACAATCAAGTCTAATTTGGGTGAAAATGAGATATAATTAGCACAAAACCCTGGTCATACTAGCCATAAAACTAGATGAGCCAGAGGCTGATCAATACCCAAACCATAGAGAGCTAGACAACCAATTTATAAACTTTATAAACTGAATTATTGTTAACATGCATTTGCTTATCTTATATCTGGCTAGTCTTTATATTTCTCATTAACCTCAGCTTTGAACTTAGGGGAGGCTAGGTAGTGTTACACTTTTCTTTGATCTGTTGGTGGTTTGGGATAGACTTTTGTAATAGCAATATCGATATTAGTTTGAGAGTCCAATATTTTATTTAAATTGGAACTACTCTTTAGTCGTTTTCTTTGTTCTCATATATGGGTTAGGGTACCCATCACACTCTTTAATCAATATACATTTTGCTTATAAAAAAATGCAAATTGAGTACAACTCCATAAAATGATCTCTCAATTCCTCATTACGTTGAAACTGGATCGGTCTACTTTACTTGACTATTTTCATTTTTATCCCTAAACATATATAAATGCAAAATGATTAAAATCAAATAATTTACTATCAATGTAACAATGCATCGTCTACTAAGAAAATAATAATTGAATCAAATAACTACGTTCTTAACAACACTAGTTATTTAAGCAAATAAAACCTAATAACACTATAAGAAATTCACACATTAGTTGCTAAACTTATAGCTTAGTTCTCACCTGTGCTACATTCCAAAGAGTCCATGCACCAATGAATTATGAACAATGACGACGACAACAATGAAGCGTTCAAAGAGGACATGGCTACACTATCTCGAGCTAGCACAATCGATTCTGATGTCGCAATTGACGATGTCACAACTTCGACCAACGACCATCGTGAAGTTGTTCTTCATAATGATAGAAACCAATCAGACCCCTCTTCGACTTCAGAATGACTCAAACAATTTGATAGCTTGCCGCCTCAGACAATGATGCCATTGACAACAACCTATAACGATGATTTGGAAACACTCCACTTCATTCGAACACGATTTTCTGCCTACAAAAAAGGTAGGTCACTGTGCATTTTTATTTGACTTGGAATTTCATATATCACTTTGAATTTTCTTTGTGTTTTTATGTATGTATTTGTTTTGGCATGCAGGTATTGTTATAACAACAAGTGTGTAGAAGGGAAAACAATGAAACTCATGAGCTTAGTAAAGATGGGATTATTATTTTGTCAGTTCATCTATGTGATGATTGTAACTAAACATTGTTTTTTCCCCTCCATTCCTAATTAATAAGTATATTTGAACTCGTCCATGTTGCTCATAATGCTGGTCATCTTCCATATATACCGGTGGATGCTCATATGTGCAATGATCAATAGACAGATGAAAAATAGGTGGAAAGTTGGTGAAGATATTGTAAGATAAAATTGAAGCCTCATGGATCACATTATATGAAATTAGAACACCGATGTACTTACTCGTTTAAGACATGATCACCATATTAGAAATATGAATCGCCCCTTGAATGTCAAGTTCTAGAAATAAAAGATCAAGTCTTCCCCTACCTGTTCACGCATTCCCAAGTCACGACTATCAATGGGGCAAGCCATGAAGCAACTGATTATATTATCCGTGATGGCGGAGGGGACCTAGCCAACTATATATAATAGTAGCAATAACCCTAGACACCTCCCATTACGGGACTATATGTTAAGGCCTACACTATAACCCACACAGATCAGAATTAGGTGTCAGTAGCCCATTACAAATAGATCACCATATTAGAGGGCTTAAGCATTATCAGATGTATCATAACATTAACCCGTTTTTCACCAACCAAAAATCACAATTGATTGTAGCCCACAAGAATTATTAGAAATAATTATAACATTCTCCCACTTGGGCAAAATCAATTGTGTAATTTTAATTTGTAGAAAAAATTTCCGAAAACGACTTTCAGGCTAATAACATATATTTAATGTGGCCCCAAAATAAATGATCCCATGATGCAACACCTAATTAAGACTCCATCCAACAAAAACCAAGTAACATCGAATCATGGCGGTAGTCATACCCTTTATTGATATGGGACCTTCCATGGTTACAAATATTACCGACTTCGCCGACTGGTCATCGATGTGGAGTGCAGCAAGAAAATGACATGCCAATGTGATCCAACAGCCATATTGTCATTTTCTTTGCCAGTCCTCAGTTTCTCTCAAATGTCAGAAGGCCAAAGAAACTACATGGTTAATAAAAATAATCATCATGTCTCGACTCCAACAAGGTGTCGACTGCACAATGGTCCCAACAACACCAAGCTTCAAATACATAATGTCTCAGCTCAAACATGGCATCGACCACGGGCATAATGGTCCAACCGATACCGAGTCTTTCAAATTCACAATTCCTCAACTCCAACTTGCAATCGACCATAGGCATAGTAGTCCCAACGACACTGAGCCTAAAAATTCATAATGTCTCAGCTCCAACACGGTATCGACCACGGGCATAGTGGTCCCAAAGACACCGAGCTTAAAAATTCATAATGCCTCAGCTCCAGCATGGCATCGACCACGGGCACAATGGTCCCAAAGATACCGAGCATAAAAATTCATAATGCCTCAGCTCCAACATGGCATCGACCACGGGCATAGTGATCCAAAAGATGCCGAGCTTTCAAAATAAGAATGCCTCAACTCTAACATGGTGTCAACCACGGGCATAGTGGTCCTAATGACACCGAGCTTCAAATTTTCACATTTGATATACATATACAAAAGTATATAAAAACAATATTCAACTTATCATTAATTTCTCAAATCAAATGGAAAATATCACAAGAAACACCAAAGTGTTCAAAATAAAAATATGACATCATAGAGAAGAGTCACATAAAACTCAAGCTCCCACTAACCAAGCCCATTATACGAACTCACAATGCCCATGTCTCAACATGATTTTTAAACTCTAAGGCCTGACTCCCTTGGCTAATGGAATAACTAACACAAATTCAACACAAACGTATTTAATCATCATATTTTTATTTTTCAAAACATACTTGACATCAATTACTTCACTTCCAAATGTTTAACGTCATTTTAAGGTATAATTATTATCACAATAAATTTCAAAGTGAAACCATGTCACAAGTTTCTTAACCAAACACTTTATGTGGTATGTAACAAAATCACAAAATTATTTATGTTAAAGAAACTTATAGCTATTTTGTCAAAGTATCAAATATTATAGATACATTCCATATCATGATTATGATATCATATAAAATTTCAAGATCAATAGGCATAATAAGGGATCTATGATATTCAAAAGTATTTCAATATCCAAAATATCAAAATATCCCAAAATTATATGTTTTATCAAATATTTTTACTACCATTCTTGACATCAAATAATGACAAAAGTTAAACTCCTCCCACCGATGTCAAGATCCAGCCATGTTAGATTTATAATACTTATAGTAAATCTTCAATAAATAAATTTGATAGTAAAATCATGATTTCAAATAGGAAATCAAATGAGACAACATATATAATAAAATCCTTCAATTCATATATTTTCAAACAAATATATCAGTTGATAAGATCCTCAAAGGTAACATAAAATCCAGTCATTAACAACACAAGCCATTTGAGGATATTATCATCTACTAAACACTCTCATTTGGGCAACTGACCGCGCTGTCGCCACGCGCCAAAAAGAACGAGCGATTATAAAATAATGCAGTATAGAGCGACAACTCGGATCGTCTCTCAAGGACTCTTTAGTGTTGTTATTATTAACAGAAAAAGTTAGAAAAAGTTAGAACTGGGGGTTTTGAGATTTGAAACTAAATTAAGAAAAATAATGAAAACAAAGTAGTTACAGAGAATAACAAATAAACAAAAGACGATTAACCTACTGTTCTCGGTTTCCCACTATCATTGGTTCATGCAAATCCTAAGCAGATACTAATCCCCTCCCGGTTGTAGCAACAATTAACAAACGAAAACCGCTACTACAGATGTATGTTCCTATTCCCGAAATAACAAACGGGGTTAAGCTCTCATGAACAAACGAACATGAATGAACACACGCGAAATAACAAACGCGATTATATATAGGAACATTACATCACCGAAATGAAACAATACCACACTATACATTCCTGAAATAACAAACAGAAACATACAACATGACATTGAAAAGAGAAAAGCAACTAATCATGGAATACAGAACCTCAAGTGTTAACAGAAACCAATTACAGTAGATTAATCTAGGAGACTAGTTCTCCATTACAAAAGAAAACAATAAACTAAGAGAAAAACAAAAGACTAACAAGCTCAGAAACTAGCCAAAACTGGCTAATTCTGACCTGACTATTCAGTTCTGCCTAAGACTACTTATATACACGTTTCTGGAATCCAAGTCCTCGCGAGGCGAAGCACTTCTCGCGAGGCGAATTATGCGAAAGGTCTGCAACTCTTGGTCTTCTCGCGAGGCGAGCATATCTTCGCGAGGCGAACTCTTCAAATTCCCAACTGTAACGCCCGTGGCCTTCAACACGGGTAAACCGTGATGCTCTCTGACTTCCAGGTACTCGCGAGGCGAGTCCTTCTTCGCGGGGCGAGACAGAAAGTTTTGCAATTTCAGGAACAGTCACCTTCTGGTTCGCGAGGCGAACAGTCTTCTCGCGGGGCGAAAGACTCCAGAATTATTCCTTTTTATTAACCTGAAAACAGAAAATAAAATTAAATACTTTATTCATTCTAAATCAACTAAATTAACTTAAAAACAATTTACAGACTCAAAATATTACTTAAGGACAATCAAGTCTAATTTGGGTAAAAATGATATAAAATTAGCACAAAGCCAAGGTCTTTACTAGTTAATAAACCAGTCAAACAGAGGCTCATCAGCAACACAAAAAATATATATCAAAAAGTCTCTTAATCATGAAGCTAACACATTAGACTACAACCCAACTCAAATAATGTCTCCTTTAGGCAAACATATATCCAAGTCGTTGTGGCTGACACAATAGAACACAATAAGTCTAAGATCATTACATTTTTGCAAGCGTACTTCATGAAATTCACCATAATTATAACATATGGTGGGCCCATTTTTGGGTGGCATTCATATGTAATAATTCAAAAAATATATCCTGTAAAACAATGACTAAAGGTCCTTTCAAGCTATGTAAACAAATCACTTTCATGACCAAATATTCACATAGACTTCCAAAGCTAATTCATACCAAGATATATCATGCCCAAAACATAAAGAGCCCAACATAATGATAGCAAACAAATTCCACTAATCAAAATAATAATAATAATACAACTACACAATATGTCTTAATAATTAAATCACAATCACGTGTATCATCCATATATCCTTGATCAAAATTAATATAGATGCATAGTAACGATAAGCTTGATACATTATGATGTTCATCATTAATAAAATCCATTAGGTATTAACCTAACCAAAAGAGTAAGGTTTAAAAAACACAAGACTCTTTCATAACCCAAAAAGAAAGTAAACACTTGAAACCGTTATTTCTTCCTTCAAAAAAAATGATAGCAAATTCCATTTTTCTCATTGATGTGCCTCCCAGAAAAAAAAAAATATTATGCTCTATAACAAACTATGCAACACAGTTGTTATTTAAAAAATGATTGTCAAGCAAAACTTGAAATGCTTTGAGCTAAGCAACAAGGCAAGACGTAACTTTAGCCTAAATCAAGCTATTTTGAGGCCAACATAACAACACATTCCCCTTTGGACAGAACGTGCAACCAAGGTCATAACCACAGTCAGAACCTCGGATGAGTTAATCAATGAGCATACACTAGGTTCGGAAAATTGTCTCCTTTGGGCTGACAAATCCCCTAGACCAATGCACCTCCATTAACTTCATCCACAATCTTTGATGATGAGTTACTCAATGAGCATACACCAAGTATAGAAATCTATCCCCTTTGGACAGACAAATCTCCTAGACCAGTGCATCTCCAATAACTTTATCCACAATCATCGATAATAAGTTACTCAATGAGCATACACCAAGTTTAGAAATCTATCCCCTTTGGGCAGACAGATCTCCTAAACCAGTGCACCTCCAATAACTTTATTTCAAATCAGCTTCTAATAATGACATACAATAACCCCTCTGGGCAGGTAATTGCACGTAAAACCAGAAGCATTCCTCTAATGATAAAAAGAAACTACACCAATTAATAATGAGTAATCCCACTTTGGAGGTAATTACCCATTATAATCAATGAAATACTTTTATCCAGGAATCAATTTATCTTGCCCTCAACCATGATACAGTCCATAAGAAGGTGCATCAGCAATAAACACCTCTATTAATCATGAATTTAAATCCAATAGCATTCCACAAGTTTTGCACGTACAACAATCCAAATAGGAGCCCATATAATTAAATAAATTGACACTTTGAAACATATGATATATGCTAAAAGTATTAACTTTCATAGCATCAGTCAAGCACATACATATCATGCACACATATAGATTATGATATATTCTCTTTTCAGTATATTATTTTTCTTAATATCAGCTGGAAACTAGATCCTGTTTTCAATAGAGATATTCACGCAGCGAAAAATAAAATAATTCAAGAGGAAGAACTTAAAATAGCTCACACATGCTCCCCACAATCTCCAATTTAATTATAGTAATAACCACGAAAGGTTATAACATAATATAAATAAATAATTTCTCAAAATTAAACAAAATATGCGCATAAGTACCAATTTAACCATCCAATGGATATTCAATGCATAATTATACAAGGCTTTCCAAAATGGATATATATGACTCCACTTGAGACATTATCGCATTAATCCACGCTTGTTGTATTTATCATGCAAAATATATTTCCAAATCTATATAATTTATATCACTTATAGAGAACATAAATCCATATATATCAAATATTATTTTTCCAAATTTTTCAAGTAATTGAGTGACAATAATCACCATTAATGAAAAATTAATATGATTGTGTACTGGAAATATTTTTCAAAAAATCATGCCAATAAAAGAGATCGATAATTTACATGTTACAACATTCTAAAAGAATGTAACACTCTTGTATATAAATGCATATTCCAAAACATATATTTTAAAAATTAACACCTTTGAGAATAAATTTCTCTACTCATGCATTTATACAATACATCAATAACCAAAATATTTATCACTAACCTTTTGAGAGTGTCGTTCATCCTTGTGTGTAGAGCCAACAATAGCTGAAGCCATATTTATGGTATACCACCAATTTTATTTAGCTTTTCATATGGCACATAGAATAAACATTAGAGAACTTTAATAATACTCATATAAAATATCAACAATTCCTAAAGAGAAAATCAAGTCTTGCTTTCACTTGTTATAGTTTGAACCAATTAAAAATTCAATTGAAGCAAAACAATTGTTCACGGAAAAAGTCACTGCTAAGACCAAACATAAATGCATTAGAACAAATACTACGACAATATATAGCCCAAATAAAAGATGCTATCGCAACAAGGCCAATAAAATAGTACATTCCCCTTTGGGCAGAATGCATAAACCAAGGTAACAACCAAGGTCAAAATCTCATATGAGTTAATCAATGAGCACACACTGAGTTCAGAAAGTTGTCCCCTTTGGGCAGACAAATTCCTCAGCCTAATGCATTCCCCATTAACTCCATCCACAATGAACTTCTAATCATAACACGCAATAACCCCCTTTGGGCAGGCAACTGCATGTAATGATTAAAAACATTCCTCAAATTACAAAGAAATTTCCATCAATTGAAATAGGTGGTCCCACTTTGGCGATGACGACCCATAACAACTAATGTAAACTCTTGCACAAGAATCACTTTTCTCTTGCCCAAACCATGACACAATACACAAGAAGCTACTTTATCAAAATAACACCCATACTGGTCACATATCAATATTAACAACATTCCTCACATGTTTTGTACTTAAACAATCTTAATGACAAGATACAGCTCAATAAGTAAACATAGTAAAGTATATATCAAAAGTTAAGAGCATATAATCTCACAATATCATATAGAGAAAGTGACCATCACCATAAAATCCAAAATATGGTCAATTATTTTTCCAACATATTTTTCATTTAAATTTCACCCATAAAAATAATTAAATAAGCAATATAATGCATTATTCTTCATAAAAAATATTTATCACAGCAGAAAAATTATGAAAATAATAGATAGTAAAATCAAGTACAGAGAGGATAGTACAACACAAAAAATGATGTCAAAAAACTCTTCCTGTAGGGCCCACACTCTCCCTGGGCCGCGAGTGGGCGTCACCAACACGTACTGTTCTTCACCCCTACCTCCAGCGGGTCGACCCGAGACTAGAAACGGGTCGCGCAGGTCCGTAACCGGGCCAGCCATTCAAGACATGATTCAAGCTCATTTTCATCTCGATTTTGAGTGGGTTTTGCTCAGAATCACGTTTCTAAATCATTTAGGATAAAAGCCCCAATTTTTAACAACAAATTTCATACAAAAACAAGGATCAACGTCGCGCATGGTGTAAGAACCCCAGGTGCAAATTGTTTTTCGAAATTCTCCTTCCATAGTGAACCAAAATTCATGATTTTTGTTTCAATAGATTTATACAGTCATGCTCTACAAAAGCCCTATGATATTTGGATCCAATTTTTTCTAAAATGGAATTCCGAAAAAATACATAATAAAATTTCAAAAATCATTTTTTTAAAAAAATTATGGAACCAGAAAATTAACAATAATAAAACTATAATGATAATGATAATGTGATAATCAGGTCCTAAATCATATAATGATGTCTCTGATACCAAATGTAAGATAAAATTGAAGCCTCATGGATCACATTATATGAAATTAGAACACCGATATACTTACTCGTTTAAGACATGATCACCACATTAGAAATATGAATATTGAAGCCTCATGGATCACATTATATGAAATTAGAACACCGATGTACTTACTCGTTTAAGACATGATCACCACATTAGAAATATGAATCTCCCCTTGAATGTCAAGTTCCTGAAACAAAAGACCAAGTCTTCCCCTGCCTGTTCACGCACTCCTAAGTCGTGGCCGTCAATGGGACAACCCATGGAGCAACTGATTATATTATCCGTGACGGCGGAGGGGACCTAGCCAACTATATATAATAGTAACAATAACCCTAGGCACCTCCCATTACGGGCCTATAGGTTAAGGCCTACACTATAACCCACACAGATCAGAATTAGGTGCCAATAGCCCATTACAAATGAATCACCATATTAACGGGCTTAAGCATCATCAAATGTATCATAACATTAACCCGCTTTTCATAAACCAAAAATCACAATTGATTGTATCCCATAAGAATTATTAGAAATAAGTATAGCAGATATTAGAGTAGATTCAGATGATGATTGAATAGGTGGTAGCTCTGCAAATACTGCTTTAGACTTGTCTGTAGATTTCTAGGAGTTCAGTTGGTTACTACAACAAATCGAAGAGGGGTGAATTTTCGCTAGTTTCAAAATTTTCATTGATTACCGAGTAAAAAAGAAGTAGGGGAACCATCAAGCATATTCTAAGTCTTATATTTTTGCTGTATAAATGATAGATATACCTGTATCATTGTTCTTTTACAAACAAACTCGTTTAAGTTAGCAAGGGGTCACTGCAAAAAAAAGGGTATTACCGATGGCCCAAAATCGTCGGAAAAGACAAAAAGTCGTCGGAAAACTGTATTTCCAACAGAATTTCCGACGGACCAAATTCCGTCGGTACTAGACGCGTAGGAAAGGGTTTCCGACGGAAGGGTCATATCCGTCGGAAATTTCCGACGGACAAAGCCGTCGGAAGCTCTTCCAATGGACTATTCCGTCGGAAACTAGCTAATGTTTTTCCGACGGGCAAAGCTGTTGGAAAAGGGTGGGATATTACCGGCGGACAGTTCCGTCGGTAATAAGGGTTTTTTTGAAATTTTTAAATAAATTGTTTTAAATTATTAAATAATTAATTTTTTAAATAAAAATTATTATTTTCTTTTTATTTTAAATATTAATTTGTATTTTATTTATTAAAATTAATTTATTATATTATTAATTTAAAACCAAAATTGAAATTACAAATAAATTTTAAAAGACAATTAAATTAACATAAAAACACAAATATTTCATATATAAAATATACGTCTATCTAAAAAACACAACTAAATCTAAAACTATCCTAATAATCATCATAATAACTATCATTGTCAACCTGTCGGGGGGAGTTCACCAGCGTCAACTGACCATCAAGCTACGGACTAGAATACAAACCAGCATCATGCTGCTGTGGTGGTGGCACGGTAAAAGTAGTGGAGGGCTGGCTGGCATGGATGATCCCCTGTATAGCGTTGCGCCTCTTTGGTGGAAGCAAATCGAGCAGAGAGGTCATCACCGTAGACCATGTCTTCATCTACTGCTGCATGCGCTCTGCAGTCTGCCTCTGCTCCTGCACCTCCTGCCTCACCTGCCGCACATCCTTCTTGTCCTGTGAGCCGGAGGAGGTAGACTTCCAAATGGTCAAGCTCGTCGTCGACCCCCGAGGGATGGAACGAGCTAGAGTCGCGGTACCGTAAATCCGCCCCTTCTTCTTCCCGCCCGCCACATCCATCCAGACCTGAGTCTGTAATCGCTCAACCTCGACGGGGTCCAGCTGGGAAGGAACCAAGGCACCAGAGCAGAAGGCAACCTCAGACGCTACCTGACTGAACTTGGTATTGTAATCCTCCTGCGTCAATACATTACAAAAATTATATTATTAAACTATAATAAAAAAAGATACATTAAATATAAAAAGAGACTTTAGCTCACCACTGCCTGCCTCGACCTCTCATCAACAAACTCGCTTGTGTCCGAGCGAATATGCGTCTGCTCAAAGACCATGGGGACATCAACAAACCGAGCAAGCTCTCCTGCCTGCAACCGACACAGGAATAAAGCAATTAATTATAATATAAATTTTGAATGCAGGAACTGGTTTGTTTTTACTACGATCACTACTTTGAACGCGGTACGTGGGTGTCTGACAAAATTTACATTCTTCCAACGCACTGTCATATGTGCCCGAAGCACTATCATAATATAGCATGCACCCGTTCGGACAACAATCAATCCTCTTAGCCCCCAACCCCTGTTTTGACACCAACCGTTTCGCATCATAATAACTTTTTGGCAACAAATCTTTGAAGGGTGTCACATCTTGAAGCATTTTACAAAAGAACTCCAAACACTGCTCGGGGACATTCCAATTGGACTTGCTAGCTAGAAGCCTAACACAAATGGTTAATTTTGAATCTGACGCCCCTTCAAACAATGGCTTACTTGTCTCTAACAATAGATTGTAGAATCTCTGTACCGATTCATTAGGAGGCTCTTCCATGTCATCGGACTCATCCGCCTCTAAATTCCCATGTTGCCCAAGACAATCATCCACCATCATATGCATTGACTGGAGTTGTTTGACATATTCGTCGTGTAAGCCACTGCCTGATGCACCCATGTCAAAATCGTCACCACAGACTTCATTCAGATCAGTATCCGACAACGCCTCGCCATGATCGGTCCATATCCAACAATTAGGCTTGAACCCACGTTTGGATAAGTGTAACTTCACGTCATCATAACTCAAAACCGTCATACAATTGCACTTTATGCACGGACATCTTCAGCATAATCAAAATGTTGCTTGACTTTCGATATAAACTCCTCGACTCCATCTACAAATGATTGTTTCAGAAGTCGTCTCCCAGACTCGTTCCTATCATACACCCAACTACAACTCGCGGGATAATATTCCATCCTTTTACATTTTCCAATAAATTGACATATTTTTAAACATGATACTATAACCCTGAATAGCTCTCTTTCTTTAAAAGGTGTGGCCCTATCCCATTTAAGAAAAAACTTTTTCACCGCTGCATTATACTAGTTACTCATCGCTTCTCATGTCTTATAGCTGACAAAATTTCGGCAACATTTCTTATTGGTCTCCAAGCACACGACTTGACCGCGGTAAGATACCACAATCAAGTATGGACTCGGAGAACAAAAGGAAATGCTTCGACCCGAAATTTCATCAACTATTTAACAAATGAGAATCAACGGGTAATTAGTATATCAGTGGAGAAAAAATTTCTTCCAAATTGTCCCAATTGGACAATTCAAGATTCAATAAAATGAGCGATACCATGACCACGAGTGCACATACTCAATAATATTGAACCCTGAATGGGAAACTACGGTTTTTCTCAATTACGTATTAATTATATTATTCCCAAGTTATTTAATTAATTCATTATTTTATTTAATTAATTTTATTAATTAAAATTTAATTGTATCAATATATGTGTTAGCTAAATATTATTAGCTACAATAAGAATTAAAATCCTACATTAGTTATAAATCAAAATCAGAAAAACTCACAAAATCCGATATTTCCAAATCAACACTTATAATCGTACAACCGGTCCCAAAAACATAATATGCTTATAACATTAACTAAGCACCAAGGTCAAGATTAAAATAAAGAAAAACATGAAACATATAAATTGCCTATGATACAAAACAGAAGGAACTTGTTAAGTTAGCTTGTTCAAACAAAATGGATGTGTATAATAGAGACATTTACTTTATGAAAGGTGATCAGGTGTGCTATTTAGTATTTGCAGTGTTCGCCAGTGTCTTTGATTTAAATTTTTTAAGAACACTTTAATGCCAAAATGAAAACATTGGGATTTATGCCTTGTACGGTTTTTCAGATATGGAATCACAACTTTTGGAAATCCTTAAATTTCTCTAGCAAAATTCTATCACTAGAGAATTAAAACCAAATTTATTGGGTGTGAGAAAGAAAAAAACGTCCTTAAAATTTCTTAAAATTTATCAAATGTAGAAACCTCAGAGAAATACAAATTTTGAGAAACCAAATTCCAGTTTTGTTCTCCATTCAAATACATAAACCAATATGCTTACAATTGCATTCGAAGTTGCCTTAGGAATAAAAGGCAATAAATGGTGGTACAAAGCTAAACTTTGAACACAATATTTGGTACAAAAAGTCTTCTCTCTGTATGAGAGTCTCGTTCTTCTCTCTGTATGAGAGTCTTTATCTTCTATTTGTGTGAGAGCTTGTGAGAGTTTTCTTCTAAGTGGTAACTGTGAGTGTTCTGAATGATTACTATGGAGAACCTTTTGTTGATTGAAGAGGAGGATGATGGTTTTGTGGTGGATGTGGAGAAGTAGCCTGATCAGCCTATTGATTTGAATCTATGTTTGGTTGGTAGATTATGTGATGTTCTGTTCTCTATAGAGAATGACGATGGTATTTGAGCTTGGGGGTTATATCTGAGGGCGGAAGTCCGCCGTGCAGGGGGTGGAGGCGGAAGGTGGTTGAGGGAGGAGGGCAAATCTGAGATGGAGGACAGCATTAATGTCAATCCCGTAAGCTATGCTGGCAGTTATGATAAGTTGAATGGAAGGGTGAATCATATGGGGCAGGGCATGGTATGCGTTAGCAATGATAAAGGAAAGAAAATATCTGATTCTAAAGTATCTCCGCTGGCTGTTGTGCAAATGAGTAATGCTAGCTCGTCAAATCAGCATTTTTTAAAATATTTTTAAGTTGGGACTATCGAGATCCGAGTAACTTAAGTTTCTATCCATAAATATCTTGTTTGATATTATTGGTCAGATGCATTTTATCGTTTCTTCTTTTTTTTTTATAGAATTTTTAGTTTATGCAAAAAGAGGAAGTTTCAGTTCTCCTTCAAGAGGGCTAAGTTAATTATAGGTTCAAATTGTATGAGTCGTTTACCATCTTATGTTAACAACTCAAATTCATGTAGTTGCTCACTCTTTATTAGGGGTGACTATATACATTACTATTCTTCAAATTTGTGATGGTATTATCAGATGTATTGCATTATCCATTATTAATGAAATTGCTTAATTTTAAATTGGGAATTGTTTATATCTAAAATCTGCATCAATATCATACTGAGATCCAAGTTTTAACCACACCATATAAATTTTTCTTAAATTGTCAATTTAGCATGTCTTATTGTCTTACACAATCACATTTAATTCAATAGCCAGTGCTATAGGGAAGATAGATAGGAATATTGCTATAAATAAATATACACTGTTTACAAATGCAACTCCACACTTTGTGTGGATAGGTAAACTACTGAACTAATAGTTTCGGTTCTCACAACTCTATAATGCTCCGAAATTGATCTAGATAGTGATACATATAATTCAATTTAAGGACACCAAGGACTTACAAATACATATACTTATTTTACTATCTATTTAGGACCCCCTGCAATTAAGGAATCTACAAATTAAGCTTAATTTATTGTCAATATTTCATATATCATTTTTTATATTAATATATTTGCAATACATAAAATTTAATCAACGGTAAGATCTCTCTTTAATAAAAAAAAGTGACCACATGGAATCCATTTAGGATCATTCAGTAAAATTAAAACAATGATAATATTTCATGTCAAAATATATTGTTGATTCTATAATATTAATAGCTTGTTTGGTTTAGCTATACTTCCTAACGCAAACATAAGTTTTTCCCGTTTCGAGGCAATCTTTTTTTCTTTTGACCAGAATGCTAGCTTCCAACCAACGGAACTTTGAACATGATTTTAGTGCATGAAAATCTAATACAAACAGGCTCTACATATTTAATGGTCAATCAATTTGGTTAAATTTTATAATCTGTAAATGACTGATATTCTCACATCTTTTTATATATATATATATATATATATATATATATATATATATATATATATATATATATATTATAATGGGTAACTTTAAAAACAAACAAATAAAAGTATTATTTATTTATGGTCAATTCATGGTCAACTTGAATAAATCACTCTTATTAGTTTCATCCTTTTATTTTTTTTTTTACCAATTCAATGATAAATTTTAATGTATTAATTATGGTGTTAGGGGATGGTTTATATATATATATATATATCTTAATTAGCATAATATAATTATGGTATAAAAGTAATTTTTTGATTTATGTTTCAATTAATGAAATATAATGTAATTATATATATATATATATTTAAAAATGAAAAATAATTTAAAACAATTTATTTTGAATAAAAAATTACCGTTTAATAATACTAGTATAAACCACTAGTAGTGTTTTAAAAGGCCTAACAGCCATAGAGAAAGGCACAGAACACAAACACATAACAGAGAACAGAGAGGACAAACCAACATCTCTGTGCCTGTCAACAATAAAACCAAAGAGATAGTTTAAACAGATTTGTTCCTCTCCCATTGGTTTCTCTTCTTTTTCTTTATTAAGTGTCACACACCGAGTTTGAAGCACTTCCAAGTTCCAACTACAACTTCACTCTCTCAGTCTCAGTCTCAGTCTCAGTCTCAGGTGTACCTTTTGTCAGATCTCGATCCTCTAAGTCCAGGAATCAAACTCAACCCTCTATCAAACAAAGCACAAAGGACTCAAATTGTTTTATTATCTTTCCAACCGAACCTTTTTCTCACTTATTTAATAGGAAGCAGTAGCTGTTTCTTGCTTGCAGGGTTTCCATACTAGTATACTAGTATCTTATGCATTAAAAACTGCCAGCTTCTGCCAATTCCTTACACAGAACCCGCATTAAAAAGTTTTACCAAATTATAAGTTACCTTAACAGAAGGTGAGGTTAAGGCCCTGCAAATTGGAGCAGGGTTAAGAGCCAGTGTGGTTTAAAAAGTTCAAAACCCTGCAAAAATTTTCAACTTCTCTGAGCATAGCCGCAAGTTCTGCCCAATAAGGTTAGAAGGGTAAACGCTGGCGGTGTCATAGTCTCTGATTTCATCTGCTTCTGGGTTATAAATCCTGAAGAGAAAAACCTTTCACCAAAAGCAACATTGACCAACACTAGACTAGGTAGGTAACTTTTGTTGTTTTTTTCTACATGGTTTGGTATATATCTTTGACACAGAAAAATCTCTTTTCTTTGTCACCTGTCATATATACTCATATTCTTCTTCAGTTTGATCATGGTTTGGTAAATGTCTAACTCAGTGGTTGACATTTGATACTTGACACACTGTGTATGTGTTTTTTCAGATCTTTATTATAATCTCAAAAAACAATGTCACCCCAGAAGCAGGTTGATGAAACCATGATGTCAAGCCTTAATGAGACTATTGAGCGTGATGAGAGAGTGGAAGAGGATGAAGGTAATTCACATTCTGGCTGGAAAAGTTTTCTGTGGCATGGTGGGTCTGTTTATGATGCCTGGTTCAGCTGTGCCTCAAATCAGGTGATAAGAAAGATATGAATCTAGAAATGCAACTCTCATGATTGGAATTGGAACTGATATTATTCTGTAACCGGTTTTGGTCTTTTCAAAGTATAAAGAGAATTTGATTCCCTTTCTGGTTTTTGTGCTATGCAGGTTGCTCAGGTTCTGTTAACGCTGCCATATTCTTTCTCTCAGCTGGGAATGCTTTCAGGCATCATATTCCAAGTCTTCTATGGTTTGCTTGGTAGTTGGACTGCTTATTTGATTAGCATTCTGTACATTGAGTACAGGAGCAGAAAAGAGAAAGAAAATGTTAGCTTCAAAAACCATGTCATTCAGGTTAGACCCAAAAACCAAAAACAACATATCTTCTCTTTAAATTGCTTATCAAATCTTTATAGAACCAGATTCATGGTTTAATTTCATTCTGTGCAGTGGTTCGAAGTGTTGGAAGGTTTACTGGGTCCATACTGGAAGGCCATTGGATTGGCCTTCAACTGTACTTTTCTCCTCTTTGGATCCGTTATCCAGCTTATAGCTTGTGCAAGGTTTGCACCATTTCCTTTGATTATAACATGTATGTATTCAATGTTTTAAATAAAACTTCCGTGACTGCAATCGGGACCACAACATTTTGGTTCGGGAGGTCTCCGAAGCTGAAACACGATCACAGTAGCAGCAGACGCATTTTATTTACAATTGTCCACGCTTTATTATATAATTTGATGGTTTTGGACTTTTGGGGGTATGCATGCAGTAACATATACTACATAAATGACCACTTGGACAAAAGGACTTGGACTTATATTTTCGGAGCATGCTGTGCCACCACAGTGTTCATACCATCATTCCATAACTACAGGATTTGGTCCTTCCTTGGCCTCGGCATGACCACTTACACAGCTTGGTATTTGACCATTGCAGCCCTTGTTCATGGCAAGGTGATCATTAACAATAGTCTTGATTTCTCTAGTGGGGTCTCTTCTTTAAATTCGTTTGATCTTAAATTAGTATAAAAAAATGTTTGTTAATTTTATAGGTTGAAAATGTGACGCACACGGGCCCAAACAAGTTGGTATTGTATTTCACAGGCGCCACCAATATACTCTACACTTTCGGCGGGCACGCCGTTACAGTGTTAGTCCTTTTTTTTTTTTTTTTATTCTTTTGCTTATTAAGTTTAGACAAAACAATCATGATAGTTTTCTTTATTGTCTTAGGACAATGAAACATTAAAGGGAGTAGGAGAAGTTTATTGCACAACCACTTTTCTTCAATTGCAGCTTTTGCCTCCATTCTAATGGGACTTCCCTTTGGTAATAAGACAAACAGTAAAATCTGGCACCTTCGAACAACCATTACCATTACCATTACACTAGTGTCTTTCTTGGCTTACAGTTATACTCTGTCATTAGCAATAAAAAACTTCAAACCCCAGTTTAACTTTATTCTTTTAATCTTTTTATTAATGTGAATAAGCTCTGTGTTCCGTATTAGATTTTGCTTTTCCCCCAAGTCACCGTCAAAGTGGTAGATTTGCATCTATATTATAATTTAGAAATGCAATTCTGACATGTTACTGCATGATCGATCACATGTGCTAGTCGTCTAATTTACATTCCCTCAAGTAAAAGGAATGAGTCACTTTAGATAAAGAAAAATATGCAAAATAAAAATTAATATTTTTTTGTATTTTATATATTTTTCATATATTTACATATTTATTAGTTTTTATGTATGTTTGTCTCTCCAAATTGCTTCTAGTATTATCCAAAAGGAATTGTTCGATGGTCCAGCTACATACATACATTAGGCCATGGATCAGAAAATAAATGCGCTATTCGTTATGTAATTTAGAAATTCTCTAATGGTTTTCGGATTAACAATGCATTTACTAATAAAAAGAAAAAAATAACACATTTGGACATATCCCAGGATTGAAACAATTTCGATTTAGAGCATAGTAGAATAAATAGAAGGGACTATATTTTGAGAGTAAAGTATATGGGTCAGTTGAAGTTGCAGTAGACACTAACATGGAGTATATATGATTATGACAGGGAAATCATGCATGCAATGTGGAAACCTCAGAAGTTCAAATATATCTATCTTTTTGCCACACTTTATGTATTCACCCTCACCCTACCATCTGCTACTGCCGTCTACTGGGCCTTTGGTGACCAACTCTTGGACCATTCCAATGCCTTCTCGCTTCTCCCTCGCTCTGGCTGGCGTGATTCCGCTGTCGTCTTAATGCTCATTCACCAGGTCCATATATATTGTTTTCCCTACATCAGTGCATTTATACGCATAGATATCAGGTGTGTCAAAATGATATGTCACGTCTTATCTCATCCAAGTAGACTGTGTCAATGTCATTATTCAAAAAGAACATATCTATAATAAATAATATGATTAATTTTTCAAGTAGCACAATCTAATTGAGTGGGACCGGGACAAGAAGTGACATACTATTTTAAGCCAGGTGATCTCTATTTCTTTTATACCTCATTAAAAACTTATAATTTTTTGTTATTAGCGTGTGTTAGGTGATTCGCGTAGTAGTCTAATTATTACTGAAAATCAATTACTAAGCCCCATTAATTATATAATACATATAGTTAAAGTAAAAGTTTATTAGCAAGTGTTAAAAATGATACACAAAAATGTCTGGGCAATAAGTAACAATTACTTGAACAAATGGAACAAAAAAAAAGTGTCAGAAACTGATGTATTTTATTTCCATTGTAATTGGCAGTTTATCACCTTTGGATTTGCTTGTACACCATTGTATTTTGTGTGGGAGAAAGTGATAGGAATGCATGACACAAAGAGCTTATGTTTGAGGGCTCTAGCCAGGTTGCCTGTGGTAATACCAATATGGTTTTTGGCTATTATTTTCCCTTTCTTTGGTCCCATTAACTCTGCTGTGGGGGCTCTATTGGTTAGCTTCACCGTCTATATCATCCCAGCTTCTGCCCATATGCTGACTTTCAGGTCTGCTTCTGCACGGCAGGTAAATAGTCCAATCTCTCCACATCTTATCTTTGTTCATAGTCTCCACCTAATGCGTGTCTCATCCAACCGGCTTTACTGTATACACAATGAATTTCTCTTATTCGTTCATAACATATGTCCATGGTACTATTGAGGCATCTTCAAGTCAATCTATGTTGGAATAAAGGAAAATTGCTAGTAACATAAATATTACACACATGCATCTGTTACACACATGGCAGAATTAGAATGTAAGTATACAGAAAACGAGATGAGTCTAATAATGATCATATGATAAAATTAAAAAGGGTACAGATTGGTATGATGTGTGTGTAAGTGTGTATCTAATGTTGTTGTTTAATAAGCAGCTTAGACATTCTGTTTACAGCCTGTAGCTACCTGTAATAGTACAAACAATTTAGGCACTGTGTTATCTGTCCTACTTAAAAGCTAAAACCTTTAAACCAAAACTTTCAATGAAGAGGACTATAATGGGAATCCAAGACTGTCCATTTTTATGACCAGATCTTAGAAAAGAGTCTAAAGAGATTCTTAAAACTGTGTCTGGGGTGGTGTACATGTGTTAGAGGATATGATTCTAGGTTCATGATTTAACTTGGAAGTGACTTCCCATGTCACTGGCAGTATAAGTCCCAGTCCCACTAGTTCTATAAATTATTCGAATTTCAAAATTTATGAGACACGATTGAGGTTGGTGTCATTTCTTTGTCATTCAGTTATATGCTATAGTCATATTACCTCTGATACTATGCTAACCACATTTTGACAATGAGATGGGCCATGGCCAACCTAACACTCCTTAAGTGACCCTACTCAGTACTCATGTTATTATTCCTGGTCTTACTAACATCATAATGAGTTACCAATTTATTACAACAGTATGCTGGCACTACTTTTGTCTAGTAAACAGTTTCAAAGCTCCTTATTTACTTGATTATTTATTATTTATTTCTGTTTTGTTTTCAGAATGCAGCAGAGAAATTGCCCTTCTTCATTCCATGTTGGACACTAATGTATGTGATCAATGCATTTGTGGTGGTGTGGGTTCTGGTGGTAGGATTTGGATTTGGAGGTTGGGCTAGCATGACAAACTTCATAAGGCAGGTTAACACATTTGGTCTATTTGCCAAGTGTTATCAGTGCCCACCAAAAGGTCCTGCAACCAACCACACACTGCATCATTGAAAATTATGTTCCTTTGTGTGATGCATAGGGAGGCATCAGCATCTCCCCTCTTGTGTGGTGTGAGCTGTATTTTCCCCATCTTTTTGTTTCATCTCCTTATATTTACATTATTGTTAATGTTGGTGTTCCCTTGTGTAGCAAGGCAATATTGTTATTTTGCACCCGAATCATTTTGGTTAATCATAAACATGTCTATAGCTAATATAGGGATTTATGTTTTTCCAATTTGCATATAGCGACCTCAAAGCCTGCGAAGTTTCTAATAATATCTCCACTCTTCAATAAGATAATATAATAATTTTCTATTAAAAATAAGTATTAAATGATGCATGTGACGAGGAAATTAAAATATAGAGACATGTAATAATATATGTTGATTCCTATTTTCCAAACCTGTTTATGTGATCCATTAACTCATTACAGTATTTGTGGTGATTAACAAGCTAAATTGAAACTCTTGATTAGCATTATATACATTTTTTAATGAGCTTAACCAATAATTCCCTCGTTCACTTAAAGCTATTGTTGCCATAATCATTATATCCTCGGTTGCTTAGGTCCAGTTCTATTATATTTTGACTAGTCAAATTGGAATTTGATCAGCGAAATGGCATCTTGATGTGTATGACTTGGAAAGGTTTTAGAGTTAGGTAGGCAATTATTAAGGGTTTTGTAAAGGCTAATTTGAGTTTGGTGTTTGTACCTTTCACCTTTATCCCTATTCTCTGAATCTTGGCCAATGCTTATCACGACCTCTAAAATTCTACCTTTTTTTTAAAGTGTTGAGCCTTGTTTAGAAATATAGAATCCTAGGGTGGACCTTAGATTAAGGGGGAAACAGCAAAATGCTCCAATTGTATGGAAGTGACAGATCATTTTTCCTTTTGCTTCCTGATTGAAAATACCATAAGGCAAAAGAACTGTCCTTTGTTTCTATTTGATATTTTTGGATCGAAGGCACTTGCCTTCTTACACATCAAACGGAAATGTTATAGACGCGGCCCAAAAAAGGGGGGGGGGGGGGGGGGGGGATACAGATTACGTACCAAGAAAAAAGAAATCCAGAGTATGTTTTTTTAAATAACCTTACAAATACAGAAGGAAAATATATTTTTGGCTGAAAAATATTTAGGGTGAGGGGATGGTGCCCCAGTTCAAGGCAAAGAAAACATTTGGGCTCTATGAGACTAATAGGGACTCAAACCTGCAATCTGTCGGATACGAGATCCTGTTATATTTCACTAGACCGACTCCTTGGGGTTGGAAGGAAAATATATTAAAGCATAATTTAACTAGGAATTTCATTATCTTTCTAGATTTATCTATATCAAAGGCTTTTTTTATGATATGATGAAGATACAGTTTGAAGTTTGAACCGATGACCTCCTGCAAATTATTTAAGTCCCTCACTATTAACTCAATCCTAATAATTTTTAAAAAATTAATTTTCATACTTTATTAGAGCAAAAATTCGTATACTATCAATTTTTTTTTTCAGGGTATCCTCCGCATATAATTGTGGAGACTAATCCCTCGAGTCGAGTAGGATCATAAAGATGGTTAAATTGGAAGAGATCCATGTCATCTCATCCAAACACTCTTAGGTTTATACTATCATTTAAAATTATGTTAATATATCATTGAAAATTTGGTTTCCTAACTGATAATGATAATACTCAAATTTCCTTAATATAAATTGGCACATCATTTATGGGTTTCCTTTTTCTTTCTCGCAAAACCAAGGTTGCATGATTGCTTTGATGGAACACAAAGCCATTTTTTTCCTGACGGGTTTGATTGAGCAAAAAGCTAACACAATACTAGTACGCAGTAATAATAATTTGAGTAAATATCTATTTTGGTTCCTCAATTTTTTTTTGAGTAGCTCAGTTTGATTCTTGAAAAAAAAAGGATCATTTGGTCTCCCAAATTTTATTACGGGGGATATTCTGGTCCTTCCGTTAAATGTATAGGGGGACCAGAGTGTCCCTTGTAACAAAACTTAGGAATCAGATTGTCCCTTTTTTTTTTCTCAAGGATCAAACTGGATTACTCGAAAAAATTGAGGGACCAAAATAGGTCTTTACTCTAATAATTTTAGAGGCATAATAACTAATAAGTGGGTTAGGTTGATGGGAGAAACAATTAAATTTCTTCGATTTGAATTGGTTCATTGGATCTAATTAAGTAAAATCTGATTAAATTCAACCTCTATTGATTTGGATTTAGTATTTTTAGATTTTATGATCTGAATCAATTAACCAACTAAAATTTTATTTATATAATTTTTATATAGAACAAAGTTGTATGTTCTAAATTTTTGAAGACTTGCACATGATTTAGGGCATTCCTCTCCAATTTTCTATGAGAAAATTTCAAAATAATGGAAGTCTAATAACATAAAGTTGGAAAGAGGCTGGAGACCATCAATGGATGCGTCTCGGCACTACTTTCAAATCTTTCCTAATGAGTGTGTTCTTTCATGAATATATGATCCATTCATCAAATGACAAATGCATGAAAGGTTGTATTTATTCTTTCAATGTCATAAGAGGTTGTTTCCTCTCTCCAATTGGTATGGGTTGGTCTATAAATAAGTTCACTTTGCATGCAGAAGTATATACGAAATTTGCCAAGTTTTTTGTTGTCCAAATAACTTCCTTTCTTCCCTTATGCGTGTAGAAAATTAAGGAAACTATTGTTCTGGAAGTGTCATTGACAATATCCTTATTGTGGGTGTGCAAACCAATTAAGTTAAGGGAACTCCATTGTATCATGAAAAAAATTTGTTGTTAACACCTCTTACATGCTTGTGAGATAAAGACTAGTGGGACCGAATCAAACCTAAAATATAGTATCCGTACACACGCCATGGAGATTTATGTTTGCTCTCTTGTTCATTATTCTTTGTTGCCAAATCATCACCACCAACATTTTCTTTTCTTTTCTTTTCTTTTTGTTCTCCGTCGCACTAGACATCCCACAATCATAACTCATCATCGTTCCTTATTGCTCGTGGGTAACGTTAACCTCTATTTTGTATTGCCTTGATGAAACTTGACAAACTTATCAATTGTTGTATTGATTATGCATTTGTATTTACCCTCCTTTGGAGTTATGACTAACATGATTTCTTTCGGTTGATATGTGTTATTATTATTGTGATCCGTATTAACTTTAGTATCAATCTCTATGCTATTTAGATGTCAATTCAAGAATAATACTTGCTTATTATATACTTGAATTTTCTTGTTTTTCTCTTGATATTTTTTTTATCAATTCTGTAATCGTTTATGTTTCCCCGATTGATCAATACTTGTTTATGACAGTGATAGAAATTTTAAATTTATTTTGAACAAAATAAAAAAAATCATCAATAAATTTGTGACCCGACCAAACCAACCTCGTCGGTGTTTAGGTTAGTCTTGTTCAAATTTGACGCCTTAAAATTCACCATCCCAAACAAACTCAAACCAACCCATTTTGATTGATTGAGAACCTATTTTTTTCACCCTCCAATCCAATCCTATTATACTTCTAAGTAATTTTATTCCATACGTTTTTTTAGGGTTGGGATAATTTTATTCCATGCTTAATAATGACAAATAATTAAAAAAATCAATCCATTTTAAATGGTTCATGCATTCTTTTCACCTCCAACCCAATCCAATCATACCATACTAATTTTATTCCATACTTTTTGTTTGGCCGGGATAATTTTATTCCATGATCAATGATGATTAACTCTTGTTAATTTTGGATTCATTAGGACACTGGTTAGCAAGATCCATAATAATAATATTACATCCGATCCAACAATATAAGAAACAAAACCCTAAAACACGCAGACCAGGAAAATGTATTGGAATGAGTTAATTGTAATTAATGTTAAGTCTCTAAAATGTTTGATGTTCACTTCCCTAAGTTTTGATAAGAACTAAACATTGGTTAATGATTTAATTAACCGTCAAATTGGTTGTTAACCTGTCTATCTAGTGTGCAGATTAAAACTGTAAGAATCAGCTGTCTGCTCATAAGTGACTACCTGTCTGGATAAGCGAAAGTCAACCTGTCTGCTGACTATGATTATTGACTTCTTTCAAGATACGTCCCCAGCCTGTCTCTCCACGAGTTCCTATACTTGTTTGAGGTTACTCGTTGAAGAATCAAGGACCAAACAAGTTTTTGTTGGCTGTCCCATCAGAAAGAGACTTGAAGCCTTCTCTCCTACTCAGTCTCACGCTTATCAAGAAAAGTCAGAAGTTACTCTCTCAAGCAACCTCGGTTATCAGAACCAAAGACCAGTTAAAGAATGCTTCCAAACATGCTTTATTCCATAATACCTCTAGTCCTTACACGAAAAGGAAATTGTACTCAGCAAAGTACAAAAAGCTCTATGCACAACTCTGTTATGGTTGTATCACGATGCATAAAGCTATGAACCTTCATGTTAGAGTACAACCAACGTTCCTATTGCATTAATGGCTGCCTAGAACGACTCTATTGCATTCAATGAAGTTCTGCTTGAAGGCAACATCTGAGGGAATGTCTCTAACGGATCTTAGATGCTTGAAGACTATAAATATAGAAGTCATTGAAAATGAAGTTATAGAGAATACATACAGTATTAAAGAGTCATTACTCTGCACATTAATATCTTCATTCTTTCATTATGTATTCTTCAATCATTTGAAGTTATTACGCAGACTTTCCTAAGCTTTATATTTAAACCACTCTCTGAGTGTTAGTGAAAGATCTGTCTGTCTGAAGTTGTATTTCTCACAAACCAAAACTCTCAAACAAACCTGAGTGAGCCTGAAGAGGCTAGGTGTGGAAAAAATACTTGTCTTACAGCCTGAAGAGGCTAGGTGTGCAAACAATACTTGGAGTCTGTAACCTGATCAGTTATAATGGATAAAATTTGGTGCTGCCAAGGATTGGACGTAGCTCTTTGCTTTGAAGAGTGAACCAGGATAAATAGTTGTGTCAATCTCTCTTTCCTTTTAAACTCTTTAGTTACTTTAGTTTTCTTATCCGGTTATCAAGTGGTGTGTTTGTCTAAGTCACTGACAAACCAAAAGCTCAGTGGACTACTACAGAAAAAACAAAATGGGAGCTGAACCACAAAGCTAGATATAACATCATTTGTGCTCTCAATCCTGAGGAGTTTGAGAAGGTATGTGCTTGTGACTCTGCCAAAGAAATATGGGACCCTTTAGCTGTCACACATGAAGGAACAGCCAAAGTCAAAGAGTCAAAGATTGCCATACTTGTCAGAAAGTATGAATTGTTTGTCATGGAGGAAGGAGAATCTGTTGCTCAAATGATATGAAGATTTCGAACTATAGTCAACAGTTTAATATCTCTTGGCAAAGTCTATACCAATGCTGAGAAGGTTGGAAAGATTCTGAGAAGTCTACCTAAACAGTGGAGACCTTTGGTCACTACTATCTCTCAAGCCAAGGATCTCACTACCTTGACTATGGATGAACTTCTTGGAACACTCACTGTTCATGAGCAAGAACTTGGAGATGAAGTTGAACCAAAGAAGGGCAAGTAAATTGCTCTGAAAGCTAATCAAAAGTCAGTAAAAGTTTCCAAGGCTCTCTAAAGGCAGACGAGTCATCCAGTGATGCTGATCTGTCTGAACACGAGGATTCTGAAAGTGATGAAGAATTGTCTCTCCTGACCAGGAAGACAAAGCTTCTCCTACAGAAAAAGAAGTTCAAGATGGATAAGTCATTCGGAATGTTCAACAAGGACAAGAACTTCAAAGAATCCACTCCAATAGAAAAAAGTCCAATTGTCTGCTGTAACGCCCTTCATTACATTAGTAACCCAAATTAATTTCAATAAAAATCGTTCAAAACATTTAATTAAAAAACACAAGTCATAAAATTTTTCTCAAATAACTAAGTAGGAAAATACCTCATGTTAAATAAAATAGTAAAAAAATATCCATGTAATGAATATAAATATAAATGAAAACCACAAGCCTCAATACCGGGCGTCTACTAACAAACCCAACGATAAATAAATGTGTCTAGCCATATACGGCTCCTTATTTAAGAAAATACTAACCAAACTAAAAAGAATAACTAATGGAATCCACTAAGTCTTCACGCCTCTTTAGTTTCAATGACGTCATCCTCGTGCTCTGAAAACAATACTTATAATGAGATATAAAATCCCAGTGATCAACAATACAGTTTTAAAAAATATTTTTGAAAATAGTATTGTTCTCAGCCGGTGCGGTAACCGGAAAAATTGTCCATGGCACCCGCTAATTTTCCAAAATAATATATATAAAAGAAAATACTTTTAATATCAATAATAATCTCATCTCAATACATCACATTCCATATGCTAGATAAATTCTTGTTTAATCCAAGCGGTCCGAAGACCTCCTAATTAAATTGGCCTCTTGCCGGCATGCCATATATTCACACATCACACGACAATGGCGTCCCATTGCCCACCTCTACTCACGAGGAGTGTTTCGATGTCACCCTCATGTCGGGGACATTTCCATTTCGATACCCCCCATGTGCACATGGTGGTTTTTCTCCTTTTTCGACACCCCAACCTATGGCGGTGTTACTTTCGATACTCATTTTTAGGTAGTATTACTCATTTTCGACATCCCAACCACATGGCGATGTTACTTTCGATACCCCCTTAAGGCGGTATTTCTCTTCGATACCCCTATCATAGGTGGTATTGCGGCAAACACCATACAATTCATCATAAGGCACAATTTCATGTCTCATACGTGTAACAAATCATTTTCCAAAAATTAAATATTTGATCTTATCATGCATGTCAAATAAACTCACATGACATAGCATACACAAATAAGCACGTCATTCAACTAATACAAATACTAATCATGTATTTCATGCCATCAGTAACAAGAATAAATATCCAATTTAATAAATTTTTTATTTAAATTCAAAACCCCTAAAAAAATTTAGTTTATTAATAACATGCATCATTCAATTAAAATCTCTCAAAATCATAGGTAAATCGCTCAACACAACAAACACATGTACCATGGAAAGGGTTATTAAAAGATACTGTTACTCGTCTCTCGAAGACCTCCAATGTGCTCTAAAAATTATGTATGAAGAAAGGCAGTGCTTCTCTAAAAATTCTTCTTCCATTCACTGGTGTTTTTGGATCTGTGTGTTGCTATAGTTGCACTGCCAAGGAAAAGAAACGTAGAACCTCTCCCTCTCTAACGTCACCGTGCGGCGCAGGTAGCACTGTGCTATCATCCAATCTTCTATTTAAAGATGGAAGACCTACCATGAAAGTCTCTTCAAATTTACCTATATATTGTTTCATTTTAGTTTATTTTTCTTTCAAATCATTTAACTTTAGTGGGCCAACTTGTCTTTTATAAGAATTCCAAATTGAATTCTTACGTGAGTTATCAAGGCCCAATAGAATTGACATCCTTTTTTTTTTTTAATAAAGTTAACTATATAATGTTAGATACTTATGTGGATCCTTATCAAATCTTTATTATTATTATTTTTTTAGCTGCTAAACAATTCCATTAATTTTCTTTACTAACCTCATAGCAACTTAATCTTTTATTCAAAAGACTATATTGAAATTTTAGGACGTTACATTTTCTCCCCTCCTTAAATAATTTCATCCCCGAAATTCACCTCATACTCACGCACTTATTTTAACATATGACATATTTGAAACTAAAAGGTTACCATACCTTAGATAATAAAATCTGGGTATTGACGAACTGTATCCTCCTCCATCTCCCAAGTGGCTTCTTCAGGAGTCAATCCTTCCCATAACACTTTTACCAGTGGAATTGTCTTGTTCCTCAGAGTCTTAGTGCTTTTGTCCAAGATTTGACTAAGTCTAGGCTTATAGATCAAATTATCTTTCAATTGTACAAACTCAGGAGCTATCACGTGAGATTCATCAGGCACATATTTTCTGAGTTGTGACACATGGAAAACATCATGAAGGTTTGCCAACTGTGGCGGAAGAGCCAATTGATAAGCAACAGGCCCGACTCTTTTAAGGATATGGAAAGGTCCTATGAAACGAGGATTTAGCGTGAGGACTTTCATCGACCTCCCTACCCCCGTCTTAGGAGTGACTCTCAAAAATACATGCTCGTTTTCCTGGAATTCTAGAGGCTTTCTCCTTTTGTCGGCATAGCTCTTTTGTCTACTTTGCGCCGTGCGCATCTTCTCCCTAATCATTTTGATTCTGAGGTTTCCTGGACCAATTCAGGTCCTATCAAGGTTTTCTCACCTACCTCACACCAACATAAAGGGGACCTACACTTTCTCCCATATAGGGCCTCATAGGGTGCCATGCCTATACTAGCGTGATAACTATTATTATACGCAAACTCAATGAGAGGTAGGAATCTATCCCAACTCCCTCCTTCATCCAAGACACACGTCCTAAGCATGTCCTCAAGGGTCTGAATGGTCCGCTCTGACTGACCATCCGTTTGGGGATGATAGGCCGTGCTAAGGTTCAACTTAGTCCCAAAGGCTTGCTGAAAAGCTCTCCAAAATCTAGAGGTAAACCTCGGGTCTCTATCTGACACTATAGATATGGGTATCCCATGAAGCTTGACTATTTCCTTGATATAGAGGTATGCCAACTTGTCTAAGCTATAGGTTGCCTTAATTGGCAAGAAGTGGGCAGACTTGGTCAACCTATCCACTATCACCCAAATGGCGTTTAAGCCCAAACGTGTCTTAGGTAACCCCATCACAAAGTCCATAGAAATTCTCTCCCACTTCCATTCTGGAATCTCCAAGGACTGCAACAACCCCGAAGGCTTCTGATGTTCTATCTTGACCTTTTGGCACACTAAACACCTAGCTACGAAGCTAGCCACATCCTTTTCCATTCCTGGCCGCCAATACATCCTCTTAAGGTCTTGGTACATCTTAGTTATTCCAGGATGTATGGTAAACTTTCCCTTATGAGCCTCCTCTAATATCTTCTTTCTAAGGCTCCCCTCCTTAGGAACAACGATCCTGTTCTTAAACTTCACTAGCCCATCAACAGACAATTCATAACCCTCTTGTCCTAACCGAGACTACAACTCCTGGTCTAAGAGTTGTTCCCGCCTAACCTCATCTCTAAGGTCACTATTAATTTCCAACCTATTCAACTTCAAACTTAAGACATTTAAGGACACATCCAACACTTCCAAATTCATGTCCCTAAACTCTTCCATGAGGTTCAACTCTTGCACCATCAAGCATGACACGTGTAGGGACTTCCTACTCAAAGCATCCGCCACCACATTGGCTTTTCCCGAATGGTACTTCAACTCGAAGTCATAGTCCTTAAGGAACTCCATATACCTTCATTGTCTCATGTTCAACTCCTTCTGGTCGAATAGATATTTTAGGCTTTTATGGTCACTAAAAACTTCAAACTTTGCCCCGTAAAGGTAATGCCTCCAAATCTTAAGGGCAAAAACCACGGCTGCTAGCTCTAAATCATGGGTAGGGTAATTCCCTTCATGTGGCCTAAGCTGCCTAGAGACATATGCTACCACCTTACCCTCCTGCATTAAGACACATCCCAAGCCATTCTTAGATGCGTCGCAGTATACCACAAAACTCACTAAGGGATCCGGTATAGTTAAGACTGGTGATGACACCAACCTCCTCTTAAGTTCTTGGAACCCGTCCTCACACTCCTGGCCCCACACAAAAGGTTTCCCTTTCCTAGTCAACTGGATCAAAGGTAAAGCTAATCTAGAGAACCCCTCTATGAACTTCCTATAGTAACCAGCTAAGCCTAAGAAACTTCTCACTTCGGTTACTGTCTTAGGTTGTTCCCATCCCAACACCGCATCAACTTTAGAGGAATCAACCGCCACACCATCCTTTGAGATGGTGTGTCCTAAAAACTTTACCTCATCTAGCCAAAACTCACACTTCTCTGGTTTGGCATAAAGGCGCTCGTCCCTGAAGATCTGTAACACCAACCTTAAGTGTTCTCCATGTTCTTCTGGTGTCCTAGAGTATATTAAAATATCATCTATGAACACCACCACAAACCTGTCCAAAAAGGTCCTAAAGATCCGATTCATGTAGTCCTTGAAAACGGCTGGGGCGTTGGTCACACCAAAGGGCATCACCACATATTTATAGTGCCCATACCTTGTCCTAAAGGCTGTCTTAGGGATGTCCTTGCTTCTAAATCTAATTTGATGGTATCCCGATCTTAGATCTATTTTGGAAAACACTGACGCTCCCCTTAACTGATCTAAGAAATCATCTATCCTAGGCAAGGGATACTTGTCCTTGATGGTTACCTTATTCATTTGCCTATAATCAACACACAACCTCATACTCTCATCCTTTTTCTTCACTAAAAGCACTGGTGCTCCCTAAGGTGACACACTAGGCCTAATAAACCCCTTCTGTAACATATCCTCTATCTATTCCTTGAGCTCGCTCAACTCTAGAGGTGCCATCCTATAGGGTGCTACTGATACAGGTCCACTCCCAGGTACTAGATCTATGGTAAACTCAATCTCTCTATCTGGAGGTAAACTAGAGACATCCTTAGGAAACACATCTGGGAACTCACACACAATAGGCAACGCTGCTATATCACTTTCAGCCTCTATCTTAGCAGAAAAGAGGAGTATATATCCCTGAGCTCCCTTAACTAAGCACTTATGACATGAGGCAGCAGAGATAAGATGTTTCGTCCTAGGAGAGTCAACAGACATGGACTGTGGAATGGAAGAAATAGTTCGACTAGCACAATCAATAATAGCATTATTACGAGACAACCAGTCCATGCCCAAAATAATATCCAGACCAGACATAGGTAAACATATCAGATCAACAATATAAGTCAGGTCTTGACACAGTAAAGGACATTGCAGGCAGACAAAAGAAGTAATCAATCTATCTTTAGCAGGGGTAGAAACACACAAATCATATGACAGTTTAGTAACAGGTAACTCTAAGAATTGAGCACATTTAAATGAAATGAATGAATGTGTTGCTCCCGAATCGAACAATATGATAACATTATGACCTTTGATAAAGCCCTTACCTTGGATCAAACCGTCGGACTCCTTTACCTCCTCTCCTTGGATGGTAAAGACCCTTCCGTGGTTTAGTGATCTGGTTTGAGATTGTCCCCCTAACTTGCACATCCTAGCAAAGTGTCCCATCTTCCCGCATTTATGGCAAGTGGTTTGTGCCGCTGGGCACACGCGATCTCCATGCTGCCACCCACACTTGTAACATGCAATCCCCTTCTCACCTTGAGCACCTTGAACTTGCTTACCCTTCGTGATTGTAGGCACAGGTCGTAGGATCTTTTGGAAATTACCCCCTTTCCCATGGATCTCCTTCGACCTCTCAGCAAGCACAATTTGCATATTCTGCTCCGCCACCCTACACTTGTTCACTAAAGTTCTCGAATCTCTAGGAGCCCAATAAGGTTCTGAAGCCCTGGCTTTAAACCCTGCTCGAATTTAATTGCTTTCCATGGACCATCAGGATTATCCCTCACCTGCATAGAGAACCTTGCAAGCCTCTCAAACTTGGCCACATATTCCGCTACCGTCATACTACCCTGACGAAGATGTAGAAACTCCATCTCTTTCTGTATCCGGACACTGTGCGGAAAATACTTCTCCAGAAATACCTCCTTGAATCCATCCCACGTGACAGGGGCACCCGAGGCAAGCAACCCGCCCCTGGCACAGTTCCACCAGTGCTCTGCATCCGACTCTAACATATAGGTGGCAAAATCCACCTTCTGAGCATCAGAGCACCCCATGGCCCGGAAGATCCTCTCTAATTTCAGTAATCATTCCTCTGCCTCAATAGGATCGGTGGTCCCTCGAAAAGTTGGCGGATTATTATTCCTGAACTCTGACAGACCCCTGTACTGTGGATCTGGAGCTGCAACCGGTACCACGTTAAGCACGTCCCCCTTATCCTTCATCTGACGGAGAGTCTCCATCTGCTCCTGCATAACTCTGGCCATTCGAGCCAAAGTCGCTGCAAGCGCATCATTTCTCCCTCGCCTGTTTGCTGCCATAATCTGCATACCACCAATCAAACAGTGGGTTGATCAAGTCCAATATCTAAAAGAATAGAATGCAGAATTACAACTCTAACAAGCATCCTCTGCGCCCAAGTTTTGTTTTTTTTTAAAAAAATCCCCACTACCACAGTCCGATTTAGAATCAAACTACTCTGATACCATAAATATAACGCCCTTCGTTACATTAGTAACCCAAATTAATTTCAATAAAAATCCTTCAAAGCATTTAATTAAAAAACACAAGTCATAAAATTTTTCTCAAATAACTAAGTAGGAAAATACCTCATGTTAAATAAAATAGTAAAAAAATATCCATGTAATGAATATAAATATAAATGAAAACCACAAGCCTCAATACCGGGCGTCTACTAACAAACCCAACGATAAATAAATGTGTCTAGCCACATACGGCTCCTTATTTAAGAAAATACTAACCAAACTAGAAAGAATAACTAATGGAATCCACTAAGTCTTCACGCCTCTTCAGTTTCAATGACGTCCTCCTCGTGCTCTGAAAACAATACTTATAATGAGATATAAAATCCCAGTGATCAACAATACAGTTTTAAAAAATATTTTTGAAAATAGTATTGTTCTCAGCCGGCGCGGTAACCGAAAAAACTGTCCATGGCATCCCTAATTTTCCAAAATAATATATATAAAAGAAAATACTTTTAATATCAATAATAATCTAATCTCAATACATCACATTCCATATGCCAGATAAATTATAGTTTAATCCAAGCGGTCCGAAGGCCTCCTAATTAAATTGGCCTCTTGCCGGCATGCCATATATTCACACATCACACGACAATGGCGTCCCATTGCCCACCCCTACTCACGAGGAGTGTTTCGATGTCACCCTCCTGTCGGGGACATTTCCATTTCGATACCCTCCATGTGCACATGGTGGTATTTCTCCTTTTTCGACACCCCAACCTGTGGCGGTGTTACTTTCGATACTCATTTTTAGATAGTATTACTCATTTTCGACATCCCAACCACATGGCGATGTTACTTTCGATACCCCCTTAAGGCGGTATTTCTCTTCGATACCCCTATCATAGGTGGTATTGCGGCAAACATCATACAATTCATCATAAGGCACAATTTCATGTCTCATACGTGTAACAATTCATTTTCCAAAAATTAAATATTTGATCTTATCATGCATGTCAAATAAACTCACATGACATAGCATACACCAATAAGCACGTCATTCGACTAATACAAATATCAATCATGTATTTCATGCCATCAGTAACAAGAATAAATATCCAGTTTGATAATTTTTTTATTTTAATTCAAAACCCCTAAAAAAATTAGTTTATTAATAACATGCATCATTCAATTAAAATCTCTCAAAATCATAGGTAAATCGCTCAACACAACAAACACATGTACCATGGAAAGGGTTATTAAAAGATACTGTTACTCATCTCTCGAAGACCTCCAATGTGCTCTAAAAATTATGTATGATAAAAGTCAATGCTTCTCTAAAAATTCTTCTTCCGTTCACTGGTGTTTTTGGATCTGTGTGTTGCTATAGTTGCACTGCCAAGGAAAAGAAACGTAGAACCTCTCCCTCTCTAACGTCACCGTGCGGCGCAGGTAGCATTATGCTATCATCCAATCTTCTATTTAAAGATGGAAGACCTACTGTGAAAGTCTCTTCTAATTTGCCTATATATTGTTTCATTTTAGTTTATTTTTCTTTCAAATCATTTAACTTTAGTGGGCCAACTTGTCTTTTATAAGAATTCCAAATTGAATTCTTACGTGAGTTATCAAGGCCCAATAGAATTGACATCCTTTTATTTTTATTTTTATTTTTATTTTTATTTTTATTTTTATTTTTATTTTTTATAAAGTTAACTATATAATGTTAGATACTTATGTGGATCCTTATCAAATCTTTATCTTTTTTTTTTTAGCTGCTAAACAATTCCATTAATTTTATTTACTAACCTCATAGCAACTTAATATTTTATTCAAAAGACTATATTGAAATTTTAGGACGTTACATCTGCTATGGGTGCAAGAAGCCTGGTCACATCAAGGCTGAATGTCCTCAACTAAAGAAGGCCCATTTTAAGAAATTCTTCAAGAAGAAGAAAAAAGGAATGATGGCTACTTAGGAGGATATGGAGTCAACATCTTTCTATGAAGAAACAGATGAAGAAGCCAATCTCTGTCCGATGGCCAACACTGACTCAGACTCAGACGATGAGGTACATCCTGACTATGAGGAATTATTTGATGCCTATGAGGAGTTGCTGGAGGAATCCAACTGCTTATCTAAGGCTTTCAAATCCCTCAAGAGAGAGTATGTAAAGCTCACCAGTGAGCATAAACAGAAATCTCAAGAGTGTGAGAAGCTAGCTAAAGAGAACAGTGAGCTGAAAACTGAAAAGTCTAATGAAGCTAAGATCTCAAGTGAAACATCACCATCTGAATAAGTTGAAAAACTTCAACAGAAAGTGGAAGAGCTCACTTCTAATCTTGCCAAATTTGTTAATTGTAGAGACAATCTGACTAAGCTACTTGGTTGTCAGAGGCACTCTCTTAACAAAGAAGGTATTGGATATGTCCATCAAACACATCATAAAGTATCAACTAAAGCTTCTACAGTATCTGTTAAGTCAACTGTAACCAAATCTATACCTGTCTGTAACTTCTGTGGAAAAACTGGACATGTTATGTCTAAGTGTATCCATAAGAAGAGAATGAAGTCTTCACGAACCTCTAGAACTATCAGAAAAAGACCCGTAAAAATATGGGTACCTAAAGATCAAATAATTTTTGTTGCAGATGTCCTCAACAGGACAAAGAAAACACCACTGCTGGTACCTGGATATTGGTTGCTCTCATCATATGATAGGAGAAAGGTCTATGTTCCTAGACCTCCAACTTAAGAAAGGAGGACACGTTGCCTTTGGAGGGAATCAGAAAGGGAAAGTTATAGGAATTGGCACTATTGGTGGTAAACCCCATCTTCCCTCTATATCTAATGTTCTTATGGTTAAAGGATTAAGACACAACTTGCTTAGCATAAGTCAATTATGTGATAGTGGATTTGATGTTTCCTTTACCAAGGATGTATGCATAGTTAAAGACTGTTGTGACAAAACCCTCTTTTCAGCTAAAAGGCAACAAAATCTTTATAAGATTGAACTGTCTGATCTCTCAGATCAAAGTGTAACATGTCTAATGTCTAAAGAGGATGAGAGATGGTTATGGCATAAGAAACTAGGACATGCTAGTATGAAACTAATTTCTGAATTAAAAGGAATAATCTTGTGAGAGGATTGCCTGATATTAGTTTTAAGAAAGATGTCTTGTGTGATGCATGTCAGAGAGGTAAACAAATAAAATCAAGTTTCAAATCTAAAAACCAAGTATCAACATCTAGACCTC
Source organism: Sophora flavescens (assembly GCA_030762895.1). Lineage (NCBI taxonomy): Eukaryota > Viridiplantae > Streptophyta > Magnoliopsida > Fabales > Fabaceae > Sophora > Sophora flavescens. Next base: position 202,452,098 of record CM061065.1, read on the forward strand.
TTCAGTTGTTACACATGGATCAGTTTGGACCAGTTTGTATTGCCAGCCTGACTGGAAGAAAAAATATGAATTTGTCATAGTTGATGACTATTCTAGATACACACGGGTACTCTTCTTAACCCACAAGGATGAGTCTTTTAAGGCTTTATCAGTATTCTGCAAAAGAGTACAAAATGAGCAGGGTTTCTATATTTCTACCCTTAGAAGTGATCATGGGGGAGAATTTGAAAATGAGCAGTTTAGACAGTTCTGTGAGGAGAATGGGATCTCTCACAATTTCTCTGCACCTAGAACTCCACAGCAAAATGGAGTGGTTGAGAGAAAGAACAGATTTCTGCAAGAGATGGCTAGATTTATGCTCAATTAAAATAATCTCCCTAATTACTTCTGGGCAGAAGTTGTAAACACTATTTGTTATATACAAAACAGAATACTTATTAGGCCTTTTCTAAAGAAGACTCCCTATGAATTGTGGAAAGGAAAAAGCCCCAACATATCTTATTTTCATGCTTTTGGATGTGAATGTTTTATTCTGAATACCAGAGACAATCTTGGAAAGTTTTATTCTAAGGTAGATAAAGGTATTTTCATAGGATATTCTGAAATGTCTAAGGCTTTTAGAGTTTACAATTCAAGAACTTGTATTATTGAAGAATCTGTTCATGTTAAAGTCAATGATGGATTAAAGACTGATAAAGAACTATCAGATCTAGAAGATGATCTTGAAGGTCTTGATATAAACAATCTAGAAACTCAACAATCCGGTCTAACCAAGACAGAACCTATGCTTGAGGCTGACAGACAAGTGGAGCAGACAAGTCAGCAGACGAGTCAGCAGACAAGTCAAGATCTTCATGATGATCTCAAAAGGGATTGGAAGTTCAACACTCATCACCTTAATGATATTATTATTGGAAATCCTTCTGAAGGAGTAAGAACCAGATCCACATTAAGAGAATCAAGCAATGTGGCCTTTATTTCAGATTTGGAGCCTAAACGCATTGAAGAAGCTCTTGAGGATGAAAGCTGGATTCTTGCTATGCAAGAAGAACTTAATCAATTCACCAGAAATTATGTCTGGACTCTTGTCTCTAAGCCTAAAAATAAGTCGGTTATTGGAACAAGATGGGTCTTCAGAAACAAATTGGATGAAAATGGTAAAGTTGTCAGAAATAAGGCAAGATGAGTAGCTCAAGGCTATAACCAACAAGAAGGTATTAATTATACTGAAACCTTTGCTCCTGTAGCTAGAATAGAAGCCATACACATTTTAATGTCATATGCTACACAACACCAAATCACTCTGTTTCAAATGGATATAAAGAGTGCTTTTTTAAATGGTATAATTGAAGAACGAGTGTATGTTAAACAACCCCCTAGTTTTGAGGATACTGATAAACCAAATCACGTTTTCAAACTTAAAACGACATTATATGGTTTGAAACAAGCACCTAGAGCATGGTATGATAGACTCAGATCTTTTCTCATGCATAATGGTTTTACTAGAGGGCAAGTAGACACTACTCTGTTCAAGAAATGCTCTAAAGAGAACTTTATTATAGTTCAAATATATGTTGATGATATTATTTTTGGAGCAACTAATGAAAAGCTGTGCAAGGAATTTTTCAAATCTAATGCAAGTTGAATTTGAGATGAGCATGATGGGATAATTGAAGTTCTTCCTTGGATTACAAATCAAGCAGACAAGTGATGGAATTTACATTCATCAACAAAAGTATACCAAGGAGATACTCAAGAAATACAAAATGGAAAATGCAAAGCTCATTAAGACCCCTATGCAACCCAATGCAAAACTAAGCAAAGATGATGAAGGTAAAAAGGTAGATCGAACTGTCTATAGAGGTATGATTGGCTCTCTACTGTACTTAACTTCAAGCAGATCTGACATTAAATTTAGTGTCTGTATGTGTGCTAGATTCCAATCTGATCCTAGAGAATCTCATCTTAAGACTGATAAAAGAATATTTAGATATTTTCTTGGAACTACTAATCTTGGTTTGCTGTATTTAAGATCAAAAGAATATAGATTAGTGGGACATTGGGATGCTGATTTTGCTGGAGACAGAATAGAAAGAAAAAGCACCAGTGGAGGATGTCACTTCATTGGAGCAAGTTTAGTCTCATGGTCAACCAAGAGGCAGACAACCATTGCCCTGTCTCTTCTGGCCAAGAATACATCTCTGCTGCTAGTTGCTGCTCTCAACTCTTATGGGTAAAACATCAACTTGAGGATTACTCTATTTATGAACATAACATATCTGTATGGTGTGATAATTCCAGTGCTATATGCTTAACTAAAAATCCAATTCAGCATTCTAAGGCTAAGCATATTGAAATCAAACTTTATTTTATTAGGGATTATGTTCAGAAAGGCATCTTTGATATTAAGTTTGTTAAAATTGAAAATCGATGGGCTGATATTTTCACTAAACCCTTAGAATAAGAAAGGTTTTTATTTATTAGAGATAATCTAAACATGCATTGCATTGTTGATTGACATGTCTGAGTGTTAACCTGTCTATGCTTACCTGTTTGACTCTGCTGAGTCACTATGCTAGAACTTGACAGTTTTGTTGAAATGGTTATTAATTAATTAATACCATTCCCTTATCTGAAGCTAAACGTGTGCACGATGGTTTACATATCTTGAAACCTTGTTTTCATTATGTCTTAAATGGGTGTTACGGTTCCCAATACAAATCGTGCCATTTTGAATTAAATATGTCACTTTTCTCTCTCCTACCTTTATGACTATAAAAGACAATAGATAATAAAGGTTGAACCTTTACGTTTCAATATTCCAAATTCTATTTGTCTTCTCATCTTTCAAACCCTCTTCTCTCTCGAAACCCTAAAATCTTTTTCTTTAAAAAATGGCATCATCCAAGCGTCTCTCTACAAAAGAAATCGCTGAAAAATACAATCTCAAGGTTACTGAGATAGAAAAGATCCTTCTGAGAAAGACTGTTGATCTTCAACAGATGAAGAAACTAGGAATGGATGTCACTGAAGAGTTGGTACTTCAAGTTGACTCCTTTCTTCAACATCAAGGAGCTTATTCACCCTAAGCTCGTTCAAACATTCTGGAGAAATGCTGTGGTTGTCACCAACCGACTCAACAGAATCAAAAGCTTTAGGGCGGAAATGGGGGATATAACCCTTCTCTTCCCCATTAGCTCTCTGGAGTTTGTCACAAAATGTCCGAGAATCGGAGCTGGCTTCACACCCAACTGGGAAGATGAAGTAGGAGTTGACAATGTCAACATTGCCATCTATGGTGTTCCCAAACCAGTGAACCCTAAGCCTGTCAACATGGTGATCAAGTGCAGATTCCTGCACAAACTGTTGTTGGAGTGCGTGATGCCAAGGAAAGGCTCACGAGACAGTGTGACCAAGATGGACAGATTTGCTCCGTACCACTTGATCCACAAAATCAAGGTTGACATCAACGACCTTATCTACATGTACCTTGAGACTCTGATCAAGAGAACCAACATGCAGACCTATCCTTATGGGATGCTACTGACAAGGGTATTCAGAAACAAGTTGTTTGTTCCTAGTGATGTTCACTTTGTGGACATGTCATTGCCCATAGACAGGAAAATACTGTCTATGATGGACATCAAGGGAATCCCTCTTGCTGATGAGGAGGAAGACAACAAGAAGAAGAAGCAGAAGAAGCCCGCTGTTGAGCAGAAGGAGGAAGAACCAGTGGTTTCCACTGATGAATCAGAAGTCCCCATTTTTGAAAGACTGTTCAAATCGTCTAGAAAGGTGGCCAGACAAGACCAAATTCCAGAGCTGCAACCCTCAGTATCTGAAGATTCTGCTGAAACAGTTGAGCCCTTAAGGTTCAGGCTGAGGAGACCCTCTCCCAAGAGGAAGACTAGTGAAGTTGAGGAATTAATGGATGTTCCTGCTCATCCCAGCAAGAAAAGGAAGCTGGTGAAGACCTTTGCCAAGGTCAGACAAGTTGAGTCTGGACCTAGCAAAGAGGAAGCATCTGCTCAGGGGGAGCAGACAGAGCAAGTCCTGGAAGAACCAAAGAAGACTTTCATTTTGGGAATTATTCCCAAAAAGAGAAGATATGGTTACCCAGTACATGCAAAGACTGAAATACCTGCAGAAGCTAACACTGCAAAAGACCTGTCTGGAGGAGCTCAGACAGTTGTACCCAAGGATGACCAAGTGTCTCATTCTCACAAGAAGTTGAAGATATCTGAAGAGCGGACATCTCCTTCACTCCATTCCCCTTCTCATCAAGGTATCATCACCCCATCTGTCTCTCCTCCATTTGCCCTTTTTGGGACACATCAGAAGAATAAAAGGCGGGGGGTTGAACGGAAAAAGACCATGAGGGAGACACTTTTTCTCCACCATTTTCTGATTCACCTACAGACACCACAATCATCTCCATCTTTCTCCCTACAACATCACCCTCAACAACAACAGCCAGGAAAATAAATAAAAAATCAAAACCACTTTCCACCCATAACCATCTTCATCTTCTACCTCCGTCTCTGCCACTGCTCACCTTTTCTTTGTTCTTTTTTTTTCCCCCTTTTTCTCTCTCCCTTTCACGATTTCCTTCTCCTTCTTTCACGTTACTTCCTCTTCTGCTTCAGTATAATATCCTCTCATCTTCCATCTAACTTTTCTCTCTAAACTTTGAAAACCCACTTCTCCTCCTCTCAAAAGATCAACGCGCGCTACCCCTATGAGTCGCTTAGCTGTCGCTCGCCAGCACAAGGGAGACGACCGCGTGCCTGTTCGCCACCCTCTGCCGTGAAGCATCGTCCTCCGCCGCACTCAGTCCGAAATGTCGTCGCCGCCGCATCGCTGCCACTCGCTGCCACCACCAGTGATCCCACCGCCGTTGGTTGGCAGCCGTCGTCCACCTGAGCTTCCTCCTTCCTGATCCCTGCGCCCAGGTCTAAAGAGGAATGCCTCTGTTTCCTTGTTTTTGATCTGGTTCCTTTTCTTATCTTTCTTGTTGCTGTACTATCCCTTGGTCTTTCTTTTATGGCTGATTTGAATTGCTGCTAGTTTATTGGGTTCCGTTTTGCTTTGTACGCTGTGGCAGTGGGCTGATTTTGGTTTACTCTTTTTTATTTATTTGATCTGTGAGGCCCCATTTTGACTTTTCTTTGTATCGTTTGTGAGTTATGAAACCCAACAAATAAATAACTTTAAGTACCTTTAATAAAATTTTCACAAATAAAAACCTTTTGAATTCACACAGCAATCTACGGCGTTGATGTATGATCATCCTCAAGTGTCGTATGAATTGTAAGGGTTCATCGTATAGCTTTGCTATTTTTAACCCAGTGCAAGAGTGAATTTCCTTCTGTTAAAATAATAAAATGTTTTCAATTTACTCTTTTTACAAGATTTTGTCAAAATTTATAAGATGAAAAAAATCTCTTTTGATTCATGCAACAATCTACAATGTTGATGTATGATTTTGATCCTCAAGTGTTGTATGAATTGTAAGGGTTCATCATATAGCTTTGCTATCTTTAACCCTGTGCAAGAGTGAATCCCCTTTAAAAAATATTAAACGTTTTTTAATTTGTACTTTTAATCAATTTTACCCAATTTCATTCTTATAAAAATATCTTTTGAATTCACGCAACAATCTACGACGTTGGTGTATGATTTTTCATCCTCAAGTGGCGTATGAATTATAAGGGTTTATCGTATAGCATCGCTATCTTGGACCCTGTGCAAGAGTGAATTTATTTCAAAATGCAATCTTTTTTAAATAAATCTTTTCAAAATCAAATCATTTTTTTTCAAAAAATAAAATCAACCAATCAATCAAGTATTTTCAAAAGAACTACGTGGCTTTGGGTTTCCCATCGCACCCCGGAATACGTAGGAGCAAGATAAATCATCTTATCAAGCCAAAATTAAATTTTCCTTTTTTTTTTGTCTCTTTTTATGTTAAAATAATTATTCAAAATAATTAAATTTTTCTATTTTTAGGGATGCTCTACGGACACGGTGTCATATCCAGTCCCTTAGATTTGAGGTTACCCTGTGGACTCATGTGCCATGTTCAACCTCATTTAGTTTTTATAAACAATAAATTCAAAAATATAGAAATTAATAAAATTTAAAATATTAAAAATCAAAAATGGTTCTTTCTTGCAAATAATTTTTGGGGTAAAATAAATATTTAAAAAGTTAATAAAAGGTTTTTTTACACAATTAACTTGAGGTACCGTTTTTTAAACGGGCGATGTGGGGTGCTAACCCCTTCCCTACTCGTAACCGACTCCCAGACTCATCTCTATCTTTTTTTTTAGACCAGTTTACCTTTAAATAATTGGGTTTTCTAAGATTTTCCCAATAAAAAATTTTAGTAGCGACTCCTCTGTCTTTTTATCTCCCCTTTTTCGCGGCTCCCGGACGGGACGGTCATGACAAGTACCATACCCAGACCCTACATATTGTCATCCGTAGATATAACCCAAATATGGATAATTTTCAATTTCCTACAATGATGTCTCAACAAATGACGTACCTAATGGTCCTCATCTACATCTTGCATCATACTTACAAAGGCGAACACTTGTGCAAGATAGGCAAAATCATCACCAACTTCAAGCGGACCTAGTGGAACATATCTGCGAACGTTTTGGGTGCGTTAATCAGTAAAATTGATTTTTCAGTTAATTATATAATTTCATCATTTTAATATTTTTATTTTATAATGCCATCGTTTGTAATTTCATAATTTTAAATTTCATCATATGTTTTAATTTTTATTGCAAATTTTGTATTTTAAATTTTAAATTTTTTACTTAATAAAAATATACGGTTTTTATATTAGGAGTTGCCGGTGGGGTCCACTAAAAAAATAATATAATTTTGTAATTGTAAGATCTGGGGTCACTGGCGGGATCCATTTAAGAACTTTTTAGGAGTTGATGGTTTGGAGAGATGAGTTGCTTTAAGTTATTAAGATGTAAAAATGAATAATGTGTGATGGTGGGGCCCATTTAAGAACTCCAAAAAATGGTGCTGGAATGTGGATGTTCTTAGGGCATTGTTTAAGGGGAAAATTTTTTTATGGAAAATATTGTATTTAACATTTCGAAAATTGTAATACTAGGGTCTTATTGGTTTCTTTCTAGTTTCATGTTTTCATTTCCTAATTTAAAAACAATTACAACTAAAATAATTACAAATGGTTACCTTATTTTCATCTTGTTTCCAAAGATTTGTATAGGAAACAGTGAAAACAAATAAAAAGTTGTTTTCAGTGTTTCCTATTCAAATCTTTGTAAACAAGAAATAAAATGAAAACAAGTAACACTTTTGTAATTATTTTAGTTATAATTATCGTTGAAATCAGGAAACTGAAAATAAACTAAACAGACATTTCAATACAAATTTTTTCTTTATGGGTTCCTTAACCAATGTTCTTGAGACAATCGATAGCAAGACCCAAAAAATATTAGATGCAATAAAGCCCTCAAAGCCAATTCTGCCATGAAATGGTAAAGAGAGAGTTGGGGTGGATGGAATGGGGCTGGCGCGTACGAATTATAGTGTGTTTGGATTGCCCGCTCAAAAGTACTTTTGGGAAGTGGAAGCTACTCATAGTAGCTTCCATTTGGAAGTGATTCCGTCCATGAAACAAGAGTTTCCAAACACGCACTTATTAAGTTCTACTCTCATGTAACCTGAAAAGAAGAAGACGGAGCAAATAGCGTTGGCTTCAATCCTCACTTGTGAAGTGAGAGGATCCATCCTCTTTGCATATAGACCATTGATTTAATGAATAAAAAAAATCAAGGGCTGAGATTTTGTAAAGGGAACTAGATAAACCAGTCACATGCCTGCCTCTTTCTATCTCTTCTCTTTGCTTTCATCCCAAAACACAGTCGCACATAGTTGCCATTAACCACCGACCTCTTCTTCCTATCACCCTTCTGGTGGTGTCGGCCCTTTAGTCCCGTCGGAGATTACCGACGCTCCGGCGAACCCAGCGACCTTCACAAACTCTCGACGATTTCAAATCTCAAACATAATTATTAATCAAAATCTAAAATCAAAGTCTCAAAATTGCAAATAAACATAACATAGGGTCTCAGATTGAACAAAATTCATCAATTAGCACCATCTTTTCGTATTGAGCAAGACTCATGCCCAGAAAGATTTTCCTATGGTTTAGTTCATAAAGTTTCAAACTTTAGTTGGAAAACCCCAAGAATGAAATGAAGTGAAGTTTGGGGTAAGCAGGGAAGAATCTGAACAAAGTGAAGAAGCTTGTTGAAGCATTTTCCCTAGAAATGCATCTTATTGACAATAGCATTCCTTTGTTATTACACCAAAAATAAAAGATTCCCTTTGTATTTTTGGACTATGAACTGAATTTGTTGTATAAATAAATAAAGATTGGAACTTTGAATTGAAATGGTTGGAATTTTCCAGCTTTTCTTTCCTTTCTTTGTTGTCTCTGAGACTTATTTTCGGGAACCAAAGTTAAATCAGTAATGTTGAAAAGGGGAAACTTATGTAAAATGTTACTTCTGAGAGAATATTGTAACCATTGTTGGTCATATTGAGTTCGGTGAGGACGAGGGAAGAACAAAATGCGACGAAGAGGACTTCTTAACAACCATTGTTGGTCAATATCGAAGTCTCAATGTCAATAAAGATAAATAGTTTGGAGGAAATATCCCAGACTTCCTTAACCACCTCCTTGTCATTTTGTTTCCCCCACCGTCCATCCCACTCTCCGGCGATGAACAACCTTCTGCCGTGGTCGCTATAGGCAACCACCACAGTCGCCACCGTGCAAACACAGAACGACTAACTCATCCATTTTTGTTGGCTGCTTGCTATTTTTACTGGTTTCAATTCTTTGTTTTGATTTATGAAACTATTTTCCAAGTCAGCTAAAAAGATTCAATTCCAGAGAGAGAAAGGTAGAGAGGAAGAAGAAGATGGGATCTTAATAATTAATATGAATTTACGATAATAATTCATCTTAATTACCAATTCATTTTAATTAAATACTTACTAAATATACCCTTAATTACCGGTTCATTTTGGAATTAAGACCCGTTGTCACAAGTCAAACTCAGGGAGTATCCATCCTCAACCCTTTGGTTGGAGGATTAAAGAATTGTCGGGGGTCAGAGGCGCTGTCTTAAATCCTCACTACCAAAGGGTGAGTTTGCGTCATCAGCATTTTATGACCGTAGATATATGGTTATTTAATATGGACGGTGGAGATTGAAATTATGGGAACCGGTTACTGAAGGTTAATGTGGGAGGTCCGGAAACCGGCAAACGATATAGCTGGTATAGTATTTTTGTGTGCACGTGACTACACGTGGGATAATAGATGGCACCTATGAAGCACGAACATCTCTTCGAAAGTACCGTGTCGCGTGTCGGACACACCTCGGACACCGACACTCACGGACACGCCTCCGACACGTGTCGGACACCCCTCTGCGGTGTCTCAATTAAAAATAATTTTTTTCAGCTCGGACACCTCTCAGACACTTCTCGGACACTCCCATTGTTGACGAATCTGGGCAAGTATACCTAGTCGTGCAAGTAATACGGTGGTAAGACCGGTTATCGTATCCACGGGGATTGGATGTCAACTACCAATTCACAAACTCGGCAACTATCTAGACTAAGCTAAAGATCACGAGAAATTAAAACAGAAAAATAAAGCAACAAAAGCAATAAAGTGTTTTTGGTCTTTTGGGGGACTTTTTACAAACACTTGGAGTGCAGAAAGATATGTTGGGACTAGACTTCACCAAACATCTGTCTCATGTACTATCAGGACTAGATACCTTCCATTCATGCTTCAGATATTAAAATCAATCCACTAAATTGCTCAAACCCCGATTCCTCGGATGGCAAGAGCCTAAATCTACTAATAGACCCTAATTCCTTAGGTGGCCTAGATCAATGAATTTGCATTAAGATTAGGGATTACGCGATTACTAGTAAACCTAACTCCATTCCTAGATGAAAGGGTTACTAGGTGATTAAATTCAGTTCCGGTTCTGATACGAACGTCCCCATTGCATACCAAAACACTAATCGAGTCATGGGGGTGCTAGCCACAACAAGCATTAAGCACAGAAAATTAATCACTAATATGAAGACATGAACATAGAATAATCAGTCAAGATAAATACATGAACAATCAGTTTGGTTACATCTAATCCCAACAACAGGCATTTAACTACTCATAAAAGAGAATACAAAGAGAAAGAGAGAAGGGATGAAGCAAACTCCATAGAAGGATCCTCCAATCTTCTTCCAGTCCTAGAGCAAGGAAAACATCCCCTTCAGGGCTGGAACCCTCTTCCAGCCGCAGCCTCAAAGTCTGCCTCTCCAAGCCTCCTCAATTCTGCCCTAAAACAGCAACTTATACCAATCAGTTCTGCGCTCGCTCGCGAGGCGAATAGCCTCTCGTGAGGCGAAAGTTAAATTCTGTTGTTTCAGAAAATTGTACTCTCGCGAGGCGAGTACATGTTCGCGACGCGAGCCAGAAGATGTTGCAATTCTCTGGAACAGTCAGCTTTCAGGGTCGCGAGGCGAATCCAGTTTCGTGGGGCGAATCTCCAGAATTCTGCTTGGCTCAATTTCTTCTCTTTTCAAGCTCCAAAATCATCCAGGCTTCATTATAGCCAAATATGCACAGTTTTCCTTCAATTTCTGCAAAACAACACACAAAAACCGCTTCACCCGTTCCAAGGGAAAATCTAATAAAAATCAAACTAAGAATGCCTAATCTAGATAAAAAATGCATGCAAAAGTATATATGAAACATCATGTAAAATCACACTATCAAATCACCCCAAGCTTATTCAATTGCTTGTCCTCAAGCAATCACCAAGGTCAGTAGAATAAACAGAACATGGATAGTGAACTCAAAACCCGAGTAAATGATCCAAGCAATAGGCAATTCAAACAATTCAGCAAGAGACAATCAATTCAAGTCCAATTATAGGCTTAGGTTCCTTAAACTCATGTTCTCACCGATTTGGGCACTCTTTCTCACCAGAAGCTCACCCCAAGCTTGTTCATTTGCTTGGCTCTCTTTTCTCCCTCACTCAAGTGTTTAAGGGAATAAGGCAATTCGCTCAATTTTCCTCAAGGAATGAATCCTACCATAGGCTTGACTATCAACCAAATCTCTACTTTATTAATGAAAACAATTAAGAATCAAGAGGTCTTTTACTTTGGTTGTAATGTGGCCATGGGATTAATCGTTAGGTGGGGAAATCAAGAAAATGATATTTCAAAAGGCTACACAACATATCAACATTTGCAAACATGACCTTCTAAAATACCTTTTGGGTTTCAGTTCACTTTCCACCTTTCTTTTCTTTCCTTTTCTTTTTATTTTTCACTTTTCTTTTTGTCATCCCCTTCTCTATTTATTTTTATTTTTTCTCTTTTTCTTTTATTTTTCTTTTGCTTGGAGAAGGGGAGATTTTTCAAATCAAGAGAATTATTTTTTTTCTGATTCTTTTCCCAAACTTTTTCAACTACCTTTTTACCCTTTTGTAATACTTTAGAAGGTCCCTTATCAAACATATTTATCAAAACATTTCAGGGTACCAAGAAAAGCATTTTTATTCTTTCAGGCTCAAAATTGGGCAACTAAGGGGTAACATTTCATCATTCAAAGCGCAGAAGGCCAGAAAAATACCTATTGCCTCAATCATTTTCAAAAATGTTTTCAAAAATTTTTAAGCTTCAAAATGATTTCAAGTCAAGTTCTAGAGAAAACAAACCAAGAGGAATAACACTCTAACACAAAGAATGGGGTAGATTTAGTGAGTACCCCTTTGGCTCAAAATCTCACATTTTAGTAGTTCAGAAATCAATGAGAAACACAAAACTTCAGAACCACATGCTAATTATCAACTATCACAGATTATCTCAAACATTTTCATTTGCAGCCATATCACCAGAATAACAAATTGGGTTCATCAATTCACTATCACAAAATATTTGGCACTTAGTTCTCACAATTGGATGCAAAATCTAAGCAAGGGCAATCTAATTGTGTGATCATGCAAACTATCATGCAAAACTATATGAATGCAACATGCAAAATGTAAATGCAAAATACCCCTACCCCAAGCTTAAGAATTTACATTGTCCCCAATGTAAACAATCAAGATAGAGAGAGGAAAAAAAATAAAAAAAATGGAACGGCTTACCGAGACGGTAGCGGGTGTTGACTTTGTTGTCTCTGCCTCTTTTGCTCTTCTCCTTGTCTTCTTGCTCTCCCTTCCTTCTTTCCCTAAAATCACTTGGAAAATCTCAATTTATTATTTTTCCTCTTGAGCTTCTCAAATTTTTCAAGAGGTTGAAAATCAAAAACAAAATTATTAAGAAAATGAAAACAACTAAAAAGAAGGGTTAAGAAAAGTTGAGTTGCCTCCCAATAAGCGCTTCCTTAACGTCACTAGCTTGATGATGAGTGTGATTTCACCTCATTTTCCATGTACATTTCTGCATGCATTTGCATATAGTTAGGCCAATTTAGTGTTGATTTTGTATAGTTTTTCCTTTGGAACGGATGAGGTGGTTTCTGGTGTTGTTTTGCAGGATTTAATGGAAAAATGCCCAGAAATTAGCCTTGATGGAGCTTGGATGAAAAAAAGCCTGAAAAGAGAAGAAATTGAGCCAAGCGAGTGCACGTGATTCGCCCACGAGCCTGGATTCGCCCCGCGACCCTGAAAGCTGACTGATGGAGAAAATGCAAGCCTTTCTGGTTCGCCTCGCGAACCCATGTCTCGCCTCGCGAGTCTGCAAACAGAATCCATCACGCCCAGGCCCTGATGCTCCTCACGGGCGTATTGAAGAAAAACCTTTCGGTCTCGCGTCGCGAAGAAACTCTCGCCTCGCGAGAGCTCAATTCTCTGAAGCAGATTTTTAATATTCGCCTCGCGAGACACGTCTCGCCTCGCGAATGCGCGCAGCACTGACTGGTATAAGTTGCTGTTTTAGGGCAGTAAAGAGAGAGCTTTTGGTGGAGAGAGCACTTGGGGACTTGGAGGCTGCGGCTGAGATAGGGTTCCAGCCCTAGAAGGGGAGATTTCCTTGCTCTGGGAATGGAGGAAGCTTGTCTATGAGTGTTCTCCATCCCTTTTCTCATTCTCTTTTGTATTTCCTTTTATCATGAGTAGTTAAATCCCCATTGTTGGGGTTAGATGTAGCTTTTCTGAACTTGTTGTATTTGATTTGGTGTTTTAATGCAAGTCTCTATTTCTTTATGAGTATGTGATTCTGTGCTTAATGCTTTCCTTGGATTAGCTACCCATAGGAATGATATGTTGCTTTGATAGATGACTGGAAGGTTGGTGTTAAGGCATGCTCATGAATCATATGCCAAGTAGTTCAAGAATCTAGGAATAGGTGTTGAATGCTTGCAATCTCATAAGTCTTGACTTAATGCAAAATCTCAGGTTAATCCACCTAAGGAATTAGGGTTTAATTTGGGGTTTTAGGCTCAATGCACCTAAGGAATTAGGCTTGAGTATTTTAGAAAAGGCTTGATTGTCATAATTGAATTAGGACTTGTGTTGATAACCATTTCATTGCAATTAAGGGAGGATTAGTGTAGTCTAATCCTAACAATCTTAGCCACATCTCTGTTTGCCTTCCAAGTGTTCGATAAAATTCCCAAAAGACCAAAAATATTGTTTTGCTTTCTTTATTTTCTGTTTTAATCTCTCATACTTTATTTTAGTCTAAATAGTTGTTAAGTTTGTGAATTGGTAATTGACAACCAATCCCTGTGGATACGATGACCGGTCTTACCACCGTATTACTTGATTGCGACGAGGTGCACTTGCCTTTATTTATATCTTAATTCTAAAAATCAAGCATCAAGTTTTTGGCGCCGTTGCCGGGGATTGGCTTTGTCAATATCGGTAGTAACAAATGAGACAACTAGTTTAGACATTTTTTTTTATTTTTATTTCCTGTGTATATTTGATATTTTTCTGTATATATTTGATCTTTTTGTTTTGAGTTCTGTTTTGTAAGGTGGACAAAAGTAATGGAAAATTTTTATTGTCCACCTGATAAGGAAGCCTCCAGTCATGTTTTGGAGGACAACTTGTGGTGGGATGGCGATATAAATTTGGGAGAATTCTTCGAGGAGTTTTCTCTATCTCATAACATCCCATCACGAGTCGATCCTATGACTGGTGAGCTTATATATATATATACCGAGGAGGATTGGGAAACCTTTTGTTTTTATTTACCACCTCCACCACCATGTATGATTCCCATAGAGCCACATGAAGTGGAAGTTGAGAAAAATCTGGTTATGGGAATGGATCAAATTGAAAATGAAGTGGTGGTGGTGAGTAAACCACAACAAGAGGAACTACCTTCCACAAATCCTTGGGAAACAACAAGTGAGGAGGCAGGGCATCTAGATAGCACTCCTTCCACCATGCATGCTGAGCAATCTGATTTTACTGCACTTGATAAATATGTTGGCTTGCATGCATGTGTGGACATTGGTAAGTTAGCCCCTCCCACTTGTCTGTCACACTTCCTCTTGACAATTCCATTTGGCCCGAGAGGAAGTGAGTTTATAATTTCAAAGGTCAATGGAATTTCCACCCAATGGCTGGGTGGAATTGAAAATAAAGTTATTTTACTGTTGCAATCACCACCCCAATTTCCATTTGATCCGGGAGGAGGATCCAGGTGATGCTTTTCAATAAGTCAAGCTAGTGACATTAAAGAAGCGCTTATTGGGAGGCAACCCAATTTTTTCTTTTCCTTTTCCTTTTTTCCTTTTTGTTTAGTTAGAATTGATTTTTGATTTCAAACTCTTGAATAATTTGAGAAGCTCAAGAGTTTTCTTTTACTAATAAAATTGCCAAGTGATTACAGGGAAAGAAGGAAGGAAGGGAGAGCAAGAAGACATGGAGAAGAGCAAAAGGGGCAAAGAAAAAGCAAAGTCAGCACCCGCTACCGCCTCGGTAAGCCGTTCCATTTTTCTTTTGTTTTATTTTATTTTTCTTCTCTCCTCTCCAACTTGATTGTTTACATTGGGGACAATGTAAATCTTTAAGCTTGGGGTAGGGGTAATCTTTTTGCTTGCATTGTAAATATTGCATTCATATAGGCTTAAGTTTGCATGATCGCATGATTCGGTTACCCCTGCTTAGATTGAGCTTATGATTGTGAGAGCTAAGTGCCAATTTTTTTTTGTGATAGTGAATTCTTGAACCCAATTCCGTTTATTCTTGTGATATGGCTGCAAATGAATATGCTTGAGATGATCTTGGATAGTTGATGATTAGCATATGTTTCTTTAAACTTGTGTTTCTCACTGGTTCTTGAACTGATAATTGTGAGCTTTTGAGCCATTAGGGGGTACTCACTAAATCTGCCCCCATTCTTTGTGTTGAGTGTTGCTCCTCTTGGATGAATTTCTCTAGAACTTGACTTGAAACCATTTTAAAGCTTGAAAATTTTTTAAAACATTTTTGAAAATGATTGAGGCAATAAGTATTGTTCTGGCCTTCTGAGTTTTGAATGATGAAATGCTACCCCTTAGTTGCCCAATTTTGAGCCTGAATGAATAAAATGCTTTTCTTGGTACCCTGAAAAATTTTGATACATATACTTGATAAGGGACCTTCTAAAGTATTACAAAAAGGGTGAATAAGGTAGTTGAAAGTTTGGGATAAGAATCAGAAAAAATAATTCTTTTGAGTTGAAAAATCTCCCCTCTCCAATTATTAAAAAAAAATAAAAATATATATATATATAAAGAGATGGGGATGACAAAAAAAAAAGAGAAGTGAGAAATAAAAGAAAAAGAAAGAAAAGAAAGGTGGAAAAATGTATTGAAAACCCAAGAAGGTATTTTAGAAGGTGTCTTGTGTTGAAATGTTTGATACTTGGTTTAGCCTTTTGAAATATCCCTTTCTTGTTATCCCCACCTAAAGATTAATCCCTTGGCCACGTTACAACCAAATAAAGACCTTTGATTCTTAGGTGTTTTCATAAATAAAGTGGAGATTTGGTTGATAGTCAAGCATATGGTAGGAATCATTCCTTGAGGAAAATGGAGCGAATTGTTATATATACTCGAACACTTGAGTGAGTGAGGCAAGAAAGAGAGCCAAGCAAATAAACAAGCTTGGGGTGAGCTTCAAGTGAGCAAGAGTGCCCGAATCAGTGAGAATGTGAGTCTAGGAAACTTAAGCCCCTAATTGGACTTGAATTGATTGTCTCTTGCTGAATTGTTTGAATTGCCTATTGCTTGGATCATTTACTCGGGTTCTTGGTTCACTATCCATGCTTTGACTGTTTATCTCTTCTGGCCTTAGTTTTTGCTTGAGGACAAGCAAAGTCTTAAGCTTGGGGTAATTTGATGAGTGTGATTTCACCTCATTTTCCATGTACATTTCTGCATGCATTTGCATATAGTTAGGCCAATTTAGTGTTGATTTTGTATAGTTTTTCCTTTGGAACGGATGAGGTGGTTTCTGGTGTTGTTTTGCAGGATTTAATGGAAAAATGCCCAGAAATTAGCCTTGATGGAGCTTGGATGAAAAAGAGCCTGAAAAGAGAAGAAATTGAGCCAAGCAGAATTCTGGTGATTCGCCCCGCGAGCCTGGATTCGCCCCGCGACCCTGAAAGCTGACTGATGGAGAAAATGCAAGCCTTTCTGGTTCGCCTCGCGAACCCATGTCTCGCCTCGCGAGTCTGCAAACAGAATCCATCACGCCCAGGCCCTGATGCTCCTCACGGGCGTATTGAAGAAAAACCTTTCGGTCTCGCGTCGCGAAGAAACTCTCGCCTCGCGAGAGCTCAATTCTCTGAAGCAGATTTTTAATATTCGCCTCGCGAGACACGTCTCGCCTCGCGAATGCGCGCAGCACTGACTGGTATAAGTTGCTGTTTTAGGGCAGAAAAGAGAGAGCTTTTGGTGGAGAGAGCACTTGGGGACTTGGAGGCTGCGGCTGAGATAGGGTTCCAGCCCTAGAAGGGGAGATTTCCTTGCTCTGGGAATGGAGGAAGCTTGTCTATGAGTGTTCTCCATCCCTTTTCTCATTCTCTTTTGTATTTCCTTTTATCATGAGTAGTTAAATCCCCATTGTTGGGGTTAGATGTAGCTTTTCTGAACTTGTTGTATTTGATTTGGTGTTTTAATGCAAGTCTCTATTTCTTTATGAGTATGTGATTCTGTGCTTAATGCTTTCCTTGGATTAGCTACCCATAGGAATGATATGTTGCTTTGATAGATGACTGGAAGGTTGGTGTTAAGGCATGCTCATGAATCATATGCCAAGTAGTTCAAGAATCTAGGAATAGGTGTTGAATGCTTGCAATCTCATAAGTCTTGACTTAATGCAAAATCTCAGGTTAATCCACCTAAGGAATTAGGGTTTAATTTGGGGTTTTAGGCTCAATGCACCTAAGGAATTAGGCTTGAGTATTTTAGAAAAGGCTTGATTGTCATAATTGAATTAGGACTTGTGTTGATAACCATTTCATTGCAATTAAGGGAGGATTAGTGTAGTCTAATCCTAACAATCTTAGCCACATCTCTGTTTGCCTTCCAAGTGTTCGATAAAATTCCCAAAAGACCAAAAATATTGTTTTGCTTTCTTTATTTTCTGTTTTAATCTCTCATACTTTATTTTAGTCTAAATAGTTGTTAAGTTTGTGAATTGGTAATTGACAACCAATCCCTGTGGATACGATAACCGGTCTTACCACCGTATTACTTGATTGCGACGAGGTGCACTTGCCTTTATTTATATCTTAATTCTAAAAATCAAGCATCACTTGACGTTCTAGGATCCTCCTCCCGGATCAAATGGAACTTGGAGTGGAGATTGTAGCAGTAGTATGACTTTATCTTCAACTCCACCCAGCCAGTGTGTGAAAGCACCATTGACCTCTTCAACTATAATAATGCACTCACTTCCCAGCGGGTCAAAGGGAATCTTCACCAGGAAGTTTGAAAGACAAGTGGAATGGACTAACTTACCAATGTCCACACATGCATACAAGCCGACATATTTGTCCAATGCAGAAATTTCAGATTCCTTAGCAAGCATGGTGAAATCCATTACCACTTCGTCTTCATCTTGAACTATCCCCCAAACCAGATTTTCCTCAAATTGTGCTTCAGGTGACTCTTGTACTAACTGTTTGCAAATCTCCTCAACTTGCGTTTTGAAGTTCTGCATCACAGCTTCGATACTCTCACAACTGGCTCTTGCCTTGGCCTCAGAGGCGGATAGCTCTTGGGAATACTGTTCTAGAGCAGCTTTCAACGGTGTTTGCTCCTTCCATTCCCATTCTTCAACTTCCCAAGGACTTGTGGAAAGTACTCCCTCTTCTTGTGACTTATCCACCATCACCGCTTCATCTTCAATTTGATCCATTCCCTCAATCAGATTCTGCTCATCTTCTGCTTCATGTGGCTCTATGGGAATCACAATACACGGTGGTGGAGGTGGTAAATATGAACAAAAGGTTCCCCAATCCTCCTCAGAGAAGTTGTATATAAGCCTTCCCGTCATATAGTCAACTTGTGCTGGAGTTACATGACCCATCAAATCCATGCAATCTCCCAAACACCAATTGTCCTTCAAAGCGTGACTTGAGGCTTCCTCATCAGGTGAATAATAGTGATTGTCCATGAATTTCGTCCACCTAGCACAACCAAAACTCAAAACAAAAAGATCAAATATATACATAAAATAAAAATAATAAAAATGTCTAAATTAGTTGCCTCCTTTGTTACGAATGATATTGGCAAAACCAATCCCCGGCAACGGCGCCAAAAACTTGTTGACGAATCTGGGCAAGTATACCTAGTCGTGCAAGTAATACGGTGGTAAGACCGGTTATCGTATCCACGGGGATTGGATGTCAACTACCAATTCAAAAACTCGGCAACTATCTAGACTAAGCTAAAGATCACGAGAAATTAAAACAGAAAAATAAAGCAACAAAAGCAATAAAATGTTTTTGGTCTTTTTGGGGACTTTTTACAAACACTTGGAGTGCAGAAAGATATGTTGGGACTAGACTTCACCAAACATCTGTCTCATGTACTATCAGGACTAGATACCTCCCATTCATGCTTCAGATATTAAAATCAATCCACTAAATTACTCAAACCCCGATTCCTCGGATGGCAAGAGCCTAAATCCACTAATAGACCCTAATTCCTTAGGTGGCCTAGATCAATGAATTTGCATTAAGATTAGGGATTACGCGATTACTAGTAAACCTAACTCCATTCCTAGATGAAAGGGTTACTAGGTGATTAAATTCAGTTCCGGTTCTGATACGAACGTCCCCATTGCATACCAAAACACTAATCGAGTCATGGGGGTGCTAGCCACAACAAGCATTAAGCACAGAAAATTAATCACTAATATGAAGACATGAACATAGAATAATCAGTAAAGATAAATACATGAACAATCAGTTTGGTTACATCTAATCCCAACAACAGGGATTTAACTACTCATAAAAGAGAATACAAAGAGAAAGAGAGAATGGATGAAGCAAACTCCATAGAAGGATCCTCCAATCTTCTTCCAGTCCCAGAGCAAGGAAAACATCCCCTTCAGGGCTGGAACCCTCTTCCAGCCTCAGCCTCAAAGTCTGCCTCTCCAAGCCTCCTCAATTCTGCCCTAAAACAGCAACTTATACCAATCAGTTCTGCGCTCGCTCGCGAGGCGAATAGCCTCTCGTGAGGCGAAAGTTAAATTCTGCTGTTTCAGAAAATTGTACTCTCGCGAGGCGAGTACATGTTCGTGACGCGAGCCAGAAGATGTTGCAATTCTCTGGAACAGTCAGCTTTCAGGGTCGAGAGGCGAATCCAGTTTCGCGGGGCAAATCTCCAGAATTCTGCTTGGCTCAATTTCTTACTCTTTCAAGCTCCAAAATCATCCAAGCTTCATTATAGCCAAATATGCACAGTTTTCCTTCAATTTCTGCAAAACAACACACAGAAACCGCTTCACCCGTTCCAAGGGAAAATCTAATAAAAATCAAACTAAGAATGCCTAATCTAGATAAAAAATGCATGCAAAAGTATATATGAAACATCATGTAAAATCACAATATCACCCATCATAAAAAAAATATTTTTTTTTAAAAGTCAACTTAGAATTTTGAGATCATAGGTCACAAACCTAAATATTTTTTAAACAAATATTTACTAAAAAGGTCATGGGTCACCAACCCCAAATTAGATCTTTTACTTTTTGAGACATAAAACAAAATGATACCTCTTAGCATTTTTTGTGTGGCTCATTACCATAGGACCTAGTTTTATAAAACATGATTCATTTTCTTATCTTGATATTGTTTTTTGTAAAAATTACATTGTGAAATGACGCCTTAGTCTTAGTATTCTTTCAGTGAGGATCATTATGAAAATTGTAAAGCTTAACTATATATATATATATAAGCGGTGTCCCGGTGTCCTATGTTTTTGAAGTTAGCCGCTTCGCGGTGTCCGTATCGTGTCGTGTCGCGGTGTCCGTGTCAAGGCGGTGCTTCATAGGATGGCACCATTTCCCCAAAGCCTTTGATGAACCCTAGTCGTGTACTGTAGCAGATGTCGTCATCTGCCATTGAAGACAACGAATGGTCGTATTCCGGGCTTTTTGACCAAACTGGGTTCCTTTTAAAAACTATTTACCAGTTTAGGGTTGTTCTGAAACTATTTACTAATGGGGGGTCCTTTTGGACACGTGGCATTTTTTTTTTTTTTTCAACTCTGACGGGTCAAAGGCGCCAGTCTGACTGGCGCCTTCCAAGTCAAAGGCGCCAGTCAGACTAGCGCCTACCAGTATTAAAAAATAATAAAAAATAAAACAATTGATAGCATTAATAAGAGGTATAAAAAAATGATAGCAATAACAATTTACACCAATAAATGTTCATCAATTATTACAGTAGTAAAAAAAAAATTTTACCTTATAATAGCATTAATGTCATCGTTACTCCCTATACTTATAGTATAATTTTTTTTAGCAGTGTTCCTTTAAAATTGCTGGTAACTTTCTTTTAATTCTTACAAGGTAAATTTTTTTTTACTACTGTAATAATTGATGAATATTTATTGGTGTAAATTGTTATTGTTATTGCTATTATTTTTTTATGACTCTTGTGATATTGTTTGCTACTTGTTATTATGGGATTTTTTTATTGCCTCTTGTTGTTTTAAAGGAACCATGGTAAGTGTAGCCTCTCATGTGATTTTATATTGTCAAATTTGATCTTATTCTCTATCTGATAATTATTTGAGAATCAAAATCACAGGTTTGATTTGAAACGAAAATGGTAAGTGTTGAACCTCCTTAGCAAGAATTAAGGGATTTGTCTTTTGAAATCAGTTTCAAAATTGATGTTAGAGGGAATATGTGGCTGCTAGGTTTTGGAGAGGGGTTCCTCTAATGAGGAAGAAAATGGGTTTGGGTTGGATCCGAGTTTGGGACAAGTCTAGGCCCAAAAGACTAAAAACTTCACCCTTTTTCATCTTTTGATATTTTTATTTATTTTTTGGTTTATGAAGAAAAAGAAAATATATAAATTAGAAAAAAACAAAAATAAAATAAAAATAAGAATAAAAATCAAAAGTTTAATAAAAGAGGAGAGTCTGGACAAAATAGGGTATTCACACTCTTTACTTTATTTTTCTTTCCTTTACCGCTTTCATTTCCTTTACCAGCTTTCATTTATAGCTTTCCTTTATCAGCTTTCATTTACCACTTTCATGCAAACTTAGATAAACTTCGCAGCTCACCTTCTTAACTAGACGCTTTCTATAGTTAGTCTGGGAACCCATGCCGAGGGTTGGATTTTGTCCTCGGTATTTACAAATCGCTTGATCGCTTCAAAATCCACACTTACATAATTTTCCCTCTCGGCTAAGTTCTCACTCGGCTGGATCAGGGAGAAAATTTTCACATGTGAGACAACAAATTGGCATGCCCAGTGGGACCAAGCTAGAAGGTGAACTCATTGGGAAGTTTACCTCTACGGGTCACAATTACATTGTTTTAGCCTGGAACCGTCTCAAGTAGCTATTAAGAAAATTTGCAGCCATATAGCAGTTATACCTTCAATTGCCTTAGGCATGCCATCTTCTCAACCATCAATGTCTACTGCATCAGTGACAACTGCCGGTGGACATTCAACAATAGCAGCTTATACGGCTGATCAAAATCATCCAAGTGTGATGACCACTTCGTCTATCCGCCAGCAAATAGATATGAGAGTACATGACATTATCTACAATGTGTCAAAGCAGTTGTCATACATTGTTAAACCAATGGTGCATAACGAAGTACTTCATGTGAGGGAACAAGAACTACAAGAATTGAATTTGGAGAAAACTTAGCGAATTCTACTATTATTGACCAATCAAGACGCCTGAATCCTATGCAACAAATATCAGCTGGTGATGCACAACAAATGCAACCAAGTCCAAATCAATATGTTCAGGCAGGACCATCTCAGTTGGGCCAGTCGAACATGCTTCAGCAGACCCCTCAACCAAGTTCTGTCACACAAGCGCTTACTGGTCTTACTGCTGCTAGTCTTGGGGGGGCAAGTGGTTGTAAATGAGATTGTATCTCAACCAGTATTACAGTACGAACAGGTTCACTCGGCTAAAAAGCCGTCAAATACGTCAGGCCAGTCTGGTATATCGCGTTTTGTATTTAATGCAACAACTATTGGTGCAAACTCACAGGTTACTATGCTTGGGCGTATGACGTATCCTACCACGGTCTATGGGGAAATTCAAACAAATTTGCTTGGAAATTATGTTGGGAAGCAGCCATGGAACATGATTCCACCTACCTCGAATAATATGCCAGACTATCAACAAGCCCCGGAACAACCGCTTTATGATCAAGTGGGTTCAAATCCTCCTCGAGGGATTTTGTATAAGGCACCTGATGATTATGCTGGAGAACAACAATGGAATCCAACTCCACGTACCTCAGCTAATCAATCAGCTATCAACAAGGCTCAATGTACGAATCTTGATGATTATGCAGCAGGGCAGCCATGGATATCAATTCCACCTACTGCGGCTAATCAAACAACGATTCCAAACATGCCAGAGCCGATGTACCAAATGCATGTTAGACAGTCAGGTCTTGCTCCAACCGAAGTACCAATCTTTGGTCAGCCGACAACGACTGAGAGTAGACCGACGGTTCCTCAGCTTATCGATCCTAACTTGATAGTTGACACTATAAAAAGATACTTTGGCATGCAACTAAGGCCATTAAATAGGCCTGAGTATCGAAAGTCATATCCTGAATGGGTGGCCAGAGTGATGCCATTGCCAGAAGGGTTAGAGACCCTAAAATTCTCAACTTTCTCTGGAGAAGATGACAAGTCTACCATTGAGCATATGAGCAGAATTACTGTCCAGTGTGGAGAGGCAAGCCAGAATGAGTACTATAAGCTGCATCTATTCCCTTTTTATCATTGACAGGAATAGCATTCACTTGGTATTCATCTTTACCTTATAATTCTGTGCCAAATTGGGCAGACATGGAAAAATGATTCCATGATAGGTTCCATAAACCTCAACCCGAAGTTACAGCAGCTGGCTTGATGAATTTGAAACAAGAGAATGAGACGGTTGCTGACTTCATAGAAAGATTCATGAAGCTGAATAGAAAGTGTACAACACTGCTTCCATAAGCAGAATCTGCTACAATAGCTGTAGGTAACGTGCACCCTCAGCTGAGAGAAAAGTTGCTAGCCCAAGAATTTTCAAACTTGAGTCAGCTGGCAACCAAAGCTTCCGCAACTGATTGATTCATTCTAGATATGCAGTACATAACCTCCATTGAAGATTGTGATGAGTCTAAAAAAGCAGCCAATTGTTATAGTGATTAGACAGCTAATGTCATGGCAGCCGAGATCCTGAGGAAATGCTGTCCAAAAGACTTTGAAGGGTGGAAAGTCCAAATTAGCTTACAAGGATGTAGCTAAGATGACAGTTGATAATGCTATCTTTGAGGATTAAAGAATTGCCCGGGGGCAAACCCATTTGGCTTTGTCTTCGGGACTCCATTAAGTATTTGGAGGATGGATCATCCTCTCATCTCAACCATAAATTTATTAATTAAAAAAAGGAATGGTTCAGATTTTTCCAGACATTTTACTTAAAAATTGTTTAGACTTTTTTTTGTTTAATTACAATTTTGGTCCCTCAACTTTAATTCATGTACGATTTTAGTTCCTATAGTTTTTTTGAGGACATATGTTCCCTCAATTTTTGGAAAGTCACAATTTTAGTCCCTATGTCAGTTTTCTAAGAGTACTGCCATAATTGTATGCCATGTAGCATGCCTATCTGGCATTTATTTAATTAAAATAATAAATTATATAAATAAAAAAGTCAATTAAAAATAAAATGGCCTGAAATGACAGTTTTGCCCCACCTTCTTCTTCTTCTTCTTCTATCTGTAAACCCAAATGGAGATCTGCAATCACGTTGAATATATCAACAAAAAAATCAATCAATAATAATGAGTACCCTTCCCACATAGTCTCCAAGCACCTGCAAGGTGTTCAAAGAAGATTCATGATTATTGGTCCAAATATTTCCTCCGTCAACAACACCAGCAAAAAGAATTTTTCTAGGTGGAAATGCTTGCTTGATCAAATCAAGGGTCTTTGTTCCACGAACAAGGCCGAACCCATATGCAATAACAGCCTTTAAAGAGGTGAGTGTTTTGTATGCTTGTGCTGCAGCATAACATCCAGATCTGCGATGGTGGATGGTGGTGACCGCGCTGTCGCCACGCGCCAAAAAGAACGAGCGATTATAAAAATAATGCAGTATAGAGCGACAACTCGGATCGTCTCTCAAGGACTCTTTAGGTGTTGTTGTTATTAACAGAAAATTAGTAAAAGTTAGAAATGGGGGTTTTGAGATTTGAAACTAAATTAAGAAAACAAAATAATGAAAACAAAGTAGTTAAAGAGAATAACAAATAAACAAAAGACGATTAACCTACTGTTCTCGGTTTCCCACTATCATTGATTCATGCAAATCCTAAGCAGATACTAATCCCCTCCCGGTTGTAGCAACAATTAACAAACGAAAACCGCTACTACAGATGTATGTTCCTATTCCCGAAATAACAAACGGGGTTAAGCTCTCATGAACAAACGAACATGAATGAACACACGCGAAATAACAAACGCGATTATATATAGGAACATTACATCACCGAGATGAAACAATACCACACTATATATTACTGAAATAACAAACAGAAACATATAATATGGCATTGAAAAGAGAAAAGCAAATGAGACAGGAATCACAAAACCTCAAGTGTTAACAGAAACCAATTACAGTAGATTAATCTAGGAGACTAGTTCTCCATTACAGAAATAAACATTAAACTAAAAGAAAAACAAAAGACTACAAACTCAGAAACTAGCCAAAACTGGCTAATTCTGATCCCCAAAAAACTAGCTAACTTATCATTCTGCCATAGAGCAGTTTATATACAAATTCTGGAATCCAAGTCCTCGCGAGGCGAAGCACTGCTCGCGAGGCGAATTATACGAAAGGTCTGCAACTCTTGGTCTTCTCGCGAGGCGAGCATCGCTTCGCGAGGCGAACGCTTCAAATTCCCAAACTGCAACGCCCGTGACCTTCCACACGGGCAAGCCGTGATCGTCTCTGACTTTTCATGGTTGGATGACTCGCGAGGCGAGCCATTTCTTCGCGGGGCGAACCAGAGACCTTGCATTTTCTTGGAACAGTCAGCTTCGGGGTCGCGAGGCGAACAGTCTTCTCGCGGGGCGAGAAACTCCAGAATTATTCCTTTTTATTACCCTGAAAATAGAAAGTAAAAGTAAATACTTTATTCACTCTAAATCAAATAAATTAACTTAAAAACAATTTACAGACTCAAAATATTACTTAAGGACAATAAAGTCTAATTTGGGTAAAAATGATATAAAATTAGCACAAAGCCAAGGTCTTGACTGTTATAAAACCAATCAAACAGAGGCTCATCAGTGGTACTACACGGTGTTCCAGATCTGAAGAACAATGTCTGGGGGGAGTAGCCGTCGTCACTCTCGGTTGGAAGCTGGTGGCCGACAATGGAGGGGGGTGGTTGGGCAACAGTTGTTGTTCTGTTCATGGTAGTGCTTGACTGCAAACAGGACGATGGTCTGCGGACCTAGCAAGAAGGAGGAGGAGGGGACAAAACCAAGTCGTTTCAACTTTCAACCATTTTTTTTATTTAAATAATTTATTATTTTAATTAAATAAATGCCATATTGGCATGCTACAAGGCATAAAATTAGGACACTACTCTTAGAAAACTGATATAAGGACTAAAATTACAACTTTCCAAAAATCAAGGGATCAAATATTCTCGAAAAAAATTTAGGGACTAAAATCGCACATGAGTTAAAGTTAAGGGATCAAAAATGCAATTAAGCCTTTTTTTACAGTATATTTCTCCTTTATCTCTACCATCACCGGTCACCTCCGACTGTTATCGGTCACCAACCCTACCATCGTCGGCCACCACTCCTATAGTGTTTCCCAGCCATCTATATGTCCCTTCTTTTCCATTCTTTCTCCCTCTCTCCCACTCACCATAAGTACATTGACCTACTCTGTTTCTCCCCAATTTCGCATGTCACTCTGTCGTGCTCCGTCATCTCCTCCACGCGCCATCCTCATCAAGAACGAGCACGCCCGTCCCGACACATTTCACCGTGCCGTAGCTGATAAATCTGCCTTTATGTCTGGCGGAGTAAAGGCAATTCCGAACTGGAAATCGTTACTTTATTTCCACTGTTAAAGGCACCTGATAAATCCGCCTTTATTTCCACCGACTATTATTATATGTCTGCCTGTAGCGGTGGAAATTGTTCACCAGAATATTATCACTTTTCCGAGCTGGTTGAAATTCCGAGAAGTATAAGAGGTGTGCTGTGGAAGTCACAGGTGTGCTGGAAAGTTATCAAGTGAATATTTTTTAATTGAAAAATAATGTTAACTGTAACACCCCATTTTTCGTAAATAAGCTTAGTGCTTTTATATATGTTATATACATGTTTGTATATGCTTGTTAAGTTTGTTTTTAATGCCTAAGTTCATGTTTGGGGAAGTTTAGCCTTAGAAAGGTTCAATCGTTTTAGAGTCCAAGTAACCTGTTTCACCGTTTTGGCCATATCTTGAGTTTTAGATCTCCGATCGAGGTGATCTTTATGGAGTTGGAAAGTCAAGAGAATTATATACAAGTCTTATTTTATGTGTTTTGGCCAATTCGGTCGTTTAGATGGTCTCGCAGTGCAATCTCAGGAATTGAGCACGATCGTGCTCAACAGGGAGCAAGGCCGTGCTCAAATCTCAGAGTCTATAAATAGAGCAGTTCTGTGAGGGTTGAGACCCAAACCCTCTTTTTGGCACTTTGGGCAATCCTAGTGCGACAGAAACCTCTTCCCTTTCCCTTCCCTTGAACCCCTTGAAGTTATTGGTGTTCTTGCTGTAGTTTTGGGAGAGAAATGGCACGCTATTAACGTTTAAGGTAACATTGTGTTCTCTCTATCTCTTAGTCTCTTTTCTATTATTAGATCTTGAGACGAATTAGTTATCCTCTTCTTGTTTGACCAAGGCTTGGGGAACTCGTCGAGCCGCTCAAGGGAACGTGTCTAGTTTGCCAACGTTATCGTTTGAGAATCTTCATACCAGGTATGGGGAGAAGGAATAGTATGAGTATGTAAGCTTGGGGGTAGCGCAAGACGAAGGGTTACCCATGACCCTTTTCCTTGTTAACATGTTTATATGGTTAGGTGTTGTTGATGATTGTCTGTTGTGATAATAATATTGGTATGAATGTTCTTATTATTAATTGATGTTGTCTGTTTTGAATATGTTAATGTTGCGATGCCATGATTATGATGAGTATGATGCTATTGACTGTTGTTTGTGTTGTACCCTTTATGAGTGTCGATTGTGGATGATGTTAATGCCAACAATGATGTTAAGATGTTAAAATGCGTTAACGATAATAATGAGAATTAAGGGATGTTTTTCCCAGTTGTTCATAAGACATGAATATAGTGTGAGAGGTAAGGTTATGTTCGTAGGGCTTAGATAAAGACCCTAGGATTTATTAGTGACTGTTCTAGGAACTTTAATAACGAAGCTATGATTAAAGGATTAATTCCCCATAATGATAAGACATGAATATTAATGAAGAACAGTTAAGATTAATGAAGTTGATGATCAATGGATTAGTAAAAGTCAATAGGTTGAATCTGTGAACTGTCCCATGGATTTGGGAAAGGGTTTCTGACCCTTTCTGCCCAGATTAGTACGACCACGCTCCATTGAACACGGTCGTCCTTAACAAGGAGCACACCTGTGCTCCAGTTTGAAACCCAGAACAGGGCGCGCATTTGAGCACGCCCGTGCTCAGCAGGCAGCACGGCCGTGCTTGCCTGCAGGTCCAGCATGCCCGTGCTTGCCTGTTGGTCCAACACGCTCGTGCTTGCCTGCAAGTCAAGCACACCCGTGCTGAGGGTGGGCACGCCCGTGCTCACCTGACCAGAACAGAACCATAATGCATGAAATATGGGTTTTCATCCCAAATGCTTAAAAGACTTAATAAGATACCGACGGAACACGAAGACCAAAGACAAGTGATAAGATGTTGTACCTTGGTAGCCTAGTGGCCAAGGGGGCCTTGATGCATGATGGTCAAGGTGGTAATCTCCAGTGCTTAATGGCTAGACTGTTAATGATGATATGGTACCTTGGTAGCCTAGCGGCCAAGGGGGCCTTGATGCTTGATGGTCCAGGTGGTAACCTCTAGTGTAGAACGACTAGAGTGTTTAATGAATGAACACGAAAAGATAACGATAATCCTCGATAGCCGATAGTCGAGATGTTGATGGTGATAAACTTGGGTAGCCTAGTGGCCCAAGCGGAGGTGGTGATTGTTGTTGTGTGTTTGTGTTGAGCATGCATTCACGCATTGAAAATGATTAGTGGAGGTTGTACAACATAGGGGAGGTCGTCCGCATGTAAGAAGATCCAACCATCAGCGGTGATTAATCCGATACTTAGGGGATCAACTACCCCTGCGGTGGCGCACCCGAGAATAAGGTGCGTCGGCTATCCCATGGGTCCTCCCATGGTAAGGTGAACAGCCCCAGTGTTGGTGCTTATTGGCCAATGTGGAGATGTAACTCTGAAGTTGACTCCCTGAGATAGTTTGGATCAACATACATAAGGGAGTAGTGGAGCAGAGTTGCATTACATAGCATACACGTTTGTATGATAATGTTGATATGTTATATTGTCGTTTAACATGCTTGTTTGATGTATGCTCGTCTTACTAACTACTTCCTTGCCATTATATTCATATATATGTTTCTTACTCCCTATCTCTATGTTTCTTGTTTGTGGCATGTATCATTTACACAGGTCGATGTGCAGCCAGTTGAGGAGTGACTCTGAGGAGCCACGACTCGTAGATAGGATTTCCTGCTTTTAGTAGTTGTTTAGTTTGTTTCCAGTTGTATCCTAGTTGTTTATCGGATTGGTTATACCAGCTTTGTAGTATGACCTCGGGATTGGGTTCGTTTATGTTTTAGTTATGTTATGTTTCCTTTATAAACATGTTTTGGTTATTTCCGCGTTATGTAACAATGTGGCAGTCTCTGCCCAGTTTTGATAATATATATATATATATATATATATATATATATATTTGTATGCGTTCTCTCTCTTTTTGTATATGTGTTATCACTTTTGAATGCATGCAGGGTAAAGGGTGTCACATTAACCGGGGAACCGGAAGTCACGGGTGATCCTTCAAGGAGGACACAAACTCAACAAGCGAGATGGAGTATGATATAATTCTCCAACACATTTATGTAGTATGAGCAAAAACCTATATGTACTGGTCTCGAGGTAAGTAAAAGAAAATAATAAATTTGAATATATAAAGTGAAAACTGATTTAGATTTATTAATTAATTTAGGTTAACTATGATCTTTAGTCATCTTGAAATTAGTTACTTTAAAAAAAATTATTGATTTGATTTATTATAATTGATATATAGTTGGGTTCCTTAATCAAGTTGTCATGAATTTGATTTATTTTGTGTGTATGAATAAGACTTTGTTGAGAACAATAAAATCTATTTCGATAATTTCTACACCTCAAAAAATATTAGTCTTTGACTGTCGATCAGGAATGCATAGATGTGAAAGAAAAAAAACAATAAAGATAATTTTGAGTGGTAAATTCTACATTGGGATTATAGACAGCTTTTAAGAAATATAAATATAAATTAAAATAATAATTTAAAAAATTTCAAAATTCCACCATTAACCCGAACAATACCACCCGTCCCACACATTTATACACACCATTTCTTATATCCATAATTGTCATCATTTATTAGGCACTTCTCGTCTTTCACACACTATCCATAACATTTTTTGCTCAGAAACAAAGCATAACATTTAACATATGCGGACGTCGTCTTCAATCCTCACTGCAATTAAGTGAGGATGGATCCTCATTGAATTGGAAGCATCGATTTATTATTATTATATGTGAACTGAGACGCCTCGACGTCCCATTAAAGAAAAACTCAAAATTATTAAAACCTAATCGTGTTATTGGCATAAGTGGTTACCTTAAAATGGCGGAAAATTAAAAACTTAAAATATAAACAACATATATACATACATAGATAGACATCATATCCAGTATACAGTCATGCAGTACTATCGATGGAATCCCATCAGTAGGACCCCAAATAAGTACAAACTGATAATCAAACTGAAAATAAAAGTAACATCCCAAAGAGACAAGACGCACTGGCCATAGACTCTCTACTCAACTACTCGGGTCCATTACTCGTCCTCCAGCATCTGGCTCATAAGGGGTTCCATCTAGCTCCTCCACCGAGTCTTCTTATAGCGATCACATAAATAAAACATACACACAACAGCAAGAAGAAAAGGGATAAAAAACAATATAACATCAAACGTGGAAAGGGTTTTGCAACATTTAATTCTATAACAGCACACAAACATCAGTCTCCAAAAGTATGCGTGTATATATATATATATAAATATATATATATATATATATATATATATATATATATATATATATATATATGACACGATCATCCTCAATCACATCTAGGATCTTTCCTCTACCCTCCATCATAATGCAATGCAAATGCTGTATGAATCATCTCATCAGGTACCGGCCATATCCGGATATCCAACACAATGACACGTCCCAGAGGCCCCGATGCACACCCTCGTCCGCGGATGGAGGATGCTCATGCAAAGTAATGGCACTATATCTACACAATATGGTGCACACCTCTGAACCACGACCAGGGTGCTCATGCAACGCATGAACTATAGCTGCAACTAAAATGAAACCTTATCTGGGATGGTCCGCCGTTAGCCTAAACCCCGGGAATTCTCCCTCCGAGGAATAGACCCCACACGACCATGTTTCAGGTCCACCAGACCATGTTTTAGGTCAACCATATCATAAACCATGTTTCAGGTCACCCCTAGTGCCTTAACCGCTCATCATAATCTCATAAATAACCTCAATAAAAATCTCATCTCATCAATCTCATCATCATATCTCAGTAATCATCTCGGTTAGGCACTACTAACACATATAATTTGAATTCCCATATACATCATCATGTCTCAACATAACTTATCATTTACTCAACATCTAATCACAATCATTACACTCATCACATCATACCATCATATCATCATATTCACATTTTCCAAGATAATAATTATTACCAAATTTATAATAAAATAATATTAAAATAATACAAACATGTTCATCACAAAAACAATTTCAACACTCATATCATCATCAATCAACAATATCAATTCAACCAGTCAACCAGTCCGAGTAGTCCCCAATGTGATATGGATATTGTCCATTACTCGATATCATGTAGGGTTTAGGTCGCCTACGCCATTATCGAATTAAACATCACTGTGTCGTTTCCGAGGTTAAATAATTTCTTTCCCCCACCTGAAGAACGTACGACCTTGGAAACGCTACGAGATCACTCCTACTCGACTCCTCTAGAATCTGTCTCACACCGAACAAGGTCCCCGAATATCCGATATCCCACGTAAACATCACATTTTGAAAGACACCAAATAAGAAACTCAAAATCTGCAGTAAGCACCACAAGATCCATCACTGTTTCAGCTCTATATTTCACAATATAGACCTTTGTTTGAAAAAGTGAACGGTAAGAATAAAGAGTTACCTTTTGTTTACCTACTCCAAATATTTCAGCTCGATCCAACGATGGATGAGCCTAGGATGAACCTCCCTAGATGACTGGTCTGGAGCTACCCGAGTTGAGCTTATCTCCTTCTTCTGAGCTGAATAACTCACACTCGGAGGGTTATACATAAATTCCAACCTTCGGATATGAAATACTATCAGTCCAAAACCTCCCTATACAATTTCGACACGATCTAACGGTGGAAGAAGGTGTGTTGAGGAATTTACAGAGAGAGGATAAGATGAGTTTTTGGGTATGAATCAGTGTGCAACTTGTTCTTTCCTTCACTTAATTATTCGGCCAACACATGCAGAGGTGAGGGAACAAAATTGGATATGGAAGGATGAGTGAAATGAGTCTGGTGGAGGAAAAATGAAGTCACTTTTGTGGTTTTACTTTTATATTAGATGAATTTAGGTAGGTTTTTGATAAGTTAGTGGGAAAACAAGTGTCATACATGCAAATGGGTAGTGGGATACGTGTCATACATGCAAAGGGTAGTGGAACAAGTGTCATGCATGCATTTTAGGTGTCATGCATGCAAAGGGTAGTTGAACAACCATTATGATATGTTAGTGGAGTGTGAGGTAGCGCCACCATGGTCACCTTCCTCCTGGTCACGACACGTGTCACTGCGTATTGTTCCGTTGGCACAACTGAGTGTTTTCTTCCGCATTATCCTGTGTAAACTACTGCTGGAATATTTTTCTGTAATTATTTTAGGCCATTCCCAAAAACCTTTTATACTCAAGTCCGATCTAATTTTAATATCCCAACTCTCAACTAATAAATAAATCGATTAATAAATCTCTCGGTTTGCGTTTCCTTGCGTTCTAAATCCATTTTAACTCTGATTCTCATCAAACTTGAAACACAAGCCCACTAACACCTAAGAAACGTGATTAAGCCTTCAAATATGCTTAATCCTTTCCGAATATACTAATCCATAAAATGGGGTGTTACATGAACGGCCTAGATTTATTTCATTTGAACCAGTGGTATTGTAGTTGTAGGTCGCTTTTGGCAACGGGCAACCGAGACGAAGGGTGACAATATAAAATAGGTGGTCCCTACCGCAAGTGGGTGTGGAGGGAGCGTTGTGATCATGTTGCCACCCTAATTCGGCGAATCAAACAGAGTGAACAATGTGGGATGAGTTCCTAGAAGTAACAGTGTTAATGGAAGTTCGATCTGAATAATCGTGAAGGAGAAGCAGTTGGTAAATGCCAGGTCGTTGGTTTATTGTTAACCCGAATCTCCAATTATTGTTGCAATTTTCGACCGTGATGATAAGTTAATGTGTCTGTTTTCTTGACGATGTCGTTTATGATTAATGTTCGACTTCAGAAGGTTGTTGTTGTTGATGTCGTGTTTAAATTAGGAGCTGTAGTGGCGAAGAGGAGCGAATGATGGTCGGCGACGGCAGCAAGAGTGAAACCATGGATAGTTGGCGGCGGCCTAAGTGTGGAAGACGATAGTGGCAGGTAGTGGTTCAATAGGTTTGGATCATGAAGTCGGGTAGGGATCCAAAGATGTTTGGTTAATGTTATTTGGGCTGATGAGTTGTGATGGGCCATAGTGTGGGAAAAATGTGGGATTAATGTAATGAAAAAATACGGGCAGTGGAACTATAGTTGATATTTTTTATTAAAAGCTGGCCCAAATGATTTATCAATGGGTGAAATTGGGCGGGTCAGAGTGTAACGTCCTTCGTTACATTAGTAACCCAAAACAAAATCAATGAAGAATCCTTTAAATAATTTTAAATTAAGCAAACTTGTCATAAAAATTTTGCGACTTAATCGGGTCTGAAAATACCTCACATTAATTAAAATAGATATAAAGTGTCCCAAGTAGTAAATAAATCCTTATATAAATAAAATGAATTCTCTCAAAACCCGGGCGTCTACTAAAATAACCCAACGTTGAAAATAAAATAAACAGGCCTAACCACAAACGGCTCCTTATTCAAAATAAAATACTAATAAAGCTAGATACTAAATAATGAAATTCGCTAGGTCTTCAATCCTCTTCAGTTCCAGTGATGTCGCCCTCGTGCTTTGAAAACAACACTTTTAATGAGATATAATCCCAGTGAATAAAAACAAGTTGTAAAAATATTTTCGCAAATAGTGTTGTTCTCAGCCGGCGCGGTAACCGGAAAAACATCCACGGTACCCGTTAATTTTCAAAATAATAAATATAATAAATCTCCAAAATAGTAACGTATAAATTAATCAATGTCAAACATTTAAGCCACAAGCTCATAAAACCAACCGCGGTCACATCTCATTACATTTAATCACATTCACAATGCAAACTCTATGCATTACAACTCCATGAACATGACTTGGTGATTCTCAGAATCACTTGACTTGACTCATTGGTTCCCAGAACCGGTGTGAATCCCAGATCCACTAAGGTCTATGAGCTCATATCCATGCAATGGCGTCCTACTGCCTTCCCCATCCCAGATGGAGGTATCTAATATTCTATCCCAGATGTGAATATTTTAATAATTTGATATCCCATCCTAGATGGTGATATCTCTCATCCTATTCCCGGAATAGAATGTACACCATCATCCCTTCCGGAAGGTGGTGACCAACTCATGCATAATGTATTATGTGCTATCCCAGATGACTACTACAAGGGTCCTCGAATGCACCAATAACAATTGGCCAGAGGCCATGCCAATTCATATCAAATTCAATGTATAACATTCAAAGCAAGCTGATTTACCATCACACATATCAATTATTAAATTTACATTTAACACTTTTTCTTTCTCAATTATATATATATATATATATATATATATATATATATATATAATAAAATATAATATATCATAATCTAATATGACTTCCCTGGCGCTATTGTTTCACTTTACAGACTTTGTGCAATTTTGACGCAAGTGGGAAATTGAGTTATCAAACATATATATATATATATATATATATATATATATATATATATATATATATATATATATAAAAGGGTGATGAAAGCAAATCCAAAACATGAACACATTTCAAGTGGGCATTGATTTAGCAATTTTTATTCAGTCTGCAAACAATTTTAAGGAAGAATTGTACACACAAAACAAGGAGAAATATATAAGCATTCTAAGAATATTTTAAGGATTTAAACAACCCTAAGGTTATTTGTACCATGGAAGAGTGAGCAAAAGTTATTTTTACTCACCTTTTGCAGACCTCCACTGTGCTCTAGAAATTACGTATGATAGATATTTGTGCTTCCCTAAAAATTTTCTTCCCGTTTTGTAGCATTCTTGAATCCGTATTGTTACGATTGTACTGGCAAGGAGTGGAAATACCTTGCTCTTGTCTCCTGTGCGGCGCCACCAGCGCTATGCACAGTACCAAACTTATTTATATACACGCACTCAAGTCACTGACGCACTGTTAGGTTTTATTTATTTATTTATTTTCTTTTCTTTTTACTCTGCTTGCTTGGGCTTAACGCCCAATTGTTTCTCCCCCCCCCCCCCCCTCCCCCTCCCCCCCGCCGTTTTTTTCATATATATATATAATTAAAATTCTTTATAACAATTAATAAATTTCAATAAATTCTTATACTATCACTTCTTCACACTAAATCTTTTATTTATATTTTATTTTATTTTCCAATCTTACACTCTTTTGATTTGTAATTATTAAAGAAAATTATGGTACATTCTCATACTACCAATTTCTACATTAAACATCATAATAGCTTAATGTTTCTATTTTAAAAATCATATTTAAAATTTAGGATGTTACATTTTCCCCCCTCCTTAATGAATTTCGTCCCCGAAATTCTCACGTCTCACCCAAACTACACAACATTAAAGGTAATGCAATACTAAGTTATGTACCTGTGCCGAAAAGATCTGGATGATGTTGTCTAACATCTTCCTCAAGTTCCCAGGTAGCTTCCTCTGGAGTCAACCCTTC
This sequence comes from Sophora flavescens, assembly GCA_030762895.1. Lineage (NCBI taxonomy): Eukaryota > Viridiplantae > Streptophyta > Magnoliopsida > Fabales > Fabaceae > Sophora > Sophora flavescens. The sequence goes on from CM061065.1 coordinate 202,488,477, forward strand.
CCAAATCACTTTCACCAATGGGATCATCTTGTTCCTCAGAGTCTTTGTGCTCTTGTCAATGATCTGAATAGGCCGGGGCTTAAATATTAAATTATCCTTCAATTGTATTGACTCGGGAGCTATCACATGTGAAATATCTGGTACGTACTTCCGGAGTTGAGACACATGGAAGACGTCATGGAGGTTCGACAACTGTGGTGGAAGAGCCAATTGGTAAGCAACAGGCCCGACTCTTTTTAGGATTTGAAACGGACCCATGAAACGAGGGTTGAGCCTTTTGACTTTCATTGACCTCCCAACCCCAGTCTTAGGAGTGACTCTCAAGAATACATGTTCCTCTTCCTAAAATTCTAAAGGCTTCCTTCTCTTGTCGGCATAACTCTTTTGCCTACTCTGTGCAGTACGCGTCCTTTCCCTAATGACTTTAATCCTCTCGGTGGTCTCCTGGACTAACTCTGGTCCTAGCAGGGTCTTCTCACCCACCTCACACCAACATAAAGGGGACATACACTTCCTCCCATAAAGAGCTTCATAGGGTGCCATGCCGATGCTAGCGTGATAACTGTTGTTATAAGCAAACTCTATAAGAGGTAAAAATTTATCCCAACCCTCACCTTCATCAAAAACGCATGCTCTAAGCATGTCCTCAAGGGTCTGAATGGTCCTCTCCGACTGACCATCCGTTTGGGGATGATAGGCTGTGCTAAAACTCAACTTAGAACCAAAAGCCTGTTGGAAAGCCCTCCAGAATCTAGAGGGTAACCCGTGGTCCCCTATCTGACACTATAGAGGTAGGTATGCCATGAAGCCTCACTATCTCCTTAATGTATAAGTCTGCTAACTTACTCAAACTATAGGTTGCCTTAATTGGCAAGAAGTGAGCAAACTTGGTCAACCTATCCACAATTACCCATATGGCATCTAAACCCAAACGAGTCCTAGGTAACCCCATCACAAAATCCATAGAAATCCTCTCCCATTTCCATTGAGGAATTTCTAAAGTCTATAACAAACCCGAAGGTATCTGATGTTCTATCTTAACCTTTTGACATACTAAACACTTGGCTACAAAGCTAGCCACATCCCGTTTCATTCATGGCCACCAATACATCTTCTTTAGATCTTGGTACATCTTGGTTATCCCTGGATGTATGGTGAACTTCCCCTTATGCGCTTCCTCTAAAACTTTCTCTCTAAGGCTCCCCTCCTTAGGAACAACGATTTTATTCTTAAACAACACTAGACCATCAGCAGACAACACATAATCCTCTTGATCTAAAAGAGATTGTAACTCCTAGTCTAAAAGTTGTTCCCGCCTAACCTCATCTCTAAGGTCACTATTAATTTCTAAGCTATTCAGCTTCAAACTTAAGACAATTAAGGACACATCCAACACCTCCAAATTCATGTCCCCAAACTCTTCCATGAGGTTCAGCTCTTGTACCATTAAGCTCGACACGTGTGGGGACTTCCTACTCAAAGCATCTGCCACCACATTGGCCTTTCCCGGATGGTACTTCAACTCGAAGTCGTAGTCCTTAAGGAACTTCATCCACCTTCGTTGTCTCATATTCAACTCCTTCTGGTCGAACAGATATTTAAGGCTTTTATGGTCACTAAAAACTTCAAACTTTGCCCCAAAAAGGTAGTGCCTCCAAATCTTAAGGGCAAAAACCACATCTGCTAGCTCTAGGTCATGGGTAGGGTAATTCCCCTCATGTGGCCTAAGCTGCCTATAGGCATATGCTACCACCTTGCCTTCCTGCATTAAGACACATACCCAAGCCATTCTTAGATGCATCGCAGTATACCACCAAACTCACTAAGGGATCCGGAATAATTAAGACTGGTGATGACACCAATCTCCTCTTAAGCTCTTGGAACCCGTCCTCACACTCCTGGTCCCACACAAAAGGTCTCCCTTTCCTAGTCAACTGGGTCAAAGGTAAGGCTAATCTAGAGAACCCTTCTATGAACTTCCTATAGTAACCTGCTAAGCCTAAGAAACTTCTTACTTCGGTTACTATCTTAGGTTGTTCCCATCCCAACACCGCATCAACTCTAGAGGAATCAACCGCTACACCATCCTTTGAGATTGTGTGTCCTAAAAACGTTACCTCGTCTAGCCAAAACTCACACTTCTCCGGTTTGACATAAAGACGCTCGTCCCTCAAGATCTGCAACACCAACCTTAAGTGTTCTCCATGTTCTTCTGGCGTCCTAGAGTATATTAAAATATCATTTATGAACACCCCCACAAACTTGTCCAAAAAGGACCTAAAGATCCGATTCATGTAGTCCATGAAAACGGCTGGGGCGTTGTCACGCCAAAGGGCATCACTACATACTCATAGTGCCCATACCTTGTCCTGAAGGCTGTCTTAGGGATGTCCTCGCTTCTAACTCTAATTTGATGGTATCCCGATCTTAGACCTATTTTGGAAAACAATGACGCCCCCCTTAACTAATCTAAGAGATCATCTATCCTAGGCAAGGGATATTTGTTCTTGATGGTTACCTTATTCAGTTGCCTATAATCAACACACAACCTCATACACCCATCCCTTTTTTCTTCACTAAAAGCACTGGTGCTCCCCAAGGTGACACACTAGGCCTAATGAACCCCTTTTGTAACATACCTCTATCTGTTTCTTGAGCTCGCTCAACTCTAGAGGTGTTATCTTGTAAGGCGCTATAGATATTAGTCTACTCTTTGACACTAGATCTATGCTAAACTCAACCCCCTATTGAAACTTGTGCATCATAGAGATAGTCGCTACATCATTGTCTGCCCCTATAGTAGCAGTGAATGAGAGTATGTATACTTGAGCTCTCTAAACCAAACACTTATCACAAGAACCGACGAATAAAATACGGGTCGACACCAAAAATCAAAAGACATTGGGTGTGAAGAGATAAGGATATTTTTGTCAGAATACTTATGGCAACGAGTCTAGATGCCAATAAGTCAATACCAAGAATAACATACAATACATAGATAACAATAAGTTTGATGTCATAAGGAGTGTCTTGATGCACAAGGAAACAATTTAAACAACTAATGGAAGAACAAGAATATCCCTATAGGAGTAGAAACCTATGAACCAAAGGACAAATGAAAGATTGACATCTCCAAATTTTCACACATAAAGGATGTATCAAGGGATGCGTTGCTCCTGAATCAGACAATATAATAATTTTTTTTAACGAGTAGAAGAAATTCGGCCTCCTTCGGATCTAAACTGCCTCAGAATGATGACGGATTGTTCTTCTTGAATTCGAAAAGTCCCACGTGTTAAGGGTCCTTGGTTGCCACCACTTCATTAGTGACTGGCCTCCATCCCACTTCAGCTGACGGTGTGTCTCCGTCTGCCCTTGCATAGCTTTGGCCATACAATCCAAAGCTGCTGCAAGTGCAACATTCGTCCCTCGCCTATTAGTCGCCATAAATCTGCTCACTACCAATGAAATACTGGGTTGATCATGTCCAATATCCCAAAGAATAGCATGCAGCATCTATAACTCTAACAAGCATCCTATGCGCCCAAGTTTTATTTTAGAAAAAACCCCAATACCACAGTCCGATATAGAATCGAGCTGCTATGATACCATAAATGTAACGTCCTTCGTTACATTAGTAACCCAAAACAAAATAAATGAAGAATCCTTTAAATAATTTTAAACTAAACAAACCTGTCATAAAAATTTTGAGACTTAATCAGGTCTGAAAATACCTCACATTAATTAAAATAGATATAAAGTGTCCCAAGTAGTAAATAAATCCTTATATAAATAAAATGAATTGCCTCAAAACCCGGGCGTCTACTAAAATAACCCAACGTTGAAAATAAAATAAACAGGCCTAACCACAAACGGCTCCTTATTCAAAATAAAATACTAACAAAGCTAGATACTAAATTATGAAATTCGCTATGTCTTCAATCCTCTTCAGTTCCAGTGATGTCGCCCTCGTGCTCTGAAAACAACACTTTTAATGAGATATAATCCCAATGAATAAAAACAAGTTGTAAAAATATTTTCGCAAATAGTGTTGTTCTCAGCCGGCGCGGTAACCGGAAAAACATCCATGGTACCCGCTAATTTTCAAAATAATAAATATAATAAATCTCCAAAATAGCAACGTATAAATTAATCAATGTCAAACATTTAAGCCACAAGCTCATAAAACCAACCGCGGTCTCATCTCATTACATTTAATCACATTCACCATGCAAACTCTATGCATTACAACTCCATGAACATGACTTGGTGATTCCCAGAATCACTTGACTTGACTCATTGGTTCCCAGAACCGGTGTGAATCCCAGATCCACTAAGGTCTATGAGCTCATATCCATGCAATGGCGTCCCACTGCCTTCCCCATCCCAGATGGAGGTATCTAATATTCCATCCCAGATGTGAATATTTTAATAATTTGATATCCCATCCTAGATGGTGATATCTCTCATCCTATTCCTGGAATAGAATGTACACCGTCATCCCTTCCCGGAAGGTGGTGACCAACTCATGCATAATGTATTATGTGCTATCCCAGATGACTACTACAAGGGTCCTCGAATGCACCAATAACAATTGGCCAGAGGCCATGCCAATTCATATCAAATTCAATGTATAACATTCAAAGCAAGCTGATTTACCATCACACATATCAATTATTAAATTTACATTTAACACTTTTTCTTTCTCAATTATATATATATATATATATATATATATAATAAAATATAATATATCATAATCTAATATGACTTCCCTGACGCTATTGTTTCACTTTACAGACTTTGTGCAATTTTGACGCACATGGGAAATTGAGTTATCAAACATATATATATATATATATATATATATATATATATATATATATATATATATATATAAGGGTGATGAAAGCAAATCCAAAACGTGAACACATTTCAAGTGGGAATTGATTTAGCAATTTTTATTCTGTCTGCAAACAATTTTAAGGAAGAATTGTGCACACAAAACAAGGAGAAATATATAAGCATTCTAAGAATATTTCAAGGATTTAAACAACCCTAAGGTTATTTGTACCATGGAAGAGTGAGCAAAAGTTATTTTTACTCACCTTTTGCAGACCTCCACTGTGCTCTAGAAATTACGTATGATAGAGATTTGTGCTTCCCTAAAAATTTTCTTCCCGTTTTGTGGCATTCTTGAATCCGTATTGTTACGATTGTACTGGCAAGGAGTGGAAATACCTTGCTTTTGTCTCCTGTGCGGCGCCACCAGCGCTATGCACAGTACCAAACTTATTTATATACACGCACGCAAGTCACTGACGCACTGTTAGGTTTTATTTCTTTTCTTTTCTTTTTACTCTGCTTGCTTAGGCTTAACGCCCAAGTGTTCCCCCCCTTTTTCATATATATATATATATATATATATAATTAAAATTCTTTATAACACTTAATAAATTTCAATAAATTCTTATACTATCACTTCTTCACATTAAATTTTTTATTTATATTTTATTTTATTTTCCAATCTTACACTCTTTTGATTTGTAATTATTAAAGAAAATTCTGGTACATTCTCATACTACCAATTTCTACACTAAACCTCATAATAGCTTAATGTTTCTATTTTAAAAATCATATTTAAAATTTAGGATGTTACAGTCGCCAGTGCAATAAGGCACGGACAAAGAGCGGCTCCTGGCAGGCTTCTAGGTGGAGGGAGACATGAATGAACCGATTACACACCCGAATGAGAGGGATCCTGAGACTGTGTAGGTATGGGACTATGCAGTTGAGGAAGGCTTATATGAATTGAGTGATACTACCTATACTAACAAGATGCTTCTTCTTTTCGGGAGCCCATCACTTAAGAACTCCACAGTTAAGCGTGCTTGACTTGGAGCGATTCTGGGATGGGTGACCTCCTGGAAAGTTTTCCCAGGAAGCGTGTGAGTGAGGACAAAGCACGCTAAAAAGACCCGTATTGGTCTGTGGGGACAGTCGTCAATCCATAGAGCAGTCAGGGATGTTACATAGAGTAGGTAAATAATATGGGTTGATGCGAAACTTTAATATCAAAGCATAGTGTGCCATTAAATATGAAACCTGTTAGCAGGAGTATTATTAGAAATTAAAAATATGGCTTTGGATGTAAGGGCTCGTTCTGTGGTCAGCATAGGCTAAGGGTAGATGATAGGTTAAGGATAGCATCTGAGTGGAGAAGCTGTTATGCAACCAGATGTATGTATTATAATTGTTAGCAAACTAGATAGCATTAATCTACTTTTATAAAAATAAATATGTATTTTGAATTATTATGGCATGTAGAGGTTAATCAACACAAGTTAATTTGAGTTTAGAAAAGAAAATAAATATAAGAAAGAATGGGCGAGGAACCATAGTATTTTTAAAAAGGATATAATAATATAATAATTAATGATAAATAACATTTTATTAAACCCTTTTTGTTGTTACCATGATATATTAATACTTGACTTTCGTTAATTTTTAATGGAAAAAAATTGTATAAATTTGGGTTAGTTAAATAACCATAGGTAAGACTTTTGAGTGGAAGACTAGCCCTCCAATCGTGATATTAATCGTGGTAATAATTTAAGTTAATGATGACGATATGATTGGTGACGTGATCCATAATTGGTATGATGAGACACCCCATTAGGTCCCGTTGTGTTATTAGATTAAAGCCGCATTATTTAATTACTTAATAACGCGCTTAGCGTGAAATTCGAGCACTTGACGTGAAAAAGATACATAACAATCAAAACTTAAGTTACTAAGTATACAAACTTTAGTTAATTAAAAACAACACACTATGGTTATGCTATACATATGCACATACGCGTTATAAGCTTAAGACAATACATTGTTGAGGGTATCCTCTCAGTAGGATCCGTTAAAGGTATATACTTAAACAACTGTTATTCTGTGGAAAATATAAAATAACTTAGCAGATGATGAGTGTGATTTCACCTCATATTTCCATGATATTTTGCTTGCATTTTCATATAGCATAGGCTTATTTTATTTGATTATTTGTTTATTTTACCTTGGAACGAGTAAGGTGGTTTTGTGGTGCTTGTGTGCAGAAATCGAAGACTAAATTGCTCAGGATCAGTTGTGTTGAAGCTGGCATGAAGATGGAGCTTGGAAGGCAAGGAAATGAGGCAACAGAGCTGATCATGGCCTAGTCGTGATGCCCATCACGGTCATGATCAAGTGAAGCTGAAAAAGAAGAATGAAAAAAGTCAGAATCTGTCACGGCCAGACCATGATACCCATCACGGCCGTGACATGTCAACTGAGCCAGACCCCTTCTAGGCAGAATCTGTCACGGCCAGGCCGTGATACCCATCACAGCCGTGACAGACCATTTAGTGAAGTAACGTTCAAGGCAGAAGCCATCACGGCCGTGACGCGCATTCTATGGATCTTCAACAACTGATTTGATCTGGTTTTTGTATTGGTTTAGGATTCAAATTGCCCAACCTTATAAATAGGACCTAGGGGCTCAAGTCTGGACACTTAACTTTTGGGGCTACTTACCTTAGAAAAATTCAGGAATTCTCTTCTTCTCCTTCTCTTCTCTTAGGTTTTTATTTTATGTTATTTTCAACCTAGCTTACTACAATCATGGCAATGCTTGAGTAGTTGTTTTGTTTCTAGGAATTGGGGCTATGCCCAAGACTTGTTTATGGTGATGAATTGATTTTCGATTTCTTGTTAATTCCGATTTTGTTTTCGATTTGATCCCTATCGTTTTAATTACTCGTGAATTTGGTGGCCACTTATTTGCGTGTCGTAGATACACTAGGGATGAACCTAGCGGTGAACTTAGGTATCGGATCTATAGGAATCGAACTTAGGACTTAAATCACGAGAGTTAGAAGCGGTCCTTCGAGGATTAACGAATTGTCACAAGACTTGAAGGGTCCGATCTAAATTCAATTGCCACGAGAGTAGGGATTGATTTAATTGGGCATGGTTTTTGTAACCCGAGAGGAAGCATTAACTAAATTAGGATAAATTCGCCTTCAAAGCAAATTTTGGTAATTAACAAGGAGAGTAGTCGATTTAATAACATAAATGGTTTTGTGGTATCTCAATTCCTGGGAATCCTTTTTGAACTTGAAAACCCCCAATTTGAATTGCTTTCCTGTTTGTTTATTTGCGATATTAAATTTGATTGTTACTTGATTCTTATTTCAAAAATCAAAACCTTTTCAAAATCCTCTTTTTTATACAGTCCAGTTTTATCGATTTGATAATTAGTTGTCATTTGAGATCACGGTCCCTGTGGGATCGATATCTTTTTATTACTTGGCGACGAATCCGGTACACTGGCCGGATCGCACACATCAAGTTTTTGGCACCGTTGCCGGGGACTGTGTTTTCTTGAATTTCAATTTAATCATTAAATTGATTTTTCGGGACATTTTTCTTATTTTATTTTTATCTCTTTTTCTTTTTTAGAGTATCTATCTCTCTACCATAGGTATTTTTCTCTTTTATGCAAAGATCCCTAGGTCTTGGAAACCTTATTGAAGCCGACCCCGAGATCGAAAGGACCTTTCATAGACGTAGGAGACTACGAAGAGAGAGAGAGGTTGATTCCCATTCCACTCATGGAGAATCTACTGGCTACCAAACCATTGAAGGACTACGCAGCCCAAAATGCGAGGGGTTTGCGAACTGGGATTGCTAGGCCAGAAATCGAGGCGTAGAACTACACTATACCGCCTATGCTAATTAACATGATTAGGTAACATCAATTCGGAGGATTGCTCTCGGAGGACCCGACTGATCACGTGGAGACATTCTTGGAGTTCACTGATGCAATTAGAATTCATGGCGCCCCGGTTGATGTTATTCGTTTGAGGTTGTTCCCCTCCTCTCTGACTGGAAAAGTGAAAGCTTGGTTGAAGCAAGTGTCCGCTAACACGTTGTCAACCTGGGACCAACTAGAGCAAGCATTCTTGGAGAAATTCTTCCCTCCATCCAAGACTGCTAACCTACGGACTCAGATCACCGGCTTCTTCCAAAAGGACGGAGAGTGCTTATCCGAAGCCTGGGATCGTTACAAGGGATTGCTGGAGTCTTGCCCACATCATGGACTCGAAAGGTGGTTGTTAGTACATACCTTCTACAACGGGTTGGATTATTCATCAAAGATGTCACTCGACTCCGCAGCTGGTGGAGCCTTTATGAACAGACCTCTGACTGAAGCATTTGCCATCATTGAAAACGTAGCCACCAACTATCACCGATGGGGTTCAGAAAAAGGTAATAACCCGAAAAAGCTTTCGGGGGGTAAGTTCGAAATGAGTAGTACCGATATGATTATGTCTAAATTCGACTCACTAAATAAACGCTTTGATAAGCTTGAAAAGGCTCATGTGAGTTCAACATGTGCTACTAATGTTGTTTGTGAGATTTGTGGAATGCAGGGACATGACCTAATGGAGTGCCCACATGGTATTGCTTCTGAGTCCGATGCTTCGGGGGAACAAGTGAACTCTTGTCACAACTTCTATGACACGAACCCGAAGCTACCAAATTATGCTCCCCCAAATCCCTACAACCAGAGGAAGAATAATCCTTACCCTTCCTACGAAAACTACAACAACACGTTGAACCATGAATTCCAAGAAGGACAAAGTAATAGGAAACCCGCATCGGGGTATCCTCAGGTACAAAAATCTAAACTCGAGTCTCTTATGGAAAACTTTGTTGCTACTCAAACTAAACAGAATGAAGAATTTAGGCAACAAGGTAGGACAGTTAATGAGGCAATAAGAGAATTAACATCTAAGGTAGATAACTTAGCCATCCATAACAAGATGTTAGAGACTCAAATTGCCCAACAAGCGGGAAATTCAATGAGGCAACCGGGTAAGTTTCCTGGACAACCTGAGGTGAACCCAAATAATGAACAGTGTAAAGCTGTGAGTCTAAGGAGTGGTAAGAAACTTGAAAATCCCAAGGCTAAAGGGGAGGGTGATAACAAGAGTGTAGCTGAGGAGGAGGAACCTACTAAGACACAACCCTTAGGAGAGGAAGAGCCTAGCGAAAAAGTGTCTAAGTATGTCCCTCCACTACCTTACCAACCTCCGATACCTTTTCCTCAAAGGTTGGCTAAGGCCAAGTTAGATAAGCAATTTGGAAAATTTCTAGAGGTCCTTAAGAAATTGTACACTAAGGTACCCTTCACTGAGGCATTACAACAAATACCGACATATGCTAAATTTCTTAAGGATATCTTGTCAAATAAGAGAAATCTAGAGGACTGTGAAACGGTGGCTTTAACTGAGGAGTGCAGTGCTTTAATTCAAAATAAATTACCTCATAAATTGAAAGATCCAGGTATTTTCTCTATTCCTTGCTTAATTGGTAACACTAGTTTTGATAAAGCTCTTTGTGATTTAGGGGCTAGTGTTAGTCTTATGCCCCTCTCTGTTTGCAAAAAGTTGGATATGGGTGAACTAAAACCCATAACAATCTCCCTTCAATTGGCGGATCGGTCCGTCAAATTCCCAATAGACATCTTGGAGGATGTTCCTATTAGAGTGGGTAAGTTTTTTATTCCTACGGATTTTGTGGTACTTGAAATGGAAGAGGATTCCCAAATCCCCATTATTCTTGGTAGGCCTTTCTTGGCTACCGCGGGAGCCATTATTGATGTTAAAAATGGGAAATTGACTTTAACTGTGGGTGAGGATAAGATTGAATTTGATTTAGCTAAATCTATTAAACACCCTTCTTTTGAAGATTCTTGTTGCAGGATTGACCTAATGCACCAAGTGGTGAAAGAAGAATCCACACAAGCTTGTGTTGATAACCCGTTAGAGATGTGTTTGATTGGTGGAGACTTAAACGCTCATGGAGGAGAAGTAAGGAATTATGCCCGCTTTCTGGAGGCTAGTCCGGAAATTCCTCCCAACAAAACACAGATAGAGAAACTTGAGTTGACACCAAGGAGTAAGGATCTGAAAGATGAAGAAGCCCCTAAGGTAGAACTAAAACCTCTTCCCTCTACATTGAGGTATGAATTTCTTGGTTCTAACTCTTCCTGTGCGGTAATTGTGAATGCTAGCTTGAACGAGTTGGAAACTGAGAAATTGCTTAGGGAGCTTAGAATGCATAGAAAAGTGATAGGATATACAATTGATGAAATTAAAGGCATAAATCCTTCTTTTTGTATGCATCGCATTTTAATGGAAGAAGAGCATAAACCATCCATTGAGCATCAACGTAGGTTGAACCCTAATATGAAAGAGGTGGTTAGGAAAGAAGTGCTTAAGCTGTTAGATGCGGGGGTTATTTATCCAATCTCCGATAGTGAATGGGTTAGTCCGGTGCATGTGGTTCCTAAGAAAGGGGGATCACTGTTATTCAAAATGAAAATAATGAACTAATCCCTACTAGGACAGTAACCGGTTGGAGAATGTGCATTGATTATAGGAAGCTAAATAAGGCAACAAGGAAATATCACTTCCCTCTCCCATTTATTGACCAAATGCTTGAAAGGTTAGCTAGGCATTCATACTTTTGTTACTTGGATGGATATTCCGGTTTTCATCAAATTCCTATACATCCCAGTGATCAAGAAAAGACCACGTTTACTTGTCCCTATGACACTTTTGCCTATAGAAGAATGCCTTTCGGTCTATGTAATGCACCAACTACTTTTCAAAGATGCATGACTGCAATTTTTTTTGAATTTATTGAAACATCATGGAGGTTTTTATGGATGATTTTTCTGTATATGGAACTACCTTTGATGAATGTTTAACAAATTTGTCTAAGATTTTGCAGCGATGTGAAAAAACCAATTTGGTATTGAATTGGGAGAAATGCCATTTTATGGTAAAAGAGGGTATAGTGCTTGGGCACTTGATTTCTGGTAGAGGTATTGAGGTGGACGGGGCCAAAATAGAGGTTATTGAAAATTTACCCCCACCGGTAAATGTGAAAGGAGTTAGAAGTTTCTTGGGACACGCCGGGTTTTACCGACGTTTCATCAAAGATTTTTCAAAAATTTCTAAACCCTTATCTAACCTATTAATGAAAGATGTTCCATTTGATTTTAATGAGGAATGTCTGAGTGCATTTTGTAGGTTGAAGGAAGCTTTGACCACCGCTCCCGTTTTGCAAACACCAGATTGGAATGAGTCTTTCGAAGTAATGTGCGATGCCAGTGACTACGCCGTGGGAGCAGTGTTGGGACAGAGGAGAGACAAGAAGGTCCATGTAATATACTATGCAAGCAAAACTCTAGATGGAGCCCAAGCGAATTATGCCACAACTGAGAAAGAGTTGCTTGCGGTTGTCTTTGCATTCGAGAAATTCATATCATACCTTGTGGGGTCTAAAGTCATAGTGTACACGGACCACTCCGCACTAAAGCACCTCATGACTAAAAAGGAAGCCAAGCCCAGACTCATCCGATGGATTCTCCTTTTGCAAGAATTTGATTTGGAGATTCGGGACCGGAAAGGAATGGAGAACGTAGTTGCGGACCACTTATCCAGACTTGAACCATGGGAACATGATAAGGACAACTTGCCGATAGATGATTCCTTCCCCGATGAGCAACTGTTCGCCATCTTGGAAGAGAATGCTCCATGGTATGCAGACTTTGTGAACTATTTTGTATGTGGGATTCTACCACCGAAGTTTAATTATCAACAAAAGAAGAAGTTCTTCTCCGATCTCAAGAACTACGTGTGGGACGAGCCTTACATTTTCCGCAAGTGTGCGGATAGCATATACAGAAGGTGTATTTCGGAAGCTGAGGTCCCAAGTATCTTGAGTCGTTGTCATTCCTCATCTTACGGAGGACATGCTAGTGCCTCGAAGACAGCAGCAAAGGTGCTTCAAGCTGGTTTTTATTGGGCTCATATTTTCAGAGATGCCTGAATGTTCGTGCTTGCTTGTGATCCATGTCAAAGAATGGGGAACATATCTAAGAAGCATGAAATTCCACTTAACACCATGCTAAAAGTGGAGATATTTGATGTTTGGGGAATCGACTACATGAGACCCTTTCCTTCCTCTTGCAATAATAAGTTCATTCTTGTAGCCTTTGATTACGTCTCTAAATGGGTAGAAGTCATTCCTTCCCCAACAAGTGATGCAAGAACCGTAATCAAACTATTTAAGAAGGTGATTTTTCCAAGGTTTGGAATTCCAAGGGCAATCGTTAGTGATGGGGGATCGCACTTCATTGAAAAATAATTTGAGAAACTTCTACTCAAATATGGAGTCACCCATAGGGTTGCTACACCTTGCCACCCTCAGGCAAATGGCCAAGTCAAGGTTTCCTACCGAGAGATAAAGAGCATTCTGGACAAGACTGTTTCAGGTTCGAGAAAGGATTGATCCTTAAAGCTTGATGATGCTCTTTGGGCCTACCGTACGGCTTACAAGACTCCTATCGGGATGACACCCTATAGACTTATTTACGGTAAGCCATGTCACTTACCAGTCGAGCTTGAGCATAAAGCTTTGTGGGCTATTAAGATGCTAAACTTCGATATAAAATCCACTGGGGAAAAGAGAATCCTTCAACTTCAGGAACTTGATGAGCTAAGATTGGATGCCTATGAGTCCGCACGATCTTACAAGGAGAGAACAAAGAAGTGGCATGATAAGCATATTCTTCGTAGATAATTCCATGAAGGAGAACTAGTGCTACTCTACAACTCGAGGTTGCGGTTATTCCCAGGGAAGCTCAAGTCTAGATGGTCCGGACCATTTAAAGTAATGAAAGTATTCCCGTATGGTGCCGTCGAGGTTTGGAACCAGGAACGTGGATCATTCAAGGTCAATGGATAGAGACTAAAATACTACCTTGGAGAACATCCACTTGAACAAGAGGTTACGATTTCCCTCCTCGATCTAACAACGAAGGACTAAAAGGACTATGGTCAAGCTTAAGACCGTAAATAAGCGCTTTTTGGGAGGCAACCCAAGTTTTCTTTCTCTTCTTAGTTTGATTTTGATTTTTTTTTTATAATTGAGGAGAATGAGAAAAGAAAGATCATCAATTAATGGATTTATCAAGTCTTTTCAAGTCAGGAAGTGATGGAGAGTGAAGAGGGGATGGAAAAGAAAAGTCAGAATCCATCACGACCAGGCCGTGATGGTGGTCACTACCGTGATGAACCAACAGCTAAAAGTCAGAACCCATCACGGCCCAGCCGTGATGGACATCAAGGGCGTGACACAGAAGATCAGAGTCCATCACGACCAGACCGTGATACCCATCACGACCGTGAAAGATTAAATTGTTCAACACAGAACGCGTCATGGCCTGCCCGTGCTGTGGGTCACGGCCGTGACGCGTGTTTCCTCTGATTTTAAAACCTAATCGCAGCCTCTCCTCTGTCACAAAACTCACTCTCTTCATCTTCTTCTTCTTCCTCTCCACCTCCATAGCCACCAAACTCTCTTCCCTTCCTCCCAACTCCTCTTCTCCCTCATATCCCTCATCACGCACCTCCCCCATTAACCCAACACCATCATCCTCCTCTTCATCCTAATCTCCTTCTTCTTCTTCCTCTCACACCTTCCACCATAACCATTCACCAAGAAGCTCGAAAATCACCTCCTTGACACCCACAAACAACCAACCCCACTCCCTTGCTCCCTAGACCTCACCCAACAAAACCCACAAGGCAAATCCTTCAATTTTGGGCAAACCCAAAATTCCCAATTTTGAAACCCTAACCAACAGAATTTCAAAAACAGTGAAGGGGTTGTGGATTTTGGTGCTCCAGGATAATGGCAAGCAAACGTCAGAGGGCAACCGAAGCTTCACGCACTCGGACCAGAGGAAGCAGCAACCCAGGTAATTACTCTGACTTTGACTCCTCTGAGACTGACGAACATGGGTATGGGATAGTTTTTAAGGACAATGTCAACAATATCGATTCAACGCTCTGAAAAATAGGAAGATAGTCCAAACAAAATATCTTGATGATGCATGTATAGACACCCTAGGCTTGACTGTTGACATAAATTGGATGTTAGAAAATATAGGGTGGAGCGAGTTTGCTCGCACCAGATACCCGACATTTGCTGGCCCTACTCTGGAGTTCCTAATCTCCCTGAATGCAGAAATTCTCCAAGGGCCGCATTGCCAAGAGGGACGGATCACATCATTATGGAGGAGCAGCACGAGCAGAGAGCCATGCTCCAGCAGCTCTACGACTGGCATCTGAGCCAGCACCCACCACCTCGGTGAGTTATTTTGTTCCCTTTTTCTTTTTTTTCTTTTATTTTATCCTCCCTACGACTTAATTATTTACATTGGGGACAATGTAAGTTTTTAAGCTTGGGGTAGGGGTATCATTTTTGCATTCTTGCATGTTGCATTCATTTCGGATTAGGTTTGCATATATCACATGATTAGGCTGCCCCCTGCTTAGGATATGCCTCCAATAGTGAAAAACTTTGTGCCAGTCGAATTAAGGAAGTGAATTTTTAAACCCAATTTTTGCATTCTTGTGATAGGCTAAAAATGAAAAATGCTTGAGACGATCTTTGGATAGTTAATAATTAGCATGTGGTTCCTTAGATTTAGGTTTCTCATTGATTTTAAACCACCAAATGTGAGATTTTGAGCCAAAAAGGGGTACTCACTAAATCTACCCCATTCCTTGAGATCGAGTGTTTTGTTCCCTTGGATTGTGTCCTCTAGAACTTGGCTTGAAACCGTTTTAACACTTAAAAATTTTTGAAAACACATTTGAAAATGATCGAGGCACTAGGTATTTTTTTCTGGCCTTTTGAACTTTGACTAATAAATTGCTACTCCTTAGTTGCCCAATTTTGAGCCTAAAAGAATAAAATACTTTTCTTGGTACCTTGATCTATTTTAATGAACAATACTTGGTATGTCACCTCTTAAAGTGTTGCAAAAGGACAAAAAGGGTAATTTGAAGAATAAATTGTGGGATAAAAAGTTAGAAAAATTTCTCTTAGTTGAAAATCTCCCCTTCTTCAAATAAATAAATGGAAAAAAAATAATAAAAAATAATAATAAAAAAATGGAGAAGGGGATGAGAAAAAGAAAGTGAGAAATAAGAAGTAAAAAGAAAAAAAAGAAAAGTGGAAAACTGAACTAAAGCCCAAAAAGGAATTTTGGGAGGTGTCATGCTTTGCACTGTTTCATTTTGCTTAGCCTTCTAGAATTTTCCTTTTCTTGATTTCCCCACCTAACAATTAATCCCATGGCCTCATTACAACCAAAATAAAAGACCTCCCGATTCTTATGTGTTTTCATTAATAAAGTAGAAATTTGGTTAAAACTCAAGCTTATCGTAGGGTTCCTTCCTTGAGGAAATTGAGCGAATTGTCATATACCCTCAAACTTATGAGTGAGGTAAGTAGAGTGCCTGAATTAGTGAGAGATGTGAATCTGGGGAACCTAAGCTCCTAATTGGACTTAAAATCGATTGTCTCTTGGTTTCTTATTGAAAATACCTGTTACTTGAATTCATTACTCGGTTTCTAAATTCACTGTCCATGCTTCGATTGATTATCTTTTCTGGCCTTAGTTATTGCTTGAGGACAAGCAAAATCTTAAGCTTGGGGTAGTTTGATGAGTGTGATTTCACCTCATATTTCCATGACATTTTGCATGCATTTTCATATAACTTAGGCTTATTTTATTTGATTATTTGTTAATTTTACCTTGGAACGAGTAAGATGGTTTTATGGTGCTTGTGTGCAGTAATCGAAGACTAAATTGCTCAGGATCAGTTGTGTTGAAGCTGGCATGAAGATGGAGCTTGGAAGGCAAGGAAATGAGGCAAACAGAGCTGATAACGGCCTAGCCGTGATGCCCATCACGGCCATGATCAAGTGAAGATGAAAAAGAAGAATGAAAAAAGTCAGAATCTGTCACGGCCAGGCCGTGATACCCATCACGACCGTGACATGTCAACCAAGCCAGACCCCTTCTAGGCAGAATCTGTCACGGCCAGGCCGTGATACCCATCACGGCCGTGACAGACCATTTAGTGAAGCAACGTTCAAGGCAGAAGCTGTCACGTCCGTGACGCGCATTCTATGGATCTTCAACAACTGATTTTATCTGATTTTTGTATTGGTTTAGGATTCAAATTGCTCAACCTTATAAATAGGACCTAGGGGCTCAAGTTTGGACACTTAACTTTTGGAGCTGCTTACCTTAGAAAAATTCAAGAATTCTCTTCTTCTCCTTCTCTTCTCTTAGGTTTTTCTTTTATGTTATTTTCAACCTAGTTTGCTACAATCATGGCAATGCTTGAGTAGTTGTTTTGTTTCTAGGAATTGGGGCTATGCCCAAGAATTGTTTATGGTGATGAATTGATTTTCGATTTCTTCTTAATTCCGATTTTGTTTTCGATTTGATCCCTATCGTTTTAATTACTCGTGAATTTCGTGGTCACTTATTTGCGTGTCGTAGATACACTAGGGACGAACCTAGCGGTGAACTTAGGTATCGGGTCTATAGTAATCGAACTTAGGACTTAAATCACGAGAGTTAGAAGCGGTCCTTCGAGGATTAACGAATTGTCACAAGACTTAAAGGGTCCGATCTAAATTCAATTGCCACGAGAGTAGGGATTGATTTAATTGGGCATGGTTTTTGTAACCCGAGAGGGAGCATTAACTAAATTAGGATAAATTCGTCTTCAAAGCAAATTTTGGTAATTAACAAGGAGAGTAGTCGATTTAGTAACATAAACGGGTTTGTGGTATCCCAATTCCTGGGAATCCTTTTTGAACTTGAAAACCACCAATTTCAATTGCTTTCCTATTTGTTTAATTGCGATATTAAATTTAATTGTTATTTGATTCTTATTTCAAAAATCAAAACCTTTTCAAAATCCTCTTTTTTATACAGTCCAGTTTTATCGATTTGATAATTAGTTGTCATTTGAGATCACGGTCCCTGTGGGATCGATATCTTTTCATTACTTGGCGACGAATCCGGTACACTTGCCGGATCGCACACATCAGCAGACATACTAGACATAAGTTTATAATTTCTACCAACGGAATCCACAGCTCGTCGTCCTGATTGCGGTTCATACGGAGTTCCACCCAACCCATCAGCATCAAATTCCTCCATAGGGTCTTCTCATAGGATCACGAAATAAATTTAGACAATACAAAAATAGGGAGATAAGAAACAATTTATTCATCAAAGGCGGAAAAGGAATCATAGCATATAATATAATAACAGGAATAAACTAGCTGCACACATATCTAACAATAATCCTGTAATCATGATATAATCCTGTTTTTGGCTCAACTCATGCATTTTAACCTTCATGTTGACACGGCCATGTCAACTCGTGTCACATTAGCCGGTAGTCGAGAGCGCTCTGGGGTAAAGATCTTGGTGCGGCCCATTCCCTAATCTGTCGTAGGAAATAATGAATTAGGCACGGTCTACGGGACTACCACTAGGTGGAAATAGCACAATAAGCCCAAAAGGCCATGGATGAATCGGTGCGACCATATTCCCTAATCTCTAATAGGAAATCGTGCACTAAGGACAATGTGAGTCTATATTTTCCCTGTTGGAAAGAGCACATAAGCACCAAAGACATGATAATTGTATGTCCGATAGGATAGTAAGAACAGTGCGTGAAGGACTGAAAGAGTATTACGGTAGTCGACCTCGGAATCAAGATCCATAGGTCGCTCACCCGCAATATCTGATATCCCTGATATGATATCCTTACCTTGTGTGTTCAACCCAACGGCTTTGAACAACAACGTATATACATGAATCTCGCTGGCTCGCAGTCAATAAAAGTTAGTGCCTCAACCTTCAATCATAGCCTCGACACACATTTTATGCATCCTTTCTTCTATATAATAATTAATTTAGTCTAGGTACTTCTAAGTCAATTCGTAAGTCAATTCGTTCTGTTACCCTCACGATCATGTCCCAAACAACATATATCTCTGCTCAACAGTACAGTAAGCACACTATTAAAGAAGGCAGTTCATGCATAACACAAATATCAGAAAATATTGAAACACCAAAAATAATACGTCGCATGCAATGGAATACCTCAAACAGTGTATAAAAATAAATCCAACAAGTAATAAAATCAAACAAACTCAGTATCATATAATCAATCGTACTGTCGATAAACCTACAATCCCCAAATCATCATTGATCACGGAAAAGGTTTTCCAATGTCACGTTGGTCTTGTCAATTACTCAAATACTAGTAGGGTTTAGGTCGTCCTACATAATTATCATATTATAAACTACTTATCCATTACGACGATAGGTTGATTCATTCCCCCAACCAAGCTAACTCCGGAATTCCGAATGCGCGATCCTCGTTAACAGACCACAGTTTAACAGTGTCACCTTGAACAAAATAGCACAACAACCAATTAATCAACAAAATCGCTAGTAACCTAAATGGCTAGGTTCGACCTCCTAATTGAGGATAGTGTTAGGGTTCTTATTCTCATTCTAATTTTTTGGATATTTGTTCCTATTGTATTAGATATGTTGGATAAATTGTCATATGTTGAAAATCTGAACAAAATACTCCAACCTCATTTTGGTTGAGTTCCGACCTCCTATAGGAAAATAGGTTAGGAAATCCTTTTGAATGTAAACCCTCTTATGTGAATGTGAATAACAATATATTGATAGAAATTAACGAAACCAGTGCACGTGGTTATTGAAATGTTTACATTTTTTTTGGAATGTTATTGTAAGCATCAAAATGATCGAAAAACATATTAATGTACTTAATTAACAGTCACACGTCATAAACGACATTGTTACCTTGGTACCGGAAAATGAATGTTAACTTCAAGATGACCCGTAAATCATACAATGGACCAACTGGTCGCATAGCTGCACATGATCAACCACGCAATTACATGGTGATGGAAACCAATTGTAATCTTTACGATGATGCATTAACCTTACAATAACATGAAAGAAAACAAAATTTTAGTGTTATTTAAAAGCAGTTTTCTTTAAGTTAAATTTTTTTTATTGCTTTTATAAAAAATGAAGGGAAATCCTTTCAAAAATATGTAAATAGGGTAAATATTGGGATTTTTTGTTAATATTTTTATGCATGGAAATAATCTAATTATAATGAATATTCATATAAATATAAAAAAAAAAACCCATTCTAATATGAAATAATGTTCCAGTTGTATGCAAAGTTGACATTATCTTATAAATCCAAAGTTTAGGAATTAGTCCCTGCCGTTAACTCCCCTCCGTTATCTTCTTACGTGGCTAATGGAATGCCACGTCATCCACATGGCGTTAAGTTTGCCACGTCAGCAGGGATTATTTTCTAAAAAAATTGAAAATACAGCGACGAAAACCAACATTTTTGTTAACATCAAAACTTAAGAGATTATTTAACCAAAACCACTTTGTTTCCAACAAATTTGAAACCTATGGCTCTAATATTTGATTTGTTTCTATTTTCTAGCCAAATTTGGTAATGGTTTAAATTGTCAAATTCCTTCATCTGGTATGATTTTTAGTATAGGGATACCGAGCTAATTTCTTTTTCCCACACGACTTGCTATGAAATTTGGCAAGAAAATATAAACAAATTCTAGCATTATGGACCACATGGTTAAAATTGCTACATTCCTTCATTTTTTATGATATCTAGTACTGAAAGGTAGCGAGGTAATTTCATATTTTTGTCTGACTTGCTCCAAAAATTGGCTAGAAAATAGAAAGAAATCATACATTAGGGCCACAAGTTTCAAATTGACAAATCCCTTCATCTGGTATGATTTCTAGTACTAAAGGGTATCAAAGTAATTTCTTATTCCATTTTGATTGTATTGAGATTTGCTTAGAAAATAGAAGAAACAAAAAATCATACATTAGAGACACGAGGACAAATTTGTCAAATTCGTCTTTTTGGTAAAATTTCTAATATTTGGGGATATCGAGGTGGTTTTCTGTCAATGTAAGATTTTTTCTGAAAAATGGCCACAAAATAGTTTCAAGTCCGTGTAAAGTTAAAAAAAATTGTCTTAGGATTTAATTCCTGTATTTTCAATTTCTAGTATTTTGCAGGATTGTCCTAAGTATTGCTAGACGAGAAAACTGAATATAAGTCTCTTAAAATAGCTTTAAGAGAATATTCGGGGATACCGAGATAGTTTCCTTTCCATGTAAGACTTTGTGTAAAAAATGGTCGAAAATATCTTTTTTTTGTTAAAATAAGTTTTTAGTTCCTTCAATGTTCACAAAATTTGGTTTTCATCCATTTATTTTCAATTTTTTTGGAAATAGTCCCTGCTGACGTGACAAACTTAACGCCACGTGGCATTGCTGACGTCGCATTCCGTTAGCCACGTTAGCAGATAACGGAGTGAAGTTAACGGCAGGGACTAATTTCTAAACTTAGGAAAATATTGGGACTGAAACCTATGAAAAAAAAGTAAAATGACTAAAATCATACATCGAAAATTTTTCAATGACCAAAAACTTATTTAAGCCGTATCCATTTAATAAATGCATATAAAATAAAAAATTATCATT
Organism: Sophora flavescens; assembly: GCA_030762895.1. NCBI lineage: Eukaryota > Viridiplantae > Streptophyta > Magnoliopsida > Fabales > Fabaceae > Sophora > Sophora flavescens. Next base: position 202,510,054 of record CM061065.1, read on the forward strand.
TAATATGTGTTAAAATTTATTCATGTTTATCATATTTTCAAAAAAAAATATTTTTATTTATTATAATAAAGAACGAAAGGATTAATTCCTAATATTGTTATTAATTTGGAAGGGGTATTTGTGAAATTTTATATAATTAGTAATTACAATTAATTTATTTTAAGAAATTTTTTATTTGTTATATTGTGGAATAGAGGTAGCAGCAATTTGCTTATAAAAATGACTTTCGAGGCACTTTGGTGGACATAAATACGTTGACATAATTTCTTATACTGGTGGCACCCATGCGCAAAGTCAGAAATGGGTCAGACAATGGCACACGGGCTACGAGATTATCGAGGCTACAGAGGTTGGATTCTGATAATCTTTTGTAATGATGTAATCGTGAAAGTATGGGGGAGTGTGTTTATTGTTACGGATTTTTTTAGAAAAATACATTAAGAAACCTATTTGAATTTAAATTGAAATTATTTATATTAATGTCAGATGAATAGTGACCGATGTCATGTCTATGGGCAGTCTTCACTCTTCACACGGTCCTTGTCTTTTCTTTTGATTATTAAATTACATTTTCCAGCTACATAACATCACATGCGTTTTGTTGGAGTGAATCAGTGCCTAAAGATGAAATCGTTCGGTGGAAACCCGGTTAAGAAAAGCTATCAACCTTTGCCCACTAAGGATAAGGGGAAGAAGGACAAGAATTTTGGTGGCGTTTGTAAGAGCTTATTTAAGCTTCTTTTGATTCATCTGATGATATAAGCTTTTATGCAGTGTGTTTGACAGAGTTTATAAAAATAACTGATGACATCCCATAAGGAGTTTTTAACTTATTTTCATAAGTCACTAGGAGAAGCTTATGGAATTATCATAAGAGCTTATGCACTAAACTTTTTCACTATTCGAATCCTCTCATGTCCCTTTCTTTTTTTTTCTTTTTTTAAGCGCTTATGGCATAAGCTCTCATGCTATAAGATCTTATGTGATAAGCTCTTAATTAAGTTGTTTATCCAAACACACCCTTTGTTATTTATTGTGGGAGGAAACCCGGAATCTATGACGATTGGTATGACTGTTTTGTTCAAGTTGACGGTTTTAGCCATTCGGCCTATGCTTCCTTCAACGCCTATGAGGCAGCAGAGGCGGCGTGGTTGAGGAGCCAGAGTGGCGCGCCACCGCAGTCGCTGGTAACTGAACCTGAGGAAGATACTGAGTCTTATGCAGCGAGGGTTGAGGATAATGAGGTTGCAAACTTTGGCTCTCCTAATGACAATACCGCCAGCTCCATTCCATCCACTTCCAGTAGCAAAGAATACATCCAGGGTTGTGTGCATGGGTTTTTGATGGCGATGATCCTGTCACCTAAGTAGGGAGATCAGTACTTCAACATGACAGTTCCTGTACCAGTTAGTAGCTATAAGATTGGTTTTGTAGACGGTGGTTTGGTTGATCAGTGTTCCGTACTGTCACGTATGTTTTGTTAACCCTAATGTAATATTAGGGTTGGGCTAAGGTGCAACATTCATGTTTTGTACCACTCATTACATTATATATATGTGGTAAATTTTGGGCCAATCAAATTATTACATGGATTTGATCAAAATTTCAAACTTTCTAGTTGTGTAGTCAAACATATGAATATAATAAATTGTAATATAGTATATATATTTTTTGTATTCGTATTTTACAATATAATCAGTTTTTTTAATAAAAAAAATATTATTTTAATATGAGTTAAATTTATAAAATATAAAAAACATATATATTATATTATAATATACTGTGTTCATATGGTTTGACTACAGTATAATATAATTACAAAGTTTGAAATTTTGATAATCTATGTGATAATTTGATTGGCTCAAGATTTATCATATAGATGATATAATGGGTGGTATAAAATGTGGGTGGTGTATCATAACCCAACCTATAATATTATTATGTAAAATATCAAGTGTTGTGTAATCCTGGCACCCGTGCGATCCACAAGACATATTATGCTGTTTACAACATTTTGTTTGGATAGTCATTTTTTATGTAAAATATAACAATTTAAATTTGTACAACCTTTGAAATGAAAAATCATGAATGAGTGTTTTTTGTTTTCGTCTTCTGAATATGTTTTTATATTGACAAACATAGCAAGATCGAGTATTATATGTGGAATTGAAACCATTGAAATTCAATGGCACAACATACTGTGACAAGGAAAATAGTGAGAATCCAAACATGCTTGAATCAGTTTTACAAAATTTACGTCGTGCCCATCATAGTGGGGGCTGCGGTAAAAAAGTAATGGAAAAATTAATTTTCCAAAGTTCCGGGAAGGGTAGTGCTTTCATCAGCTTGGGTTTTTTAGTGTTTGGTAAGTTCTTTTATCTCTTTTGTTGTTGCAATTCCATCGGAATTTAGTTCTTTTATGCAAAATGCTTGGATGCAAAAAATTAATAAGTGTAACTTCTACATGATTCAGGATAATATAAAGCACAAAATTAATGACAGATTAGAGCACAAGAAATAATGACAAATCATCAACAACCCTGCCTATTACAAAACCATTGCCACATTCTCTGTTTAACGTGATAAAAACATGATTAACATGTCAAATGTGTTTATATAATTATGTAAAAGAGAGGTGTACATCATAGGTGTAAATTCAATATGTCATATTAAAATTAACCTTGAGGTTGTATTGATTACTTGTAGAAATAATTCAGCAAACAAGAGTGTTATCTGACTATACAACGTAGTTTATTTTTTAATAAAATTATATCCATCTAAATATTGATATGTTAACAGCGTGTACACCTATTTGCACACTCTGGTTTTGAAGAAATCAAATTACATTGGTTGATATTTTAACGAAATATGAAATTTTGGACTTGGTTTTATATGTGACATAAAATAAAATAATGAGCAAAGCTCGTTCCCTTAAATTTTCCATCCATGGAATGAAGACACCAAAGTCTCTCATTTTTAAACGGCCTAAAAGAGGCAGTCGATTTTTTTATATGAACAAAACCACCATTTACTCTGGAATAAAATATTTAGATCAACTGTAAACATTTTTGTACATTACCATCACCCAGCTACTATTACCCACGGTAGTGTAACTGACACACATATAGAAGATACTTGAGTGATGATTGGACGTGCAACGAATCCACATAAAGGCGCTGACCCTATCGATCTAAGTCACTTCATGTCATGGGTATATGATTGATAACCGGATCCTCTCCGATTACGGAGAGATTCGTTACGACATCGAAAGAAATATTTAATAAAATAATATTATTTTATTAAATATATCGTTTTTGCATATATTGGATTCATCCGATAAATGAAGAGGAACGGATTCGATATGATTGTTTCATTTAGAAATCTAGAATCAGATCTCTTTAGTAATTGGAGAAGTTCATTATAACAAAAAAAAAAATATTTAATAAAATAATATTATTTTTTAAATAATATTATTTAATTAAATATGTCCCTTTGTCATCTACTCGATCCATCTGGGAAATGTAGAGTAACTGGTCCCCGGAAACCTATAGCCATTTCAACTGGATTTACTTTTCCCAATGTATTTTGCTTTGGATTAATTAAAATACCGGGCCATAAATGGGAGTCTATATTACAAGACCCAGTAAAATATTACTTCCAACAAAGGGCTGTCTATTTTTATAATAAAAAAAACCCATGGGTTTTCGTACTTTAATATAATATATCTCAACTCATTCTTTCAATTGGCCCATGTTACCTCCAGTAGAAAAACACTCATACATAATGGTTGTAAAAAACGGTTTTTTATTTTTTATACTGATTTATCTATCAATACATAAGCCATAATTTTTAATATATAACTTTTATGAATTATCTTTGTTCCATGTTTACTAGTTAATCATGAAAGACTTGTAGATTGTATCAATGAGATTTCAAACCCAATACCTGAATCCAGCTGACAAAGCAACGTCAATTCAATTTAATGTTTCAAATTATGGTTTTTATACAGAAACCATAAGCATATTGTTTTTGTACAATTTCCGTCACCTCCTCTTACTTCCGGTGTAAGACCAGTTAACTTGTATAAAACCGAATACCTTCTTGTATTAAAGTTTCATTGCCGAGACCCCAACTGCTTAAAGGTATCGCGCAAATCTTTGCCATCGAATGGCTTATGTACAGGTCGTTAATGAGGATGTAGGTGGGGGGGACAATGAGGTTGTCTAGCCGCAAGCACAACAGCCAAACATCCACAATAAACATGTTTGAGCTTTATCAAGTCCTTGTACAGGGGTTAAGGTGCACCATCCATATTTTGTATCACCTACTACATCATTCACGTGTGATAAATTTTGAACCAATCAAATTGTCACATGGGTTTGGTCAAAATTTCAAACTTTTTAGTTGTATTTCTACTGTAGTCAAATATATGAATACAATATATTGTAGTATAGTATATGTAATTTTTATATTTGCAAATTTAACCCATATTAAAATAATGTTCGTTGTCAATAATATTTTGTAATATAATCAGTTTTTTTAATCAAAAAATATTATTTTAATATGGGTTAAATTTGCAAATACAAAAAGCACATATATTATACTACAATATACTGTATTCATATAGTTTCATCACAGTATAATAGAACTAGAAAGTTTGAAATTTTGACTAACCCATGTGGCAATTTGATTGTCCCAAAATTTGCCACATGAGTGATATAGTGGGTGGTGTAAAATGTGGGTGGTGTGTGCCTTCCCAACCCCTTATATATATACATTAAAATTGGTGTTAGAACGTTGCATTATATTTGTGCTGATACAATTAACTTTTGTCCAAATGCAACAAAAATCAGCACACCAAGATGACGATGCTCATTCTGCTAATGGGATGAGAAATGCATACGATAAGATGATAAACAACATGGAGGTTAAAGACCAATAAACTTACATGCATATATTTCACTCCATAACCTGATTAATACTTAACGTTGTTTAATTTGTTGACTTCCAGTGTCTGAACACAATTATGAATTCTTGTTTACAAAAATCCGTGTTATAAATGCAGAATATTATGGAATGAACTAGTAAGCGATGCATTATTTCATAATGGGATATATTATATATTATATATATATATATATATACTGTGTTTGATTGCAAAAAAGTAAACATTACTTCATGTTGCTACTTTAAAACAGTAAATCCTCGTACAAATAATATGCCTTATAGCAGCTTTCACCTATCTCCAATTCTCCATACACATAGAAATCACGTAACAAGTGGTGAAACTTTTGTAACAGAATCTGGACTCCAAGTTAGCGGCAATCATGGTGGCAATGGAATGTATTAGGAATGCGGTTGTGGAGATACAATCTACACTTTGCAACACATCGAGGTCAGAAGCCTGTCAAGCTAACCCCGCCAATAATCATCTCCGCCAAACAATCTACTATGTTGAACTAAAATGCCTTCTTAGTAACATGCATATTTTCTTCTCCTTTTGAGTTTACCATATACTACAACAACCCGCCGTGTATGATGATTTATAAATTATACTTTAGTGCAACCCATAGATTAAACTAATAAATTAAGTGATTTTTTTTAATAAAAAAATACAAAATACATTGCCTATCAAATGAAAATATTTGACACCCAAAAAAATCGTTGACTTTACAATAATATATTGAATATATAATATAATAACATCACCGACCCAAAATCAACTCAGCGGTCACCGTTATGGACTTGCAAGCGGACTTTTTATGGTATGGACCAAATAATATAGATATATTAAAATTGTACTATGCAAATTCCAACTTTCACTAACCTGGGCTCAATGACGGACCAATAAGAACAATAGCCCACGTCTAACATCTTTTATATCTTAACAATGTCATTTATTCGAGGATCGCCGTATAAGGCCCACTACCAAACTTTGAATCTTTCATAACATACCGCCATTCATTACATTAAATAACGTGCCACAACATGTTACACTTATCAAATAAGCCCAACCACATTAGACCAACAAGAGGGAGCATTGGGCCTAGTCCAATTACATCATAATCCCTTGCACCATGCAGCAACTAACTGTTCTCATTCTGATACTATCACTTACCAGAATCATCAGCCGAACATATGCATACATCAAAATTGCAAACAAACTATTTGTCTTAAACAAATAAAAAAAAATTAAATTTTTTAAAGGCAAACCTAACTTGCATGTTAAAACAATATCATGGTCCTGGAAGCCTTCTAGGTAACTGAATCCATTCTTAATTAATAACTAGTACTCATCCTGCAACCACTTACAGGCCACAAAGTCCAGCAACTATAGTAGACACACACCATTCGTGAGACATTAGCACCATCATAAATTGACACGGTTATATAGTCGCAGAAACCGGTCTACACCATCTGATCCAGCAGAGACATGCATTTAAACACCTGAATCCTCAAAACAAGACTGTTGGCAACCTACACACACATTTACCAGACCTATTACCTGAATGGAGATAAACATACATACAGGCAAATAACAACAACTAAATCAACCAGTTAAAAAAACTTACTCTTCAGCAACCAAATACTAAATTTGACATAACTATTGCCATATTAACCAACCAATGAAGCATTGGCTGCATCAGAATTCATAATTTCTCCTATCCTTCTAGCATGTGGACATGTTCTCCGTGAATGGCCAAATGCCTTGCAACACCCACACTTCATTCTTTTCCTGCCTCCGTGACCGCTGGTCGATGCCCCATCAGCACCTGTCTGTCCACCACCAGTTACTGGGTTCCCAACAAAACCATAAGCTATGTCCTCCACGTTGCGGTTACCATTTCTTTGCCGATGGCTATACTTGTTTTTAAGTTGATCAAGATCGAAGGCAATTTTATTGTGGATATCCATGAAATCTTCCTGGTTCTTGATTGCATACGTGCAAAGCCTCCTGCAACTGTCCAACAAAGCAGTGTAACGTCCATTGTACAGTGCAGTGTTTCCTGTTGCGTTTCCGTGGAAATAACGACTTTCAACCCCTGCCATCGCTTCCTTCGTCCACAGGTGGAGCAAAAGACACTTTGGTAGGTGATCAAAATCTAACATCACAAGCACACAGAGTATGTGAGCACATGGAATGCCATAAGATTCCATGCCAAGACAAGAACAACAAACTTCCTACTCTCTTGGATACAATGACACTTGCCATTTCAACCCTTCCCTTGTAATCCTTCCAACAACAAAAATCTTAGACGTCGTAATTTCAATGCAGTCTAATACATCATAACCAATAGACCTCTGAAGCTTGTTCCGGAACACATAAAACAATTCTCTGGTATATGTAACTGAACCAAACCGCTCCAAGTCAACCATATCTTTCTGCATCACTGGCTCACCATATGCAGATTTTAAATCAGCCTCAATCTCCTTGCTTCTAATGTATTCCAAGCATCTCTGGAAATGGTACACAAATTCACACAATTGAAAGCTCGAATGTACATATTTCCCCATGTGGGAATGCAACGACTCACAACGGGAAATCGTCCTCTTACCAGCAAAGAACTTCCCCTTATATGTGTTGTTGCCCACATTAACTTTTTGACATACAATTGTTGAACCCATTCATTGTTCGTCAACCCACACTCCTCCACATCTCCTTCACACCTAGCCTCAAACTCACATATTTCCATATTTGCCAACATACATTTTTTAAACAACTGTGTGAAACGAATATCACCTACATTTGCAGTCACATTCCTGATCAAGTGCCACCCACATAATCTGTGATGTGCCTCTGAAAACACTATGGCGATTGCATTCCTCATTGCCATATCACCATCTATTATTACACAACTGGGTGTTTTGCCTTTCATTGCTTGTAAAAATTGTTGTAACAGCCACACATACATTTCCTCCTTCTCATCAGACACTATACCACAAGCAAATACACATGTTTGTTTGTGATTGTTAACCCTAGAAAACACTACAACTGGACACTTATATTTGTTTATGCCATATATGGCATCAAATGCAACAACGTCACCAAATACTTCATAGTCAATCTGACATGTCCCATCACACCAAAACAAATGTAACAACCGACAGTCGGGACCAATTTTATGGCTCCAAAACAAGGTCCTGTTTTCAGACCTTAAGAGCAACTCAATAACCGCCTTAACATCGCTTTGATGCTTACGTCTTTCCTTTTGGATGCGATTGTACTTTTTTTTTTGAAACCCAACTGTTGACTACGAATCTAGGCAAGTATACCTAGTCGTACAAGTAATACGGTGGCGAGACCGTTTATCGTTCCCACGAGGACTGTGACAAGTACTAGCACGTACCGAATCAATTACTATCTAAGCGGATATTTGGATTGAAGGGAGCTCGATAGTAAATACCAAGCCCAATCAGATTTAAGACCTAAAATAAACAAAATAAAGAGAAAAGTTCGTTTTGGGTTTTTGTCGAACACTTGGAAGACAGTTAGAGGGATTCTTCAAATATATGAAAGATGTTGGGATTATGTTCACTAAACTTCATCCCCATGCAATGAAATGACTAATAAACAGTTTCTACTTCAAATATGACAATCAATCCACTAGATTACTCAAGTCTTGATTCCTTAGATGACAAGAGCCTAAATCCACTAATAGACCCTAATTCCTTAGGTGGCCTAGATTAATGAATTTGCATGATGATTAGGGATTACACGATTGCTAATAAACCTAAATCCATTCCTAGATACAAGGTTTACTAGGTGGTTGATTTTAGTTCTAGTTCTAATACGAATTTTCCAATTGCATACCAAAACAATGATCAAGTTATGGGGGATCACGCCACAACAAGCATTAAGCATGGAAATCAATCACTCATAAGGAAGCAAAAACTGTATTACAAGATCAAGTTAAATACAGGGATAATTCAGAAATAGCTACACCTAACCCCAACAATGGGAGTTTAGCTACTCATGATCATAGCCAAAACCAAAGAAATAGAGATGAAAAGGAGAAGAAACTCCATGGAATCCTTGTGCAACTGCCCCTGGTTCAGAGAGTGTTTGAGGGTTTCAAAACTGTTTTCTTCTGTTCTGCCCGTGCCTCTTTATAGATTAGGATTCGCGTCACGGCCGTGATGGCCATCACGGCCAGGCCGTGACGCTTTCTGCCTTGGCGCGCTTTCAAATTTTGGAGCATCACGGCCGTGATGCTCATCACGGGCAGGTCGTGATAGCTTCTGCCTTCACCAAATGATCTGTCACGGCCGTGATGGGCATCACGGCTTGGCCGTGACGAATTCTGGCAAGAAGGGGTCTGACTCCATTAACATGTCACGGCCGTGACACCTTCTGACCTTTGCCTTCTTTCTTCTCAATTATTGCTCGATCACGGCCGTGATGGTCATCACGGCCAGGCCGTGATGGGCTCTGCTTGGGTCATTTTCTTCACTTTTCAAGCTCTGTCTTCATCCAAGCTCCATCATGGCTAATCTTGAGCATTTTTCCTTAAATTCCTGCAAAACAACACCAAGAAACCACCTTACCCGTTCCAAGGTAAAAACTAATAAAATCAAATCAAATATGCCTAAACTATATGAAAAATGCATGCAAAAATGTACATGAATTATGATGTGAAATCACACTATCAAATCACCCCAAGCTTATTCATTTGCTTGTCCTCAAGCAATCACTAAGGCCAGAAGAGATAAATGATCAGAACATGGATAGTGAACTAAGAACCCGAGTAAATAATCCAAGTAACAGGCATCTCAAATAATTTAGCAAGAGACAATCAGTTTCAAGTCCAATTAGAGACTTAGGTTTCTTAGACTCATATTCTCACTGATTCGGGCACTCTTTCTCACCTGAAGATCACCCCAAGCTTGTTCATTTGCTTGATTCTCTTTCTCACCTCACTCAAGTGTTTAGGGATATATGACAATTCGCTCCATTTTCCTCAAGGAATGAATTCTACCAAAGGCTTGACTATCAACTAAATCTCTACTTTATTAATGAAAACAATTAAGAATCAAGAGGTTTTTTTGCTTTGGTTGTAACGGGGCCATGGGATTAATCGTTAGGTGGGGAAATCAAGAAAATGACATTTCAAAAGGCTACATAAAACATCAAGCATTGCAAATCATGACACCTTCTAAAATACCTTTGTGGGGTTTGATTCACTTTTCCACCTTTTTTTCTTTCGTTTTCTTTTATTTCTCACTTTTCTTTTTGTCATCCCCTTCTCTATTTATATTTCTTTTTCCCTTATTTTTCTTTTATTTGGAGAAGGGGAGATTTTCAGTTCCAGAGAAATATTTTTCTAATTTTCTCATCCCATACTTTTTCAACTACCTTTTTACCCTTTTTTACAATACTTTAAAAGGTGCCCTACCAAGCATGTTCATCAAAGTAATTTGAAGTACGAAGAAAAGTATTTTATTCATGTAGGCTCAAAATTGGGCAACTAAGGGGTAGCATTTAGTTATTCAAAGCTCAGAAGGCCGGAAAAATACCTATTGCCTCAATCATTTTCAAAAATGTTTTTAAAAATTTTTAAGCTTCAAAACGGTTTCAGATCAAGTTCTGGAGAATACAATCCAAGAGGAATAACACTCTAACACAAGGAATGGGGTAGATTTAGTGAGTACCCCTTTTTGGCTCAAAATCTCACATTTTAGTAGTTCAAAAATCAATGAGAAACACAAATCTACGAAACCACATGCTAATTGTCAACTATCAAAAGATCATCTCAAAAATTTTTATTTGTAGTCTTATCACAAGAATAAAAAAATTGGGTTCAAGAATTCACTATCTCAATTTATTTGGCACTTAGTTCTCACAATCGGATGCATAATCAAAGCAAGGGGCAATCTAATCATGTGATCATGCAAACTACGCCTATATGAATGCAACATGCAAACTGCACAAGTATGCAAAAGTACCCCTACCCCAAGCTTAAAAACTTACATTGTCCCCAATGTAAATAATCAAGTCGGAGAGAGGAGAAAAATGGAACGACTTACCGAGGCGGCAGCGGGTGCTGGCTAACATGATTAGTCAGAAACTTGTTGGAAATTGTGTCACGGCCGTGATGCTTATCACGGGCAGGCCGTGATGCATTATGGTCCATAGGGGTAGCCTGTCACGGCCGTGACTTCCATCACGGCTAGGACGTGATGCTCTTTGATCTTCAGTGTCCTTCCATCACGCCCGTGATGGGTATCACGTCTGGGCCGTGATCCTTTCTGGTCTTCACATTAGGCTCATCACGGCCGTGACCAGTGTCACGGCCTGAGCGTGATGGTTCCTGACTTTGTTGTCTCTGCCCTTTTTGCTTCTCCTTCCTCCTTACCCTAAAAACACTTAGCCAAACTATTAATTTATGATCTTTTTCCTCTTGATCTTATCAAATTATTCAAGAGGGAAAAATCAAAAACAAAAGGAAAATGAAAAGAAAATTTGGGTTGCCTCCCAATAAGCGCTTCTTTAACGTCACTAGCTTGACGGGTAGGTGACCTCAAGGATCATGAAGGCGCACAGCTGAGATCAATCTCTCGATGTCACCACCCAAGTAGGCCTTGAGTCTTTGGCCATTGACTTTGAAGGTCCTTTTTGAAGTAGGATCCTTCGCTTCTACAACTCCATGAGGTGAGACTTCTTTGACAATGAACGGTCCCGACCACTTAGACTTCAACTTGCCCGGAAACAATCTCAGACGGGAATTGAATAATAAAACTTGTTGTCCCGACTGAAATGTTTTCATGACGATCTTCTTGTCATGGTAGGTCTTGACTCTCTGCTTGTAAATAACTGCATTCTCATATGCATTAAGGCGCATCTCCTCTAACTCATGCAACTGATTCACTCTTTTCTCACCCGCCAGAGTGGCATCAAAATTCAAGAACTTCAATGCCCAAAAGACTCGATGCTCCAACTCTACGGGTAGATGACATGCCTTCCCATAGACCATCTGAAACGGAGATAACCCCACAGAAGTTTTCAGTGTAGTCCGGTAAGCCCACAAGGCATCGTCAAGCTTCTTTGCCCAATCTCTTCTTGCAGCGGCCACAGTTTTTTCCAGAATTCTCTTAATCTCCCGGTTGGAGACCTCCGCTTGCCCATTTGTTTGCGGATGATATGGGGATGCCACCTTATGCCTCACGTCATATTTGGTCAATACATTTCTCAGTTGTGAGTTGCAAAAGTGAGATCCCCCATCACTTATAAGAACCCTTGGGACACCGAACCAGGCAAAAATGTTCTTCTTGATGAATTTAATCACTGTCTGGGCATCATTCTTCGGTGTTGCAATGGCCTCCATCCATTTAGAAACATAGTCCACCGCCACCAAGATATATTGATTGGAGAATGAAGGTGGAAGTGGACCCATAAAGTCTATGCCCCAGCAATCAAATACCTCAACCTCCAATATGTTCTGCAGTGGCATCTCATCCCTTTTTGAAATGTTCCCGGTCCTTTGGTACTTGTCACAATTCTTCACATGATTGTAAGAGTCCTTGAAGATTGAGGGCCAAAAGAGCCCAGATTGGAGGACCTTTGCAGTTGTCCTATCCCCATTGTAATGTCCACCATATGGAGAGTTATGGCAATGCCACAAAATTTTCCTTGCTTCCTCTTGACTAACACACCTCCTCCATAAGCCATCCGGTCCAACCTTGAACAGAAATGGGTCATCCCACATGAAATGGTTGGCATCCCGGAAGAATTTCTTCTTTTGTTGCCAAGTGAGATGCTCTGGAACAATATTGGCTGCCTTGAAATTTGCCATGTCGGCAAACCATGTCTTTCATGTACCAGAAATAAGGCCTCATTCGGGAACTCATCCCGAATGCCCTTTTCTTTTGCAGCCACCTCTTCATTCACCAACCGGGACAAGTGGTCAGCCACCACATTCTCGCTGCCCTTTTTGTCCTTGATGACTAAGTCAAACTCCTGCAACAATAGAATCCACCTTATGAGTCTTGGTTTAGAATCTTACTTAGTCAACAAATATTTAATTGTAGCATGATCAGTAAAAAGTGACTTGTGACCCAATCAAGTAGGAACGAAATTTTTCCAATGCAAACACTATGGCTAGCAACTCTTTTTCAGTTGTTGCATAATTTATTTGGTTTTCATTGAGAACCTTGCTAGCATAGTGAACGGCATGGAAAAACTTGTCCCTTCGCTGTCCCAAAACTGTCCCAACTGCGTAGTCACTGGCATCACACATTAATTCAAATGGTGACTCCCAGTTGGGTGCAACAAGAATGGGAGCAGTAATCAACTTGTCTTTCAAAATCTGAAAAGAGGTAAGACAAGCAGTATCAAACACAAATGGAGTGTCCTTGTTCAAAAGGCTACACAACGGCTTGGCTATCTTTGAAAAGTCCTTGATGAACCGCCGGTAAAAGCCTGCATGCCCAAGGAAACTCCTCACACCCTTGACATTCACTGGTGGAGGTAGTTTCTCAATCACATCAATCTTGGATTTATCCACTTCGATCCCCGTAGATGAAATTTTGTGCCCAAGCACAATGCCTTCCTGCACCATAAAATGACACTTCTCCCAATTTAAGACTAAATTGGTATCCATGCACCTCTTTAACACAGCAGCAAGGTTAGACAAACAATTATCATAAGATGAACCGAAAACAGAAAAATCATCCATGAAAACTTCAATGTATTTTTCTACCATATCAGAGAAAATGGAAAGCATGCACCTTTGAAATGTCGCAGGCGCATTACAAAGACCGAAATGCATCTTCTGATATGCAAAAACTCCAAAAGGGCATGTGAAAGCAGTTTTCTCTTGGTCTTCCGGGTTAACCGCAATTTGGTTATAACCCAAATAACCATCCAAGAAATAATAGTAAGCTTGCCTGGCCAACCTCTCCAACATCTGGTCCATGAATGGAAGTGGGAAGTGATCCTTCCTAGTAGCTTGATTTAGCTTCCGGTAATCTATACACATTCGCCAACCGGTGACCGCTCTAGTTGGGATCAACTCATTCTTCTCGTTGTGCATGACGGTCATGCCACCTTTCTTTGGAACCACTTGTACCGGACTCACCCAAGCACTATCGGAAATCGGATAGATCATTCCAGCTTCAAGGAGTTTCAGCACCTCCTTCCATACCACTTCTTTAATTGTAGGATTGAGCCTCCTCTGCGGTTGGACCACCAGTTTAAATTCAGCCTCCATCATGATCTTGTGCATTCAAAACATGGGGCTAATACCCTTCAAATCTGAGATGGACCATCCAATAGCTGTTTTATGCTCTCGAAGCACCCTTACAAGTTTCTCCTCTTCCAATTTGGACAATACATTGCTTACTATGACAGGGTCTTCATCATTCTCACCAACAAAATACATACTTCAAGTGGGGAGGTAGAGGCTTAAGCTATAACTCGAGCTTCTCTTGGACTTCATCCTTCTTGAGCTCTTCTTTCTTAGTGTTCAGAGCAAGTTGCTTGGGTTGAGCTTCCAGATCACACAAACAGTCTTCTATTTCCTTCTCCTCTTCCTCATCAAGATTTTCAATAGAGTTCACAATTACCTTCTCAAGAGTAGAGGAGTGGAGCTGGTGTGCAAAGGCTTCTTTAGCCACTACTTCCACAAGGTCCATGTGGAAACAATTCTCTTCATCACTTGGGCGATGCATAGCTTCAAACACATTGAAAGTAACCTCTTCATCTTGCACTCTGAGTCGAAGCTAGCCTTTTTGTACATCTATCAAAGCACTTCCAGTTGCTAGAAAAGGTCTCCCCAATATAAGTTGAACTTCTGCATCCTCCTCCATGTCTAATATCACAAAATCCGCTGGGAAGATAAACTTGTCCACTTTAACCAAGACGTCTTCCAGAATACCATAAGGACGCTTGATTGATCTATCAGCTAGTTGCAATGCCATCCTTGTTGGTTTCACCTCACCACCTCCAAGCTTGTTCAAAATTGAAAGCGACATCAAATTGATACTCGCTCCCAAGTCACACAAGGCCTTCCCAATAGCAACACTCCCAATAGTGCAAGGGATTGTAAAACTACCAGGATCTTTAAGCTTTGGAGGTAGCTTCCTTTGAAGTATCGCACTACACTCTTCTGTCAAGGCAACAGTCTCACCTTCTTTGAACTTTCTTTTCTACGTGAGCAACTCCTTCATGAACTTTGCATAAGTGGGCATCTGCTCTAGTGCTTCAGCAAAGGGTATGTTAATCTGTAACCTCTTGAAGAAGTCAAGAAATTTGGCAAACTGTTCTTCCTTCTCCCTTTTCTTGCTCAAATGAGGATACTGCAACTTCACATAAGAGGGGATCTCTTAAGGCTTGTCTCCATCTTTCAAAATCTGACTTTTACTCCTCCTCAAAATTGAATTCTCATCCACTAGCTTCTCCCTCTTGTCTTTTTCACTGTCTTTTTCTTCCCCCTCTACTACAACCTCTTTGCCCTTTTCCTCTTTTTTCTCAGCACTCAACTCTGTTTTTTCATCAACTCTCTGATTTTTCACCAAAGGCTCACCACTCTCTTACTCAAGACTTTTACCACTCCTCAACACAATAGCCTTACAATGCTCTTTAGGGTTAGTTTGAGTATTACCTGAAAAACTGATGCTAGATTGCTCCGCTAGTTGCTTTGCAATCTGTCCAACTTGAACCTCCAAGTTCTTTATTGAAGCATCGGTGTTTTTCTGGTTTGACATGGACATTTGCATGAACTGATTGAGAGTGTTCTCTAAGATAGAAGTCCGGTCTTGAGACGGTGGTGTGGGTTGAGGCTTACTTGCTAGCCCGACATCTTGTTTCCAACCAAAACTTGTTTGATTCCTCCACCCTTGGTTGTAGTTGTTAGGGTATTGGTTGTTGCCTTGCCGCCCATAGTTCCCCATATAATTAGCTTCCTCATGGGAACTAGGTGGTGCCTCACATCTTCCATTATCATGATCTCCTCCACAAAAATCACATCTCATTACCTGTTGAGGTGGCATAGTTGTCCCTTGAACAGTTTGGAGTTGTTGTGGGAGTTGAACTAGTTGCTTGGTGATGGACTCAAGTTGTTGTGTCATAATCTTATTCTGAGCCAAAAGTGCGGTTTGTGAATCTAACTCCAACACTCCCCTTCTTGATGTGGGACCCCGATCATGATGCATCAGATAATCATTAGATGCCATAGCCTCTATCAAAATCAGTGCTTCCTCCGCTGTCTTTGTGTTCATGGGACCTCCAGCTGAGGCATCCAACATATACCTGGTTGACGGCCTCAATCCATTGCAAAATGTTTGCATTTGGGTATGATCATCAAACCCATGATTTGGACATCTTCGGAGCAATTCCTTGAACCTTTCCCAGGTGTCATGAAGAGTCTCACCCTCTTGTTGAGCAAAGCTTATGATATCACCCCTTGTCTTCACAAATCTTGAGGCAGGAAAGAACCTTGCAAGAAATTTTGCCTCTAAGTCATCCCATGTAGTGATGCTCCCCCTTGGTTGAGATTGGAGCCAAGCCTTGGCCCTATCTCTTAGAGAGAAGGGAAACAACCTTAAGCGAAGTGCATCATCGGAAACACCATTGTGCTTACTCGTATCACATAACTCCAGGAAGTAGGAGACATGATTATTAGGATCTTCCTTCTCCAACCTGGCAAATTGATTCTATGAAACCATATTGATGAGAGCTGGCTTGATTTCAAAATTTGCGCAGTTCACTGGAGGCCTCACTATGCTAGTGGCATGCCGATTGGCATTTGTATTGGCATAGTGATGTCGCGTAAGTCAACGTGCGCGTGCGATTCCGGCAAGTGTACCGGACTGCAGTCAAGTAATAAAAGATATCGAACCCACAGAGACTGTGTTCCCGAATCGCAATCGGATTTCGAATCGATTAGATCTGGACAGTTTTAAAAGGATTTTTATGTTTTGAGTGAAAATGATTTTGAATTCGAAATTAAAACAAATGTTTTTGGGGTTTTCGATTTAAACGGATTCCTAGGGATTTGGGTTACCTTTGAGGCTGTTAATGTTGCTAATCTGATTTACCTTTGTTGATTACCGAAATTGCCTTGAAGGCGAGTTTATCCTCTAATAGCTTAAGCTCCCTCTCGGGTTACAAAAGCCGTGCCCAATTGACCCGACCCCTACTCTCGTGGTAGTCGATCCCAGATTGGACCCTTTGCGTTCCGTGACAACTCGTTGCTCCTCGAGGGACGGCTTCTAACTCTCGTGATTTCAGTCCCAAGTCTGACTTCTATAGGTCCGACACCCAAGTTCACCGCTAGGTTCCTCCTTGAAATGTCTCAGTCATGCAAATAACCTAAGTTCACCGCTAGGTTCCTCCTTGGATCATTCACATCTCACAAACCAGTGGCTGCCGGGCTTTACGAGTGGAACACCCTAGAAATCCTAAGTTCACCGCTAGGTTCCTCCTTAGAACGTCTACGTCACGCAAATAAACGGTTGCCGAAATTTATGAGTGATTAACACACTAGAAATCAGATCTAAAACAATAATGAAATCAACAACGATTTTACATCAAATCAACTTCATTTACAAACCTCGGGCAGAGCCCTAGTCCCTAGAAACAAACTACTACTCCAGTCTTGCCATGGAGATGACAAGCTGGGTTGACAACATAGTGAAAATAAGAAAAGAGAAGAGAGGAGAAGAAGAGAAGAGATCTATGCCTAGAGTAGTAGCCCCTAAAGGTCTGATGTGTGTATCTGATGCCTTGGTCCATATTTATAGAAATGGGGAAGTTAGAGTCCCAAACCAACTCAAAATCTGATCTATTTCGGTTTCTTCAGGTCCAAGTAATGCGCGTCACGGCCGTGATGGCCATCACGGCCAGGCCGTGACGGTCTCTGCCTCTGCCAGTTCTGCAAGATTCATTGGTTCGCGACGCGAACATAATTCTCGCGACGCGAGTGCTCCTTTGTGGCCGTGAAGAATTTCACGGCTGGGCCGTGATGTGCTCTGACTTGTGGTGGTTTTGGGTCACGGCCGTGACAGACTCTGACTTCAGCCTTTCTTCTTTTTCAGTTTTGCTCGATCATGGCCGTGATGGGCATCACGGCTAGGCCGTGATGGGCTCTGTTTGGCTTATTTTCTTCAGTTTTAAAGCTCCATCTTCATCCAAACTTCATCATGGTTGATCTTGAGCAATTTACCCTTGATATCTGCAAAACAACACACGAAAACCGCCTTACCCGTTCCAAAGGAAAATTAACCTAAAATCTAATAAAAATATGCCTAAACTACATGAAAATGCATGCAAAATGATGGACAAAGATGAGGTGGAATCACACTCATCAAATCACCCCAAGCTTAAAACTTTGCTTGTCCTCAAGCAATTACTCAAGCCATAAGATAAATCAATTAAAGCATGGATAGTGAACCAAGAACCCTAGAAGCTAATCCAAGTAATAGGCATTTTTAATAAGCACTCAAGAGATAATCAAGTTCAAGTCCAATTAGAAGCTTAGGTTTTTCAAGTTCATGTCCTCACTGATTTGGGCACTCATCTCACCTCACTCAACTGTTTTAGGGTTTATGACAATTCACTCCATTTCCTCAAGTAAAGTATTTTACCATAGGCTTGACTATTAACCAAATCTCTACTTTATTTAAGAAAACACTTAATAATCAAGAGGTCTTTTCCTTTGGTTGTAATGTGGCCATGGGATTTATTATTAGGTGGGAAAATCAAAGAAAGGGAATTTCAAGAAGGCTAGACAGATTATCAAACATTACAAAGTATGACACCTTCTAAAATATCTTTTGAGGGCTTTGATTTACTTTTTCCACCTTTCTTCTTTTCTTCTTTTTCTTTTTTTTTTTCATTTCTCACTTTCTTTGTCATCCCCTTCTCCATTTTTTTTTCTGTTTATTTCATTTTTATTTGTTTGGAGAAGGGGAGATTTAGCTCAAGAGAAATATTTTCATCCCATTCTTTTTCCAACTACCATTTTGCCCTTTTTGTAATACTTTAAAAGGTGCCATACCAAGCATTATTTATCAAAGTAATTCAAGGTACCAAGAAAAGTATTTTATCTTTAGGCTCAAAATTGGGCAACTAAGGGGTAGCATTTATCATTCAAAGCTCGGGAGGCCAGAAAAATACCTAGTGCCTCAATCATTTCCAAAAATGTTTTCAGAAATTTTTAAGTTTTGAAATGGTTTCAAGTCAAGTTCTAGAAAATACAGTCCATGAGGAATTAAATCACTCTATCACAAGAAAATGGGGTAGATTTAGTGAATACCCCTTTTGGCTCAAAATCTTACATTTAGTAGTTCATAAATCAGTGAGGTACACAAGTCTAAGTAACCACATGCTAATTATCAACTATCAAATGACTATCTCAAGAAATTTCATTTTTAGCCATATTACAAGGATAATGAAAAATTGGGTTCAAAATTCACTATCTCAATTCATTTGGCTCCAAGTTCTCACAATTGGATGCATGTTCTAAGTGAGAGGCAATCTAGAGAATGTGATCATACCATATTATGCCTATGAGAATGCAATATGAATGCAACAATGCAAATGCAAAAATAAATACCCCTACCCCAAGCTTGATTACTTACATTGTTTCCAATGTAAATAATCAAGTCGGAGAGAGGAGAAAAATGGAACAACTTACCGAGTCGGTAGCGGGTGTTGGCTTCACATTCCAGTCAAAACTTGGGTGGAAATTTTATCACGGCCGTGAGGCTCATCACGGCTAGGCCGTGATCAATTCTGTCCTCAGGAGTTGCCCTGTCACGGCCGTGATATACATCACGGCTAGGCCGTGATGCTCTCTGACCTTGGCATCCTACTCATCACGCCCGTGATGGTTGTCACGGCTAGGCCGTGATCCTTTTTGTGCTCTTGTTTAGTTCATCACGGCCGTGACCACTGTCACGGCCAGGGCGTGATGGCCTCTGACTTTATCTTTTTATGCTCTTCTTCTCTTTCTCAACCTGAAAACACTAGACAAACCTATTAATGATATTTTTGCCTCTTGATCTTCTCAAATTATTCAAGAGGTTAAATCAAAAACAAAAGGAAAAAGGGAAAGAAAAACTTGGGTTGCCTCCCAAGAAGCGCTTGTTTACGGTCCTGAGCTTGACCAAACTTCCTTCAATCAACCGGGGTCGGCTGGGCGTAGAAGTGCAGGCACACTTCTCTTCCAAGGAACTCCTTCAAATAGCCGTTTCTGCTCATACGGCCAGTAACGCTTCCGCTTTGCTCTTTTCTCTCGGAGCTTCCTAGCCTTCCTTTCTTCCGGCGGAAGTATTGTTTCTGCATGGACAGCAATCCCGACTTCACCACTGGTTGCATCTTCAACCATGCGTATCTTTGGGGTTGCTTCCATGCTAAGTTCTTTCTCTACCACTGGAGACGTTACATCAATTCTGCACACATGGCTCTCAAAAGGAGGGTTGTTACAAGAGTTAGTCAACTGAAAATTTACCCTACCTTCCTCTACATTTAGAGAGAGTTTGTCATTCCTTACGTCTATTAATGCTCCAGCGGTTGCCAAGAATGGCCTTCCTAAAATGATGGGGAATTTAGAATTCCCTTTCATGTCCAATACCAGGAAGTCGGTAGGGATGAGAATTTTCCCTACCTTTACAGGAACATTCTCTAGTATGCCTAGAGGAGTCCTAGTTGAGCCATCCGCAAATTGTAAGGGGAATTTGAATGGTCTCAACTCTTTGCTTCCCAACCTTTCCATGATAGTGAGGGACATCAAGCTCGTGCTAGCCCCTAAGTCACATAAGGCTGGGTCTATTTCGACTTGTTCGATCGAGCAAGCGATGGAGAAACTACACTGGGTCTTTCAGTTTAGTAGGCATTTTAGTCTCTACATCTACTTGCTTTTTCTTGACCAACCTCTCGTGGGAAAGGTATCGGGGGTTGAGTGCGGTCTTTGGAGGGACATATTTCGGTTCTCGGCTCTTCCTTTTCGCTCGTGTCCTCCTCCGGTTCCACGTCCATTTCAGCTACCCCCACCCCAAGCTTATCATCCCTCAAGTGTATGACATTGCAATGCTCATTGGGATTTGCTTCGGGTTGCCCTGGGAATGTACCCTTAGGTCTCGAGTACGTCTTTGGCTTGTTGGGCAATCTGGTTTTCTAGCATCTTGTTATGAGTTGCTAAGTTGTCTACCTTAGATGCTAGATCCTTTATTGCCTCACTCACTGCCCTTCCTTGTTGTCTAAACTCCTCATTCTGTTTTGTCTGAGTTTCGACAAAACTTTCAAATAAAGTCTCGAGTTTAGATCTTTGTACCTGAGGATACCCCGGTGCTGCTCTCTTATTACCTTGACCCTCTTGGAACTCATGATTAAGCGTGTTGCTGTAGTTGCCGTAGGAGAGGTAAGGGTTGTTTCTTCTTTGGTTGTAGGGATTTGGGGGAGCATAGTTGGGCAGCTTCGGGTTCGTATCATAGTAGTTGTTACAAGAGTTCACTTGCTCACCCGAAGCCTTGGGATCCATGTGGGCATCCCATCATGTCATGTCCCTGCATTCCACAAATCTCACAAACAAGGTTAGTAGCACCTATTGCACTCACATTAGCTCTTTCAATCTTATCTAATCGTTTATTTAGTGAGTCAAATTTAGAAATAATCAGATCAATGCTACTTACTTCAAACTTACCCCCCGAAATCTTGTTCGGGTTATTACCTCTTTCGGATCCCCATTGGTGGTAGTTGGTGGCGACATTCTCGATGATGTTGAATGCCTCAGTGAGAGGCCTATTCATAAATGCTCCACCGGCTGCAGAATCTAGTGACACCTTCGACGAGTAGTCCAATCCGTTATAGAAGGTGTGCACTATTAACCACCTCTCGAGTCCGTGATGTGGGCACGACTCCAGCAGTCCCTTGTATCGATCCCAAGCTTCCGATAATGATTCTCCGTCTTTCTGGAAGAAGCCGGTGATCTGGGTTCTTATGTAGGCCGTCTTGGATGGAGGGAAGAATTTCTCCAAGAACGCCTGCTCCAGTTGGTCCCAAGTAGTCAAAGTGTTAGCGGGGATTTGCTTAAGCCAGGCCTTCGCTTTTCCAGTGAGAGATGAGGGGAACAATCTCAAACGCACAACATCGACTGAGGCTCCATTAATCCGGATTGCATCGGTGAACTCTAAGAATGTTTCTATATGATCGGTCGGGTCCTCCGAAGGCAATCCTCCGAATTGATGTTGCCAAATCATGTTGATTAGCATAGGTGGTATGGTATAGTTTTCCGCCTCAATCTCTGGCCTTGCAATCCCAGTTCGCAAGCCTCTCGCATTTGGGGCTGCGTAGTCCTTCAAAGGCTTTGTATCCGGTTGATTCGCCATGAGTGGAACGGGACTCAACCTTTCTTCCTCTCTTAGTAATCTTCTACGTCTGTGGAAGGTCCTCTCGATCTCCGGATCAATCTCACCAAGGCTCCCAAGACTTAGAGATCTTTGCATATAACACACAGAGAGATGGATACAATAGAAGGAAAAGAATTTTTTTTTTTTTAATATTTCAGAAATAAAAATCAAAAAAAGAAAAGGTCCAGAAAAATCAATTTAAAAACTAAATTGAAATTCGAAAAGGTACAATCCCCGGCAACGGCGCCAAAAACTTGATGTCGCGTAAGTCAATGCGCGCGTGCGATTCCGGCAAGTGTACCGGACTGCCGTCAAGTAATAAAAGATATCGAACCCACAGAGACTGTGTTCCCGAATCGCAATCGGATTTCGAATCGATTAGATCTGGACAGTTTTAAAAGGATTTTTATGTTTTGAGTGAAAATGATTTTGAATTCGAAATTAAAACAAATGTTTTTGGGGTTTTCGATTTAAACGGATTCCTAGGGATTTGGGTTACCTTTGAGGCTGTTAATGTTGCTAATCTGATTTACCTTTGTTGATTACCGAAATTGCCTTGAAGGCGAGTTTATCCTCTAATAGCTTAAGCTCCCTCTCGGGTTACAAAAGCCGTGCCCAATTGACCCGACCCCTACTCTCGTGGTAGTCGATCCCAGATTGGACCCTTTGCGTTCCGTGACAACTCGTTGCTCCTCGAGGGACGGCTTCTAACTCTCGTGATTTCAGTCCCAAGTCTGACTTCTATAGGTCCGACACCCAAGTTCACCGCTAGGTTCCTCCTTGAAATGTCTCAGTCATGCAAATAACCTAAGTTCACCGCTAGGTTCCTCCTTGGATCATTCACATCTCACAAACCAGTGGCTGCCGGGCTTTACGAGTGGAACACCCTAGAAATCCTAAGTTCACCGCTAGGTTCCTCCTTAGAACGTCTACGTCACGCAAATAAACGGTTGCCGAAATTTATGAGTGATTAACACACTAGAAATCATATCTAAAACAATAATGAAATCAACAACGATTTTACATCAAATCAACTTCATTTACAAACCTCGGGCAGAGCCCTAGTCCCTAGAAACAAACTACTACTCTAGTCTTGCCATGGAGATGACAAGTCAAGTTGACAACATACTGAAAATCAGAAAAGAGAAGAGAGGAGAAGAAGAGAAGAGATCTATGCCTAGAGTAGTAGCCCCTAAAGGTCCGATGTGTGTATCTGATGCCTTGGTCCATATTTATAGAAATGGGGAAGTTAGAGTCCCAAACCAACTCAAAATCTGATCTATTTCGGTTTCTTCAGGTCCAAGTAATGCGCGTCACGGCCGTGATGGCCATCTCGGCCAGGCCGTGACGGTCTCTGCCTCTGCTGGGTTCTCGCAAGATTCATTGGTTCGCGACGCGAACATAATTCTCGCGACGCGAGTGCTCCTTTGTGGCAGTGAAGAATTTCACGGTCTGGGCCGTGATGTGCTCGACTTGTGGTGGTTTTGGGTCACGGCCGTGATGGCTATCACGGCCAGGTCGTGACAGAACTCGACTTGACCTTTCTTCTTTTTCAGTTTTGCTCGATCATGGCCGTGATGGGCATCACGGCTAGGCCGTGATGGGCTCTGTTTGGCTTATTTTCTTCAGTTTTAAAGCTCCATCTTCATCCAAACTTCATCATGGTTGATCTTGAGCAATTTACCCTTGATATCTGCAAAACAACACACGAAAACCGCCTTACCCGTTCCAAAGGAAAATTAACCTAAAATCTAATAAAAATATGCCTAAACTACATGAAAATGCATGCAAAATGATGGACAAAGATGAGGTGGAATCACACTCATCACATAGTCCCCAAGTGTCCTCCGTGGTGGAGCACCTTCACCATTGCCCGCTATCTTGAGTTTTTCTTGATGAACTTGAGAGGTGGAAGTCTCTTGTTCTTCTTCTTGTTGTTCTAACAGTTTCTGCTCTCTTGCTTGCCTCCGATTCTCCCTAGCTGTTCTTTATATTTCAGGATCGTAGAGGAGTTGGTCAGCCGGGGTAGTACCTCGCATGCACAAACAGTCTAGCAACCAAGAGTGTTAGCAGTAAATGTCAGCAAACAGAAACAACAAACAAACTAGAAAAAAAATGACAGCAAAAAAAAAACAGAAAAATATGACAGCAAACAGATTATAACAGAATTTTTTTTCTTAAATTAGTAACCGAAATGGATATGCTAATATTGAAACACAATCCCCGGCAACGACGCCAAAAACTTGCTGACTACGAATCTAGGCAAGTATACCTAGTCGTACAAGTAATACGGTGGTGAGATCGTTTATCGTTCCCACGAGGACTGTGACAAGTACTAGCACGTACCGAATCAATTACTATCTAAGCGGATATTTGGATTGAAGGGAGATCGATAGTAAATACCAAGCCCAATCAGATTTAAGACCTAAAATAAACAAAATAAAGAGAAAAGTTCTTTTTGGGTTTTTGTCGAACACTTGGAAGGCGATTAGAGGGATTCTTCAAATATATGAAAGATGTTGGGATTAGGTTCACTAAACTTCATCCCCGTGCAATGAAATGACTAATAAACATTTTCTACTTCAAATATGACAATCAACCCACTAGATTACTCAAGCCCTGATTCCTTAGATGACAAGAGCCTAAATCCACTAATAGACCCTAATTCCTTAGGTGGCCTAGATTAATGAATTTGCATGATGATTAGGGATTACACGATTGCTAATAAACCCAAATCCATTCCTAGATACAAGGTTTACTAGGTGGTTGATTTCAGTTCTAGTTCTGATACGAATTTTCCAATTGCATACCAAAATAATGATCAAGTTATGGGGGATCATGCCACAACAAGCATTAAGCATGGAAATCAATCACTCATAAGGAAGCAAAAACTGTATTACAAGATTAAGTCAAATAGATGGATAATTCAGAAATAGCTACACCTAACCCCAACAATGGGAGTTTAGCTACTCATGATCATAGCCAAAACCAAAGAAATAGAGATGAAAAGGAGAAGAAACTCCATGGAATCCTTGTGCAACTGCCCCTGGTTCAGAGAGAGTGTTTGAGGATTTCAAAACTGTTTTCTTCTGTTCTGCCCGTGCCACTTTATAGATCAGGATTCGTGTCACGACCATGATGGCCATCACGGCCAGGCCATGACGCTTTCTGCCTTGGCGCGCTTTCAAATTTTGGAGCATCACGGCCGTGATGCTCATCACGGGCAGGCCGTGATAGCTTCTGCCTTCACCAAATGATCTGTCACGGCCGTGATGGGCATCACGGCTTGGCCGTGACAGATTCTGGCAAGAAGGGGTCTGGCTCCATTAACATGTCACGGCCGTGATGGGCATCACGGCTAGGCCGTGACAACTTCTGACCTTTGCCTTCTTTCTTCTCAATTATTGCTCGATCACGGCCGTGATGGGCTCTGCTTGGGTCATTTTCTTCACTTTTCAAGCTCTCTTCATCCAAGCTCCATCATGGCTAATCTTGAGCATTTTCCCTTAAATTCCTGCAAAACAACACCAAGAAACCACCTTACCCGTTCCAAGGTAAAAACTAATAAAATCAAATCAAATATGCCTAAACTATATGAAAAATGCATGCAAAAATGTACATGGATTATGATGTGAAATCACACTATCACCGACCATATGCTAACCACCACTTTGTCTAGCAAATGAACCATAAATCTTTGGAATTCTAATACCACTCTTCCTCATACTATCAACTTGTAAGAAATCAGCATCTGACATCTTTTGGTGTGACCTCAGTAAACCACGACAATTTTCTCCTAATAATTCATGATTGTGCTCATCACAGAACCACATTACACGCCATCGACCGGTGTCTGAATCTAACCCAACACGCAACTCAGCCTCACACCCACATCTTGTCAATGCCTTATGCTCATGCTGTCGATTAACCAGATTCATGTACTTCATGTGCCTAAACCCCTCACAAGAACATACAAACTGCTGCCACGTGATTTCATTATCCTTGTTTTTCCCACGTTTGTTCTTCTGAATACTAAACCCTCTGTTCTTTGAATACTCATTATAGAAATCATACGCAATCTCAGCATCCGCAAAAACCATTTCTATCACATCACTTGCCATAAGCGAACTGACATCTACATTAGCTAAGTTTCGAATAACCTGCTCATCCCCAGAGTCAGAATCCCTGTCATCGTCCTCATCGTTGAACTCATTTTCCTCATCATCAAAAATTTCCTCTGTATCTTCTTCTTGGGGAAAACAATTGTCTTCATCCTCACCCGAACCTTTATCCAAACTGCCCATGTCTTCCCCATTTGCATCTGTCTCATCATTATTCAGTGATATATCTTCTATTCCCTGCGCAACCAAAATGGTAACAGTAAGCCACACAAAAATGCTATATTTGACGTTGTCATCGCATATGCAAATGACCTTTTTTCGGCAAATCTTTATTATTCATCATTAAAACTAACTTGAACACTTCACCTAATTCAACCTACTTCTTCTCCAATGTTTACCCATCTATACGTTTCCAAATTAGGCAAACATTATGTTAGCCACAATACTAGAGCAAGCAAACTATTATTAACCACATAGCCTATTACATGCATCCAATTTAAATAGTTCAAAGTATACAAAAAAATAAAATAAAATAACTCATTCAGGGTTTCATCTTCAATGCTTGAATCAGACAAATAAAATGTTAACATTAACAGACATTGGGGGTTAGGGTTCCTAGAAGGGGTGATGTAAACCAGACTTACATTGTTCATGTTAGTGTTCCTAATTTTTTTATAGAGGATAACGAACCTGACGATCTAAGTCTTCCTCCATGTATTAGACAACAATGAACACAACCAAGGATACGCAAACCCCACAGGTCCAAAGCAAGTTGCTTTCCGCCCCCTCTACTCCAAATCGTCGCTCGCCGTTGTCGGATCTGCACCCGTGGCCGACAAGCACAGATCTGCACGATTAACCCTTCATTCTTCTGGCACCAACAATCACCCCTCTAGTGAATCTATGATGTAAAATATAGCAATGTCTTTTTCAAAATGTTAACTATGACTTCTGTAAATCTCCTTTAATTAAAGAAAACCCTCAGCACCACCACCGTCGATAATCGCCCATGGAGATGTCTTAAATGTCTCTTCGTGGTTTTGAAAATGCTATATTTTTTAATTAGTTCATTATTTAAGTGATTAAATATGTCCGATGATCGTGCAACCGGCCAAAGGACTAAGGAACCGACTGATTACCATAATAAAAAAATCGAAAATGGTCCAATGTTTACCGGATACTTCATGTGTCGGTAATTTTTTAAGTGGAGGATCAATCCTCAACTCGTAAGAGTGAGGATTGAAGAATTGCGCCCACATATGCGAGATAGATGCACATAAATGTGTGTTAGTAACATTTATCAAGGAGGACGCAAACTCAACAAGCGAGATGGAGTATGATATAACCCATTTATGTAGTACGAGCAGAAACCTATATGCACTAGTCTCGAGGTAAGTAAAAGAAACCGGGGTCTTGCTAACAAGTGTTCTAACACATGGTATAAGGCACAATGATCATTCTATTTTCTCTTGTATTTTATGGTAGTGGGGTAGTGGTTGGTCAAAGGCACAATGATCATTCTATTTTCTCTTGTAACCATTTTCCAACAAATATTAGCTCCGAAAAGGTTAACAAAAATGTAAATATCCCAAAGCACATGATTTGTAAGATCATCATCAAACAAATAATTTTTATAAGGCAAGTTCTAACACCAACCATATTCATAAAAAAAATGATATCTTAAAATAATTATATCATTCTAATGTTTAATAATTTTTCCATGAGCATAAATGCTTCTTTATCAATGAGCATTTCATTTGCTAAAAGAAGTATTCGCCTTTGGCAAACGTTACTAATCAAGGCCATCATGAAATAATTTAAAAGGAAGAGACGTCCAAACATTGTGGTATTCAAGTAACTGGAAAAATAAAAATCCAAAATAATTGATATATTACCGAAGTATAACTCACCATTAGGATTTGACAGACAAAAATAAATCTTTACCTTGATTGAAAAATGCATCCAACAAAAATATTGATATACAACAATTATGTTTTCAATATTTTTCCCATTGTTATCTCACTCGTATGATACATTCTCGTATCAAGATCTTAAAACATCATATTAATGGTTATCACATCAATGATTATAACCACAAACGCCTTGTCGTACCCAAAAATTCTAATACATGACATTTACTTCTGGGAATGAAGTTCAATCCATTTAGTTGCCTTTCTCATTTTGCATTTGCTACTTCGGGAGCATACTTGAGAGGCATATATGATATTTTTATCACTTTAATTTTTCTCAAAATATACCAAGATCAAATGATATTTTAAATTTCAATCATGGTTCAAAGGTCTAGTTCTTCAAGAACTATACCTCAAATCTTCATATGAACAATTACCAAGAAAAATTATTGGCTTTGTGCAATCCTTCAGGGATGCTTGATTAATAGATTTTTTCAGAACTTATCAAAAGCGATGAATTCATATCATTGGCTTTGTGCAATCCTTAGGGATGCTTTGTGAGATTTCACATCGTAAAGACATCCAGATGGCTCATGAACGATATAATTTCATATTTTATATATCACATGTTGAGAGATCATAAAATATAGCCAAAAGAGAATTAAAAAAATAGGAATCCAGTAACAAAAATAGAATGATGCTTTTCATATTATTGTTCTGGGATGCTTTTCTTTCAGATTGTACAAGGCTCACCTTGAAAAACATGAAACTATAATAAACAGACATGCGTGAAACTATACCGGTAAAACATGTATACATAACCTCACCTTGAAAATGAGTATCAGAGACTTATTCGTAGATCTATAGGATCTGAAAATTAGCGCATTCAAATATTAGGGAACCTTTTCATAGCTACAAGATCCGAAAATTAGCAAACTATTTCATAGATCTAACGGATCTGAAAATTAGCAAACTTTTTTTTTTATTATTATTCTATTTTCTCTTGTTAAAAAGATTCATTAGTAAAGATATACGTAAATCCTTACCTTGAAAAGAAGCACAAAGAAAGATTGCTATATTCTTATAGACTTGATCGTGCTGATATGTGTTATAAATGTAAAAGAAAACTGAGATAGAGAGAATAAAAATATAGATTCAGATGCTATTCTTCGATTCTTCCGAAGGTTCTTCGGGAACTGACTATCGTATTTGTTATTCATATTATGATCAAGTATATTTAATACAATCTGACTACTACTATTTATAGAACAATAGTAGACTTCTAATCCTAATCAGTTTTTTATAAGAGAAGATAAGATAGGATAAGAGATAATATCATATAGTCATCCACTAAATCAAATTGTTTATAACAATAATAACATTCTTAGTGTTGATGGTAATTGTTGAATATTAGTTATGATTTCTTATTAGATATATAAATGATAATTTAATGGATTACCGTTTGTTATGGAATGTGACGATAATTTTTAGTGTCTCATTAGTATATTTTCCGTGATTACATGCTTTGTTGCTAAATTTTGTACGATAAATGATCTGAAAATAATAAATTTGAATATATAAAGTGAAAACTGATTTAGGCTTATTAATTAATTTAGGTTAACTATGATCTTTAGTCATCTTGAAATTAGTTACTTTTTTTAAATTTTTTATTGATTTGATTTATTATAATTGATATATAGTTGGGTTCCTTAATCAAGTTGTCATGAATTTGATTTATGTTGTGTGTATGAATAAGATTTTGTTGAGAACAAATAAAACATATTTCAATAATTTCTACACCTCGAAAAAGATTAGTCTTTGACTGTCGGTCATGAATATATAGATGTAAAAAAAAAAAAAGAGTGGTAAATTCTACATTGGGATTATAGGCAATTTTTAAGAAATATAAATTAAAATAATAATTTAAAAAATTGCAAAACTCCACCATTAACCCGAACAATACCACCCGCCCCACACAATTATTCACACCATTTCTTATATCCATAATTTTCATCATTTATTAGGCACTTCTCGTCTTTTACACACTACCCGTAACATTTTTTTTTTAATCAGAAACAAAGCATAACATTTAACATATGCGAGATAGATGCGCATAAATGTGTGTTAGTAATATTTTTGTAACCCAAAATCATTGCACATTAATCAATAGAGTGAACGTTCAAATTGGTCCGTGAAAAATTTCGGGGACTCACGTTTAGTTCCTGATAAAAATAAATTACTCATTTAGTCCCTCAAATTTTTAAACATAGAACACATTAGTCACTGAATTTAGTTTCAATATTCATTTACATGCCTACTTAACTCGTTAGTGGTTCAGCATGGCCTATGACGAATTTCCACCGTGAAAAATTAATGAAAAGTGAAAAAATACATAATTATCATACATTTGAATTTTAAAAATGTGCATGCTTTTCATTTTTTTTTCACTATAGAAAATTGTCACAGGGTATATAGGATCACTAACGAATTAGATAGGATGGTTAACATGATACATAGGTAAGTAAACGAATATCGAAAGTGAAAGAGGGACTAATGTGTCTTGTGGTTGTAAATTTGAGGAACAAAATGAGTAATTTATTTTTTTCAGAAACCAAAAGTGGGTCGTCTAAATTTTTCGAGGACCAATTTAGACATTTATTCCGAAGATAATTTTGAGTGGTAAATTATACATTGGGATTATAGACAAATTTTTAAGAAATATAAATTAAATTAATAATTTAAAAAATTGCAAAATTCTACCATTAACCCGAACAATACCACCACACCCACACATTTATTAATACTATTTCTTATATCCATAATTCTCATCATTTATTAGGCACTTCTCGTCTAAATTCCTATATATAAATATGTGATTAACTTCTAATATTTTTAGACAACCAAACCTATCTAAATTTTCTCATTTATATTTTTATAGTTTCTCAAAATTTATCTCTCTTTTTTTACTCAAACTTTCATCTCACACAATGAATCCTGACCAAACCAATCTCAATTCCTTCTTAAATTTCATGCAAAACTATCAACAGCTCAATAGTCCAAATTTTCAAAATCATCCACCTATACCAAACCCACAATATAACTAGAGATGACAATTTGTACCATACTCATTGGGTACCCGCAAAAATTACCTACGATGTGTAGGATAATTACCCACACATCGACTAAGGGTATGGGTACGGGTACTATAATACCCACCCCGCCCTACACCCGCGCACACACAAACATACATACATACACACACATATATATAATTATTTATTTATATTACTAATATATATAATTTTAACTATAATAAAAAATTTAAAACCAAAATTAATCTAAATATTTTTAAGTTTCTAAACCTAGTTGCATCTATAATGCCTTTTTGGATTTTTTATTTACTTAAATATTTTGATTTATAATTGTTCCGTCCAAATATCTCGAGTGGGAGATACTCGTCCGGAGAAGGTCTTGTGAGAGTGTTTTGGAATTAGCTTGACAGAATCGGAATTCTGCTCCTACGTATCCAAATGGGAATCAAAGCAAATGTAGTTCTAAGTGAGGGGGTTGGACCCCTATTTATAGAGATGTTTTGGAGTAACAGTTTGGGTAGGACTGTTATTGAGATCCTATTTGTTAGGATCAGATTGTTATTGCAGTTAGATAATGATAAGGATAAGGCTCCGAGTTATACGGAGAGATATTTGGACCAGCGAGATATTCGCCCGGTCGATTTGATTGGATAGCTCGGGGCCGAGATATCTTCATCAGTTGCCTGCTGTGGAATAGGCCCGAGTAGTTATCCTCGGGTGTCAAGTGCATTAATAGGCCTTCGGCTTTATGGGAGTTCGGGTCACGGCCCACTTACAAGAATGAACTCGGTCGTATTGACAATCCTCGGCCTTATATCTTCGGCCAGTACACAAGCCCCCCGAGCTCCGAGCTTAAATAAGCGAAAGAGCTGACAAGTATTAAACCGGGCTTATTCTTCGGCCACGTGGACTTCCGTATTCCCAGCTGTCATTTCAACCGAACCTTTCCTCCTGTCAGAGAAGGCAATCATTTCCCTTAATCCTTCTGCGGCACGCTACAGGTGAGTAACCCTAGAGTTCCGCGCCCATTTAATGAGGGGAAAATTAAAAGTCGTGCCTTTTTATTTCAAGAATCGTGGACCGTTGATCGTATCTCATCATCAATCGTGGTAGCTATAAATATCTTCTCCTGTTTCACCTTACTCCCCCTTGCCTATCTTCCTTCGCCCTTCATCTCCGTCTTTCAAGTTTCTGCCATCACTTTCCTGCCTTTCACTCTTCAGGTACGCCCAGTCTTCTTCCCTCTTTCGTGCTTCTAAGTTTATTTTCTGTTTCCAGATATGAGTTCGTCCGAGTCTTCTGAGTCGAACACCTCGCCTCTGGTTGAGCGCGAGGTTTCCCCCATTGGGGTCTCTCCTTCCACTTCTTCTGTTCCTTCACAGGAACTAAACATCGGACAGGTGGAACCGTCCTCCTCCAGGTCATCTTCCTCCGAGTCTGATTCTTTTGGGTCCGACTCTTCTAGGTCTGGTTCTCCCTCCCCCCAAGTTTCCAAACCCGCCGCTCGCAAACAACGCCAAAGGGTTCCAAAAGACCCTGTTCCCGATATTACCCTTCCTGGGTATACCTGGGTTAAAGGCGAAGTTGGGACTTATTTTTCTGACTTTCAGACTTCAGATTCAATTGCTCGTCTTCGGTCCCAGATTAATATCTCGGCGTCCGGAGACGAATCCGAGTTTATTTGCTCCCCATGCTCGGGTACCGAGTATGTCTTCCTCAGGGCTCATCCTTCTGAGCCCCCTTTCACCTATATGTATAAAACATTATTTGCCCATCTGCGCGTGTCTCTTCCTTTCACTGAGTTTGAGTGTGACGTTCTGAGAACCATGAATGTCGCACCTACTCAGCTTCATCCCAACAGTTGGGCTTTTATGAAAGCTTTTCAAATTCAGTGTAAATACATCGGGATGGAGCCCACTACTCCCAAATTTTTGTACTTTTACCACACAAGGTTTGGTGAGAAAACGGGATGGATTTCCCTTAATGGGCTGAACCGAAGAGGACTAATTAGTTTATACACATCATCGTATAAAGACTTTAAAGTCGGCTTCTTCCGAGTTCGCCCCTCGGGCTCTCACTCTTCCCACTTCTTTGATGAGAATGGATGCGCCAGGTTTCCTTTATACTGGCAAGCATCTCCTACCAAATTCGTTGGTTTTGAATACCAATCCCTTCCTGCCGAGGATAGACAGGATATAGATATACTAGAAAAACTTCCTCGGCCTCTCCATTGTGGACGTCTTCTGAAACTCCCTTTCTTATCCACTCCGAGAGCCGACCTTAAAAGTAAGTGTTTGGCTTTTTCGTTTTTAACTTTTTTTCTGTATGTGTTCCTATACTAACAACTTTTCCTTTTGGCAGTCATCATAGGGAAATTCGACTTCTCCAAGCTTTTGAAATCTGCTGCGAAAGAGCGTCAGGGTCCCTCCACGACCAAGAAGAAAAAGAAAAGACTTCCTCCGGCCACTGCTAAGGCCTTTGCCAAGGGGGCTTCATCATCCACCCCCCACAAAAGAAAAAGGGTAGAGATAGTAGTCGACGCCGAAGACTCTTCCCCCCTGGCTCAAGTCCCCGTCATCCTACCACTCATGAGACGGGAACTACGGGGCGGGAGGAACAACTTCCTCCCTCTACCGAGGTGAAGTGGTATAACACTTCTCTGAAAGCAGGAACCTCATCTCTCTGGGGCGAAGACTTCAACCCCTTCCCTTCTTTTGACTCGAACTTCCTAAAGCCTGCTGATCTCCGATTAATCAGGCAACAAGGGTCTCAGTCAAGCATGGAGGCCCTCTCGGCCTACTGCATCCGAGCTGCTGCTCTGGCCCGCTTTTGTAGCCGAGATTTGGTGGAGACCGAGAGGAAATCCCAGCACCTGGAAACTGAACTTGCTTCTATTGAGAAGCTGAAGGGGGATTTTGCCCGGATCTCCGCGGAGCGTGATGAGCTAGCCGAAGCCAATAATCTCCTGAGTACTACCATTACCGAGATGAATGGCCAGAACTCTGAGCTTAACTCCCAAGCAAAATTTGCTGAGGAGAATAAAGCTCGGGCTGAAGAGGATAAAGCTCGCGCTGAAGAAGAGCTCAAAAAGGCTCAAGTTGAAATCGAACAACTTAAAGCTGCCCTGGAGGCCGAGACTAAGGCCAGGATGGAGATTCAGGAAGATCTAAAAGAGGCCACTGACTGCATTCTTGCTGAGCATCGGAAAGGTTTCGCAAAAGCCATTGCTCAAGTTGAGATTCTCGCTCCGGGGGTTGATATCTCGGGTGTCGATGTAACTAAAGAGGTGCTGAATGGGGAACTTGTTCCCATTATTCCTGAAGAGGAAGAGGAGGTGGAAGAGGCGGAAGATTCTCCCAAGGATCACATCGATGCCGAAGAGAGTCATAGAGACGAGTAACCATATTCTTTGTTTTTTGTTTTCTTCATCCCTTGTAACGGGCTTTCGCCCTTGTAACTTTGGTTGATTTAATGAAAACTCTTCCACCACTTTGATGACTTCCTGTTCCTCTTGTAACTTTTGTTTGCCCGAGACATTCTTCGAAATATTTTTACATTCCGATGTTGTTTGTATTGCGTGTTCAGCTTGTTTAAACAAGACCTCGACTAAGGCCGAGATATTCTGCCATCCGTATCAAAAACGGATAGTTGTTGTCACATGTGAAATGCATGATTCACGTTTTGCATATGTGGTCACACATTACGTTCCTTGGAAACCCCAGTGAGTTCATGCAATTACTGTTCTTTGCTGAGTTTCAAGATTTATTTTTTCAATAAACCCTTTTCCAGCGCATATTTTTTCCTTTCCGACGGCTCTCCCCCTTATAAATAGGGCTGTTTCACTGCTTCACTTATTCATTCTTCATTCTTTTCCACCAGCCAAATTCGTTCTCCTTCGACCCGAGTAGTTCTATAATAGTGCTAGGAGTTTACGCTCCTCTCTCCCAGTTAACATCCTTTTCACGCTTTAAAGTTGTAAAAAAGGGTGTAATTGGGAGATGGGATCCAGAATCTCTTTCATGACGTAATCTCTTTAGAAAGGATGTTAGCTGGGAGAATAGCGACTTCCGGGAGTCGAGAAAGGGGTAGTGGCCGTCTACTCCCGAAGCAGGCTGAGCACCTCATCGTCCAGCTTTCTCAGGGGGAAGTGATTACTTCCTCCCTTGAGGGAAAGTCGTGGCGTCCGATTGCGGGGACTACTGGCCAACTGGCCTTGCCCCTGTTCTAATTGGGGGAACTACTGGCCAACGGGGCGGGCCTTATTTTCAATTTCAGCTCTGTATCTAAGTCGTAGTACTTTCTAGTACTCGACTCGTACCTTGTTTTTACTTTCGGCATTGTACTCGATTTCATTAAAAAAAAATTAATGGCTCGAACTCGGCCTTTAGATCAAAATTTTGTTCTTCTTACTGCTCGTATTCTATTTCACTTAAATAATTTCAGAGGCTGGAACTCGGCCTTAAACAATTCAATTGGCTCGAACTCGGCCTTCAGGCTCAAACTTGGCCTTAAAAATTTAATGGCTCGTACTCGGCCTTCAGGCTCAAACTTGGCCTTTAAAATTTAATGGCTCGTACTCGGCCTTCAGGCTCAAACTTGGCCTTTAACAATTTAATTGGCTCGAACTCGGCCTTCAGGCTCAAACTTGGCCTTAAAAATTTAATGGCTCGTACTCGGCCTTCAGGCTCAAACTTGACCTTAAACAATTTAATTGGCTCGAACTCGGCCTTCAGGCTCAAACTTGGCCTTAAAAATTTAATGCCTCGTACTCGACCTTCAGGCTCAAACTTGGCCTTTAACAATTTAATTTTCGTGGAATAAATACATCGGCAAATTAAGAAAATAGAACAATGTCCATAATAAATTCTTTTATTGGATAAAAAGGAAGTCTGCGGTGTGCCTCGTTAAAACCTTCTCGGTCAAAACCCTTTTTGGGACAGAATACCGAGGTAGGAAAAAGAGTACATCACCTGACTATATACATCAACTATAATAAAATTTTAAATGAGAAGCATTCCAAGTTCTTGGGATAGGCTTCCCTGACAATTCTTCTAACCTATATGCTCCGTTTCCCAAGTTTTCTACCACTCGGAATGGCCCTCCCCAGTTTGCTGCTAGCTTGCCTTCCGTATGATCCCTCCTTGCTTCTCCTTTCATCCTTAGCACCAAGTCTCCGCGCAGGAAACTCCTCGGTTTCAGTTTTGAATTATACCTCCGAGTAGCTCTTTGTTTGCAGGCTTCCTCCCTGATTTTAGCCTCCTCTCTGATTTCCTCCACCAAGTCAAGTTTGACCCTTAAGTTGCTTTCATTCTCATTCTGCTCATGTTGCATACGCCGGAAAGACGGCTCACCAAACTCAACTGGGATCATGGCGTCTGTTCCATATGTCAACCTGAAGGGTGTTTCTTGAGTAGTGGATTGAGGCGTGCAGTGGTAGGCCCAGAGGATACTCAGCAACTCTTCTGCCCAAGCTCCTTTGGCTTTTCCCACTCTCTTCTTCAGCTCTCCGAGAATGACCTTGTTGGCCGCCTCGGCTTGCCCATTGGTCTGGGGATGTTCTATCGATGTGACGTGGTGTTTAACACCGAGATTGACATAGAATTCTCGCAATGTCTTATCTATAAACTGCCTTCCGTTATCAGTGACGATTGCAAAGGGAATTCCGTGCCTACAGATGAGGTTTTTCCACACAAACTTTTGTACCTTCTCGGCGGTAATTTTCGCCAAAGGCTCTGCTTCAATCCATTTTGTGAAGTAGTCCACTACTACCAAGAGAAATTTGACTTGACCTTTGGCTACGGGAAATGGTCCAAGTATATCCATCCCCCACATAGCAAAGGGCCAAGGCGAGTTTAATGTGTGAAGTTCTTCGGGTGGGGTACGACTTACATTGGAGAATCTTTGGCACTCATCACATTGTTTCATCCACTCGATGCAATCTGCTCGGATGGTAGGCCAATAGTACCCTGCTCGGACTACCTTGGATGCCATTGATCTGCCCCCACAGTGAAAACCACAGATTCCTCTGTGAACCTCTTCCATTACATATTTTGACTGTGCCTTTGTCAGACATTTTAACATCGGTACCGAGAATCCCCGTTTATACAACTCTCCGGAAACGATAGCAAAGTGACTTGCTCTGAGCCTGATCTTCCTGGCCTCGACGTGATCTGGGGGCAGATTTTCTGAGGATAAATACTCCCATATGGGTGTCATCCACTCTCGGTCAACCGGCTCGTTGGCCATCACCTCTCCAAACGTGATACTCGGTTCATTGAGAGTTTCTTGAATAACTGTTCTATGTTGGCCCGGTTTCTTCGTACTGGCCAATTTGGACAGTAGATCAGCCCGAGTATTTTCTTCTCTGGGAATGTGTTCAATAGCAAATTTCTCAAAGCTGGAAATTAACTGATTGACTTTACATAAATACCTGGTAAGCTGAGGCTCTTTCATTTGGTACCCCCCAGAGATTTGTCCTGTGACTAGCTATGAATCACTTCGGCATCTAACAGCCTTTGCCCCCATTTCCTTAGCCAGCATTAACCCTGCTATCAATGCTTCGTATTCGGCTTGCTTGTTTGAGGTTTTGAACTCAAACTTTAATGACTTCTCCAGGATCAGCTCTCCCGGGCCTTCCAGTATTACTCCAGCTCCACTGCCTCTGACATTCGAGGATCCATCCACATACAAATTTCACCATATATCCTCGGTTATCGGCAGCGGATTGAGCTCGGCTACGAAGTCGGAGATACATTGAGCTTTCAGAGGACCTCTCAACTCGTATTTTAGGTCGAACTCGGATAACTCCACCGACCAAGCAATCATGTGGCCTGCCAACTCGGGCTTTTTGAGAATCTGCTTAATCGGGTGATCGGTTTTGACAATCACCTGGTGACTCTGGAAATACGGACGCAATCGCCGAGCTGCAGTTACCAGGGCCAAAACCAGCTTTTCTATGACTTGATACCGGGTTTCGGCATCATGAAGGACCCTGCTGATGAAGTACACCGGCATTTGAACTTTCTCTACTTCTTGCACAATGACCGCACTGATGGCGTACTCGGTGGCTGACAGGTATAAGTATAACTCTTTCCCTGGGATAGGTCGAGTTAATATTGGTGGTGAAGACAAAAAGGCCTTGAAATCGACGAAGACCTTCTCGCATTCCTCGGTCCACGTGAAGGTTTGAGGACTCTTCAATAATCTAAAGAAAGGCTGAGCTTTCTCTGCAGATCTGGGGAGAAACCGAGATAATGATGCCAGCCGCCCTGCAAGTCGTTGCACTTCTTTAATATTTTGTGGGCTTCACATCTCAATCACAGCTCGGCATTTATCAGGATTGGCCTCGATTCCCCGGTGTGTCAACATAAAACCGAGGAATTTTCCACCCTGAACACCGAAAACATACTTTTCCGGATTCAACCTCATATTATACTTTCTCAACTGCTGAAAAATTTGCTCCAAATCTTTCGGGTGGTTGTTGTGGTCATCGGATTTTACGACCATATCATCCACATAAACCTCCATAGTCCTTCCGATCTGTTTTCGAACACCCTGTCCATGAGTCTTTGGTAGGTAGCTCCATCATTTTTCAATCCGAATGGCATTACCCGGTAACAATAATTCGAGCCTTCAGTTATGAAAGCTGTTTTCTCCTCATCTGGGGGATACATTTGGATCTGGTTGTACCCCGAGTATGCATCCAAGAAGCTCAAAATTCTGTACCCGGAGGCACCATCCACCAACCTATCAATACTCAGTAAAGGATAAGAATCCTTTGTACAAGCTTTATTTAAGTCTGTGTAATCAGTGCACATGCGCCACTTGCCATTTGCTTTTTTGACCAGAACCACGTTGGCCAGCCAAGTAGTGTATTCTACTTCTCGAATAAAGTTGGCTTTAACCAACTTCGCTGTTTCTTCTTCCACCACTTTTCTCCTTTCCCCACCAAGTCTCCTTTTCCTTTGAGCTACCGGTTTTGCCTCAGGACAGATTGCCAGTTTGTGGCATAAGAAATTGGGGTCAATCCCCGGCATGCCTGATGTGGTCCAGGCGAACAAATCGGCGTTGCTGCGGAGCACTTCCTTTATTTTCTTTTTTAAATTCGGCTCAAGTTGACCGCCGAGCTTGGTGCACTGATCGGGCTGTGATCCGAGCTGGAACTTCTCTAACTCCTCAATGGGTTGTGGCTGTTGTTCCTACATGTCCATTCTCGGGTCTAGTTCAACAGAGCTAACAGAATTTACAGACTTGTCTTTTCCTCTGTCTACGCGCTGTCGCCACGCGCCAAAAAGAACGAGCGATTTACAAAATAATGTAGATAGGGAAGCGACAACTCGAGTATCGTCTCACAAGGACTCTTAGTTGTTGTTGTTAACAGAAAAGTTAGAAAAAGTCAGAATTTGGGGGGTTTGTTTGGATATGAAATTAAATAAAGAAAAAAACAAACAGAAAGACAATGCAAACTAGAATTTATCAAATAGCAAAGAAACGATTAACCTACTGTTCTAGGTTTCCCACTATCATTGGTTCACATAAATCCAAGCCCTAAGCAGATTCTAAACCCCTTTCGGTTGTAGCAACAATTAACAACGCAATCGCTACTACGGATATATGTTCCTATTCCTGAAATAACAAACGGGGTTAAGCCCTCATGAACAAACGAACATGAATGAACACACGCGAAATAACAAACGCGATTAAGTATAGGAACATAACATCACCGAAATGAATCAACACAATACTATACATTCCTGAAATAACAAACATAAACATATAGCATTGCATTGAAAAGAGAATAGCAAACTAAACAGGAAATACAGAACCTCAAGTGTAGTAATGGAAACCAATCACAGTAGATTAATCTAGGAGACTAGTTCTCCATTACAGACATAAGCACAAAAGAAAAGAAAATAAACTACTGAACTACAACTACTGACTAACTAGCTAACTAGGACTGACTAATCTTTTTCTTCAATTCTGTCTAAAACGCTTAAATACAATTTCTGGAATCAGCGGACTCGCGAGGCGAACACTGTCTCGCGAGGCGAATAATGCGAACAGTTTGCAACGTTTGATCTTCTAGCGAGGCGAAGCACGGCTCGCGTGGCGAGGAATGGAAAAGTCATGACTTCTGGTCTTTACTCTCGCGAGGCGAGTCATCTATTCGTGGGGCGACACAGAAAGGTTGTAGATTTTCTGGCACAGTCACCTTCAGGTTCGCGAGGCGAATGCCTACTCGCGGGGCGAAAGCTCCAGATTTATTTCTTTTTATTAACCTGAAAACAAAAAATAGCATAAGTGCTTTAAAACACTTTACAGACTCAAAATGCTGCTTAAAGACAATCAAGTCTAATTTGGGTGAAAATAAGATAAAATAAGCACAAAGCCATGGTCTTTACTAGTTATAAAACCAGTCAACCAGAGGCTCATCAAAATACCCCAAACTTAAACTTTGCTTGTCCCCAAGCAAACTAAAACTTAAAACTTAAAAAGACTCAAGACATGGCAAAACATGGCAAGCTCAAGGATTTAATCAACTTTGCACAAATTTCAAGCAATTCACCAAAACAATTTTCT
Organism: Sophora flavescens; assembly: GCA_030762895.1. Taxonomy (NCBI): domain Eukaryota; kingdom Viridiplantae; phylum Streptophyta; class Magnoliopsida; order Fabales; family Fabaceae; genus Sophora; species Sophora flavescens. Next base: position 202,551,103 of record CM061065.1, read on the forward strand.
TTCAATGTTCCCCCCTTTCAAACAAAGCAATCCCCAAAATCATTTATTCTAAACAATTGAGAACTTCATCATTCAAACAATCATTAATCTAAGCAGGGGATCCAAGTCACACACAAGAGGAAGATCACCAAATTCAAATAACTGCCTTCCTCACAAGGGCATTTAGTGTTTCACTCAATCACTCAGTTTGTGTCAGGCTATCAACATTGCACTCAATTTCACTTTTAAGAGCACTTCCCATAAATTTGATCTTCATCTCAAAATGGTTCCCACAGAAAACATGCATGCAACATCAAAAGGTCTTTTATGGTTGTAATGGGGCCTGGCCAAGGGTAGGATGTACAAAGGTACTAGATTGAAGTCCCTAGGAACTAAGAGAGCATGACACAGTTTGATTGAATTTCCACTCAAGTTCATTTTCTCATTTTTCTTTATGCTTTGGGTGACTACAACCTTTTTATTCAAATAGCCTTTTTGAAATTTTTATTTTTTTGTACTTTCTTTTTTTCTGTTTTTCTTTTCTTTTCTTTTCTTTTCTTTTTCTTTTTTTTTTTCTTTTTTTCTTTTTCCTTTGGCTCCAAACTTTTTTTTTTATATTTTTTTCTTTTTCCCAACCCTAAACAACACATCACCACACCTTGTAGCCACCCCAAACTTAGTTTCTTGCACTCATTCTAAGATTCCATGCTCTCCTAATCCTAAGATCGGGTTAACATGATTTTCCAGATTTTGGGTTTATAACATTGGGTTATCAAGAATTAACAGGCTAATCAGGCTCAAAGGGGCTAACTAGGGAACATGCATTAGGGATAGTTATTTTAGGCTAAGTAGTTATTTACAAAGAAAATGCCTAAATCATTTGAAGCAAACACATAAACATGCAAACCATAAAGAGATTCAAGCAAATTCGGGAAAGTGCAACTCAAAAGTGATTTCACACAGTTTAAAACATGTTGGAGGCTCAAATCCTCACCTGGACATTCATGCAAATTGTTTGACAGAGATTCTATCCCTAGTGTGTGCTTCCTATCACCCCAAACTTATCATAAATCATGCTATCATAACAAAATCTCAAAGTTCAGTTTTCAATCACATGGGGATCAATTTTCTCAATTTTCAAATCCTAGGGGGAAAACACATAAATCATGCAATCCATCTATGCAAATTCAACCAAATCCATCAAACTTGCCAACACCAGACTCAACACAACTCCTGAGCTTCTCAAATTATTCAGGGGCTTTATTGAAAACAAAACAGAAATAAAGCAATCATAATTAAAAGGAAGAGGTTTAGAGAAAACTCATTGAGGCGGTTCCACCAGGATCCCACTGTCTATGATACAGTGGCCACGGGATGCTCAAATTGCGAAGTGATCCTCCCGGATCCCATGGCCTACAGCATAAATATGAGAGCGGGCGCCTGATGATCTTGGTAACTCCACCAAGTGCGACGGACTCCTCACTTCCCTTCGGGTCACAGTTGACCTCTTTCTCAACTTTGTCCATAAAATCCTCCCAATAAAAGTGGGGCTCAACCTCTTGGATTGGCCATGGTGCAAAATCTAGTCTCTCAGGCAGAGGCTTGAACTCCATCGCCGGTTGTTCCGCAGTGGGAGATGGCAAACAGTTAGCTGGGGTTACTGGTGCTGCTTCAACTTCCGCATTTTCTTCATTCACTGCACTAACAAATTTATCACCTGCTATACATGCAGAAATTTCAGCACACACCACACAAAGGTTAGTGTTAGTAGAGTCAGTACATATATCACAATAAACTGAATCAGTAAAATCTAGAATGTCTGGAAATTCAGCACTCAATTCATCCACCCCATCACTCTCAACACATTCATTTGATTTAATTGAATCATCTACTTCCAAAGGTTCTTCATCATTCTCAAGCACGGTGAAGCAGATGTCCTCCTGATCCTCCTGATCCTCATTTTCTATGTTTCCTGAAAAGATTAAACCTGCATAACAGTCTATACACAAAGCAGTGCCAGCACAATAACAATCAGCACATGAATTAGAATCAGGGGATTCAACACACAGTTCATCAACAGAAGTATTATCAAACTCATCCTCAGAGGAAGCATTGTCAAGAATAACTTGTGACTCTGTATGTTCTTCAAGGGGCTGTGGAGTTAGTAGTGCAGCCGAGTTGGCGACTATTTGATCAATTAGAATGGACAACTTCTGAGATTCAGCTTCTCCCCTCCGATGGGCTTCAAGATTTAGCTCTGCCATTTCCTCCATCATCCGTTGAAGACTTGCTTGGAATTCTGTCATTTGTTGTTGCATCAGAGAAGCTAACTCATTCAGGTTGCCTTGATCTCCACCATGTTGGTTATGATAGAAAGGTTGCTCCTCATTTACTCCAATCATGTTGGAACCACTGCTAAACTCATAACTTCCAGCAAAGTTAGGATAATTTATGTATGGTGGGGGTTCACTAAAATCAGGATAATACATGCATGGTTGCTCATAATAAACATTAGGCACATAATTTTGCATATAATTATCCATGGGGCAGCACTAAGATTCACAACCAGACAAAGCAGATAGAACTAATTCAGGAATGCAAAAGGTTTTTTTTTTTTTTTTAAATTATTTTCTGCTAATAACAACAAGAGTCCCCGGCAACGGCGCCAATTTTTGAACGCGCTGTCGCCACGCGCCAAAAAGAACGAGCGATTTACAAAATAATGTAGATAGGGAAGCGACAACTCGAGTATCGTCTCACAAGGACTCTTAGTTGTTGTTGTTAACAGAAAAGTTAGAAAAAGTCAGAATTTGGGGGGTTTGTTTGGATATGAAATTAAATAAAGAAAAAAACAAACAGAAAGACAATGCAAACTAGAATTTATCAAATAGCAAAGAAACGATCAACCTACTGTTCTAGGTTTCCCACTATCATTGGTTCACATAAATCCAAGCCCTAAGCAGATTCTAAACCCCTTTCGGTTGTAGCAACAATTAACAACGCAATCGCTACTACGGATATATGTTCCTATTCCCGAAATAACAAACGGGGTTAAGCCCTCATGAACAAACGAACATGAATGAACACACGCGAAATAACAAACGCGATTAAGTATAGGAACATAACATCATCGAAATGAATCAACACAATACTATACATTCCTGAAATAACAAACAGAAACATATAGCATTGCATTGAAAAGAGAATAGCAAACTAAACAGGAAATACATAACCTCAAGTGTAGTAATGGAAACCAATCACAGTAGATTAATCTAGGAGACTAGTTCTCCATTACAGACATAAGCACAAAAGAAAAGAAAATAAACTACTGAACTACAACTACTGACTAACTAGCTAACTAGGACTGACTAATCTTTTTCTTCAGTTCTGTCTAAAACGCTTAAATACAATTTCTGGAATCAGCGGACTCGCGAGGCGAACACTGTCTCGTGAGGCGAATAATGCGAACAGTTTGCAACGTTTGATCTTCTAGCAAGGCGAAGCACGGCTCGCGTGGCGAGGAATGGAAAAGTCATGACTTCTGGTCTTCACTCTCGCGAGGCGAGTCATCTATTCGCGGGGCGACACAGAAAGGTTGTAGATTTTCCGGCACAGTCACCTTCAGGTTCGCGAGGCGAATGCCTACTCGCGGGGCGAAAGCTCCAGATTTATTTCTTTTTATTAACCTGAAAACAGAAAATAGTATAAGTGCTTTATTTAACTCTAAATCAGCTAAATTAACATAAAAACACTTTACAGACTCAAAATGTTGCTTAAAGACAATCAAGTCTAATTTGGGTGAAAATAAGATAAAATAAGCACAAAGCCATGGTCTTTACTAGTTATAAAACCAGTCAACCAGAGGCTCATCACTTGTCTTTTCCTCTGTCTAGTGTTTCTGCAGGTGTAGGTTTGAGTTTGCTTACACGCAAACTATCAGCATAGCACTGTCTGACCATTTTCTGATCAGCCCGGATAGCAACTATGTCTCCCGAGTTGGAAGGGAACTTCATTGTGAGGTGGGGAGTAGAGACCACAGCTCCTAACTCGTTCAAAGATGGTCTTCCGATCAAGATATTGTAGGATGTTACTGCATTAACCAACACGTACCTGACTAAGATAGTCTTGGACATTTTTCCATCTCCAAAAGTAGTTAGGAGGTCAATGTATCCTCGGGTATCCACCTGTTCCCCAGCAAAGCCGACGAGCTTACTGTCGTATGGCTGAATAGATTTTTCTGGGATCCCGAGCTTCTGAAATGTTGAATAATATAAAATATCAGCCGAGCTCCCCTGGTCGACGAGAGTTCTCTTGACCGAGAAGCTGGCCAATTTCACTGTGATTACCATAGGGTCGTCCTGATTAGGATCCACACCCAAGAAGTCTTCGTCGGAAAAGATAATCGGTGGGGAAATCTTCGGGGGTTTGCCAGCTACCGAGTTGACAGCCCGAATGGCCCGCAGGTGTTTTCTCCGAGCTGAACTTGTCGTGCCTCCCCCTGCGAATCCACCTGAAATAGTGTTTATCACACCTCGGACAGTATTATCCTCCTCTCGCCTTTCATTCTGGTCTTCCCTGGTTTCTGTTCTTTCATTATTTTGTCGGTCGCTGCCCCTTCTCGGGCTTTGGCCACCTCCTCTTCTTCTACTTCTGCCACGTCCCTCACCATTGTTGTGACTTCTCCGAACAAAATTATTCAGATGGCCAGCTTGCACTAACTCTTCAATCTAGTCCCGCAGGACCCAGCACTCCTCGGTGGTATGCCCGTAGTTACGATGGTACCGACAATGCTTCTGTCGATCAGCATTCTAGGGCGTGTGGCCACGGTTGGGGAGCTGCAAAAGTTCTGCGTTATAGGCTTCCTCAAACACCCGAGCTCGATTGGTATTGAGGGGGGTATAGTTCTCATACTTCGGCCCCCTATGTAAATGCTCGGGTGTGCTTTTGAATTTCTGCTTATCACCTCCAGACCTCCTCTTCTCTCTCCCTTCTCGTCTATCAGAATCATCAGTTCTTTCCCTTTTCTTAGATTCTTCAATTTCCTCCATATTGATGAATCCGGCAGCCTTTCTCCTTAACTCATCCATACTGGTTGGAGGCTTACGGGCTAGGTGTCTGGCAAAAGGGCCAGGCCGTAACCCGGTCAGAATAGTATGCAGTGCGACATCGGCACTGAGATTCCGGATGAGGATAGTCTCTTTGCTGAACCTGGCTATAAAATCACGCAGAGACTCGTTCTTTTCTTGCTTAAAGTTTACCAACGAGGCTGAGGTTTTTTGATGAGCTCGGCTCGTAGCAAACTGAGCATTGAACTTAGTCATGAATGTGTCAAAGGAGTCAACTGATGCTGGCGGTAGCTGGGTATACCAGCTCAATGCAGCATCTTTCAGAGTAGTTGGAAAGACTTTGCACATGACAACATCATCGTCGGTAAAGAGGTACATTTGAGTAGTGAAAGCATCCAAATGACGTTCTGGGTCCGAGGTGCCATCATACCTGTCAATGTTTATTGGTTTGTAGTTGGCTGGTAGAGGAACCTCCATGATGGCATCGGTGAAGGGATGTCTCGGCCTCCGCACGCCGGCCCTTTCATTAGGCCTATTTGCCTGAAGTGAAAGTTCAGGGGCCTGCCTAGGAAATTCCTCCTCGTCTGCTCGGTCAACATGATGAGAAACCCGGTGTACTGGCCGAAAAGATAAGGCCGATGACTTGTTAATAAACTGGACTAACCGAGCTTACTCTTATAAATGGGCCTTGACCCGAACTCCTCCAAAGCCGAGGACTCGCTAATACACTTATCAGCCGAGAATAAATACTCGGGTCTATTCCACACCAGACCACGAATGAAGATATCTCGGCCCCGAGCTATCCAGCCGCAACTGACTGGGCCTAATATCTCGCTGGTCCAAATATCTCTCCGTATAACTCGGAGCCTTATCCATATCAATGTCTAACTGCAATAACAATCCGATCCTAACAAATAGGATCTCAGTAACCGTCTTACCCGAACGGTTACACTGAAAATATCTATAAATAGGGGCTCAACCCCCTCACTTAGAACTACGAACTACGTTTGCTTTGATTCCCATTGGGATACGTAGGAGCAGAATTCCGATTCTGTCAAGCTAACTCCAAAACAAACCCACTAAACTTTCTTCGGCCGAGTATCTCTCGTCGGAGATATTTGGATGGAACACCCGGGGTTGTGGGCCTCCTTCTCTGCGCGTGTTTCTGGATCCTTCGTTCTCGGTTGTCCGGTGCTCTCTCTCATGAGGAGAAGAGGCGGACCTTTCTCTACTTTGTTCTCGTTCACGACGGCTGTTCTGCCGCCGAATCTCCTCATTCTCCCTTCTCAGCATTGCCACTTGCGTGAGGAGTTCTTGAATAATGGGATTGTCGGTTGTTATTGCTGGGTTTATGGATCGTTCTCCTTTATCCCCATTGTTGGCGTTCTCTGACTCCTCTCTCCTGCAGTTCCCGCTCCTTGTTCTCACCATTGTTTGTGGTATGGGAAAATTTTGCTTCGATTCCCACAGACGGCGCCAAATGTTCCGTCCAAATATCTCGAGTGGGAGATACTCGTCCGGAGAAGGTCTTGTGGGAGTGTTTTGGAATTAGCTTGATAGAATCGGAATTCTGCTCCTACGTATCCAAATGGGAATCAAAGCAAACGTAGTTCTAAGTGAGGGGGTTGGACCCCTATTTATAGAGATGTTTTGGAGTAACAGTTTGGGTAGGACTGTTATTGAGATCCTATTTGTTAGGATCGGATTGTTATTGCAGTTAGATAATGATAAGGATAAGGCTCCGAGTTATACGGAGAGATATTTGGACCAGCGAGATATTCGGCCCAGTCAGTTGTGACTGGATAGCTCGGGGCCGAGATATCTTCATCAGCGGCCTGCTGTAGAATAGGCCCGAGTAGTTATCCTCGGGTGTCGAGTGCATTAATAGGCCTTCGGCTTTATGGGAGTTCGGGTCACGGCTCACTTACAAGAATGAGCTCGGTCGTATTGACAATCCTCGGCCTTATATCTTCGGCCAGTACAATAATATTTTACGAATAGATATAAAAGACTGATGAGCCTCTGTTTGACTGGTTTTATAACTAGTCAATACCTTGGCTTTGTGCTTATTTTATACCATTTTTACCCAAATTAGACTTGATTGTTCCTAAGTAGTATTTTGAGTCTGTAAATTGTTTTTATGTTAATTTAGTTGTTTTAGAGTTGAATAATTATTTTCTATTTTCAGGTTAATAAAAAGTAATAAATCTGGAGCCACTCGCCCCGCGAATAATCTCTCGCCCCGCGAGTATTGCAACCATGAAAAAGTCAGAGACGATCACGGCTTGCCCGTGTTGAAGATCACAGCCGTGGCAATTCTGAAGTTGAAGAGTTCGCCCCGCGAGCAATCCTTCGCCTCGCGAGTCTTGGAAGATCAGAAGCCATCACGGTTTGGGCGTGTTGAATGCCACGGGCGTAACAGTTGGAAGCTGAAGAATTCGCCTCGCGAAGGATGTGCTCGCCTCGCGAGAAGACAAAGAGTTGCAGACCTTTCATGTAATTCGCCTCGCGAGCAGTGCTTCGCCTCGCGAGTACTCTGACTCCAGAAACGTGTATATAAGCAGTCTTAGGCAGAAATGAAGAAGATAGTCAGAATTAGCCAGTTTTGGCTAGTTTCTGAACTTGTTAGCTCTTGTTTTCCTTTTAGTTTGTTGTCTTTCTTTTGTAATGGAGAACTAGTCTCCTAGATTAATCTACTGTAATTGGTTTTGTTAACACTTGAGGTTCTTGTATTTCCTGTTTTCACTTACTTTTCTCTGTTCAATATGATGCTATACGTCTCTGTTTGTTTAATTCAGGAATGTATAGTATTGTATTGATTCATTTCGGTGATGCTATGTTCTTATACTTAATCGCGTTTGTTTAATTCGCGTGTGTTCGTTTCGTGTTCGTTTAGTTCACGAAGGGCTTAACCCCGTTTGTTTAATTCGGGAATAGGAACATACATCCGTAGTAGTGGTTTCGTTTGTTAACTATTGCTACAACCGGGAGGGGATTAGTATCTGCTTAGGATTTGCATGAACCAATGATAGTGGGAAACCAAAAGCAGTAGGTTAATCGCTTTAGCCTATTTGGTAACTGCTCTATTTTCTTGCTTTGTTTTCTGTTTTGTTTCTTTAATTTAGTTTCCAATCTCAAAACCCCAAATTCTAACTTTTTCTAACTTTTCCATAATAATAACAACACCTAAAGAGTCCTTGAGAGACGATCCGAGTTGTCGCTCTATACTACATTATTTTGTAAACGCTCGTTCTTTTTGGCGCGTGGCGACAGCGCGGTCAAAAAATTGGCGCCGTTGCCGGGGACTCTGGTTTGTTGTTATTAGCAGAAAATAATTTAAAAAAAAAAAAAAAAAAAAAAAAATTTGCTGAATTTGTCTGGTTATGGATCTTACTGATAAGCTCACTTATTTGAAGCAATTGTTTCAGCAGACACAGTTTTGTGGCATGTGCGGCTCTCCTGAGCACCTGTATGAGGCATGCCCCATTCTGACAAATACTACTTATTGGCCTCGAGCTTATACATTCCATCCTGACAATCAAGGCAAAAAGCTTGAGGATAATGAAGAACCTACAGAGGCACAATTTATTCTTGAAAATACCTCTGAGGATGAGTCCGATCATCGATACTTCATTCTTGGTTGTGTGTTGAATCCCCTGATGATTGTTATTGTGATGGCAATGCTTTGTGTGTAGATTGCTATTTTGAAAGGTATGTTAAGCAAAGCATCCATATGGATCAGGAGGATCAAGAGAACATCTGCTCCCCCGTGCCTGAAGATAAAGAAGAACCTTTGGGAGTAGATGATTCAAGTAAAACAATTGAACGTGTTGAGAGTAGAGGGGTGGATGATGAACTAATTGCAGAATTTCCAGACATTGTAGATTTTTCTGATTCATTTTCTTGTAATATATGTACTAACTCTAACCCTTGTGTGGTGTGTGCTGAAATTTCTGCATGTATAGCAGGTGATAACTTTGTTAGTGCAGTGGATGAAGACATTGCAGAAGTTGAAGCAGCACCGATAACCGTTTCTAACTGTTTACCACTTCCCCTTGAGGAGCCACCAGTGATGGATTTTGCACCCTTGGATTTGGCACCATGGCCAGTCCAAGTGGTTGAACCCCAATTTTATTGGGGAGATTTTATTGAGAAAGAGGTCATCTGTGACCCCAGAGGAAGTGAGAAGTCCGCCGCACTGGGTGGAGTTATCATAGTTATCAAGTGCTCACTTCCGCATCAAAGCTGCAAGTTAGGGAGACTTGGAACAAATTTCAGTCCTTTGGCTACCACGTGGGACTTATGCTACAAGCAGTGGGATCCTGGTGGAACCACCACCTGCAATGAGTTTTCTTTACCCTTTCTTCTTTTTAATTTTCTTTTGCTTTGCTTTATTTCTGTTTTATTTTCAATAAAGCTCCTGAATAATTTGAGAAGCTCAGGAGTTGTGTGTTTGTGTCTTGGTTATGGCAAGTTTATTGGATTCTGATTAATTTTGTATAGATGAATTGCATATATTTGTGTTGACTATTTTCCCCCTAGGATATGAAATTTTTGAAAATATGACCCCCATGTGATTGAAAACTGAACTTTGGGATTTTGTTATGATGGCATGATTTATGATAAGTTTGGGGTGATAGGAAGCACACACTAGGGATAGAATCTCTTTCAAATAATTTGCAAAAATATCCAGGTGAGGTTTTGAGCCTCCAACATGTTTTAAACTGTGTGAAAATCATTTTTTAAGTTGCACTTCCCTGGATTTGATTGAATCTCTTTTTGGTTTGCATGATTATATGTGTGTAGCAAATGATTTAGGCATTTTCTTTGTAAATAGCTACTTGGCCTAAAATAACCAATTCCTAATGCATGTTCCCTAGTTAGCCCATTGAGCCTATTAGCCTTTAATTCTTGATAACCTAATGTTATAAGCCCAAAAATCTGGAAAACCATGTTAACCCGATCTTAGGATTAGGAGAGCATGTAATCTTAGAATGGGTGCAAGAAACTAAAGTTTGGGGTGGCTGCAGGGTGCAATGTGTTGTTTGGGATTAGGAAAAAGAAAAAAAGAAAAAAAGAAAAGTGTAAAAATAAAAAATAAAAAAATAAAAAAAAAAAAGTTGAAAAAAAAAAAAAAAAAAAGAAAAAAAAATGAAAAAAAAAAAATTTTCAAAAAGATTGTTTGAATAAAAAGGTTGTAGCCACCCAGAATCACAAAAAATAAATAAAGAAAGGAACTTGAGTGAACTTCAAAGTGTAAATAAAGTTCATGCTCTCTTAGTTCCTAGGGTCTTCAGCCTAGTTCCCTTTGTATATCCTACCCTTAGCCAGGCCCCATTACAACCCATAAAAGACCTTTTGATGTTGCTTGCATATTTTCTGTGGGAACTATTTTGAGATGAAAATCAAATTTATGGGAAGTGCTCTTAAAAGTGAAAATTGAGTGAATTGTTGATAGCCTGACACAAATTGAGCGATTGAGTGAAATACAAATTTCCCTTGTGAGGAAGGCAGTTGTTTGATTTTGGTGATCTCCCTTTTGTGTGTAACTTAGATCCCCTGCTTAGATTTCTGATTGTCCGAATAATTAATTTCTCAATTGTTTAGAATAAATGAATGTGGGGATTGGATTGTTTTGCTTGTAAGGGGGGAACATTGAAAGAAAAATTCTTTTGAAAAATTGCTTGAAATCTATGGAAAGTTGATTGAATTCTTAAGCTTGCCAGGTCTTGAGTCTTTTTAAGTTTTTGAGTGTAGTTTGCTTGGGGACAAGCAAAGTTTAAGTTTGGGGTATTTTGATGAGCCTCTGTTTGACTGGTTTTATAACTAGTCAATACCTTGGCTTTGTGCTTATTTTATACCATTTTTACCCAAATTAGACTTGATTGTTCCTAAGTAGTATTTTGAGTCTATAAATTGTTTTTATGTTAATTTAGTTGTTTTAGAGTTGAATAATTATTTTCTATTTTCAGGTTAATAAAAAGTAATAAATCTGGAGCCACTCGCCCCGCGAATAATCTCTCGCCCCGCGAGTATTGCAACCATGAAAAAGTCAGAGACGATCACGGCTTGCCCGTGTTGAAGATCACAGCCGTGGCAATTCTGAAGTTGAAGAGTTCGCCCCGCGAGCAATCCTTCGCCTCGCGAGTCTTGGAAGATCAGAAGCCATCACGGTTTGGGCGTGTTGAATGCCACGGGCGTAACAGATTGGAAGTCAAGAATTCGCCTCGCGAAGGATGTGCTCGCCTCGCGAGAAGACAAAGAGTTGCAGACCTTTCATGTAATTCGCCTCGCGAGCATTGCTTCGCCTCGCGAGTACTCGACTCTGAAACGTGTATATAAGCGGTCTTAGGCGAAATGAAGAAGATAGTCGAATTAGCCGATTTTGGCTAGTTTCTGAACTTGTTAGCTCTTGTTTTCCTTTTAGTTTGTTGTCTTTCTTTTGTAATGGAGAACTAGTCTCCTAGATTAATCTACTGTAATTGGTTTTGTTAACACTTGAGGTTCTTGTATTTCCTGTTTTCACTTACTTTTCTCTGTTCAATATGATGCTATACGTCTCTGTTTGTTTAATTCAGGAATGTATAGTATTGTATTGATTCATTTCGGTGATGCTATGTTCTTATACTTAATCGCGTTTGTTTAATTCGCGTGTGTTCGTTTCGTGTTCGTTTAGTTCACGAAGGGCTTAACCCCGTTTGTTTAATTCGGGAATAGGAACATACATCCGTAGTAGTGGTTTCGTTTGTTAACTATTGCTACAACCGGGAGGGGATTAGTATCTGCTTAGGATTTGCATGAACCAATGATAGTGGGAAACCAAAAGCAGTAGGTTAATCGCTTTAGCCTATTTGGTAACTGCTCTATTTTCTTGCTTTGTTTTCTGTTTTGTTTCTTTAATTTAGTTTCCAATCTCAAAACCCCAAATTCTAACTTTTTCTAACTTTTCTGTTAATAATAACAACACCTAAAGAGTCCTTGAGAGACGATCCGAGTTGTCGCTCTATACTACATTATTTTGTAAACGCTCGTTCTTTTTGGCGCGTGGCGACAGCGCGGTCAAAGACCTTCAAATAATTTTTAATTGTTATAACGTTTCTTTCGTTATTTATTATTTTTTCACGATTAAAGTGCGGGTAACGGATGCGGGTACTTAGGTACCCAGATGGTACGGATAAAGGTACTAAAGTTGCTACCCACGCAGGTACGGGTCCAAGTACGGGTAATTTTTTCAAATGCGGGTATGGGGACGGGTACTATAGTAGACTATCCAGACACTACCCATTGCCATACCTAAATATACCCAAATATGGGTAATTTTCAATTTCCTACAATGATGTCTCAACAAATAACATACATAATGGTCCTTATCCACATCTTGCATCATACTTACTAGAGGTGTTCATCAACCGAATCAAACCGCAAAAACCAAACCGAAAAACCGAAAATCGAATAAATCGAAAACCAAAATACCCCATTTTTTTTATTAGATTGGATCGGATTTTGGATCCCTTAGTGAAATCCAATCCAAACCGATCTACTATAGACATATACTATTATTTTTGAAATGTTATAGTATTACTCATACTTAAACATTGTTTTTCATACTTTTATGACCCTCATTCTCTTTAATATTTTTGTTGGAATGACATATATGAGATTATTTAGAATAAATGTTAATGTTTGAAGTTATGTTTTTCTAAAAGTTTTGATGCATAACATATATATACTTTGATAGAATAAACATGAAAAAATAGGAAATCAATTAAGTAATTTGAAAAATAATTAACTAAAATTTATTTGTAGTTGATTCAAGAAAAAAAATATGATAAGTGAAAGTAGATATAGAGAATTAACATAAAAAAAAATTTAGCATAAAAGAATGTGTTAAAAAATATCAATAATTATTTTTTTCTCAAACTCCTAATATTTTATCAAGAATTCTCTAAAATATTCCTCAAATCAAATAACGGTTAATAAGAAACAAATAGTTACTGGCTTTCATAAAGGTTATACTGTTCTAGTATAGAGAGGTTAAAATAGGTACTGGACACCCTAAACTAGCTCACTTAAATGAAAATTATCTTTTGTCTACTATTAAATAAGTAGAAAAGACACTTACAGAAGAAAAAAAATAAAGTATGACAAAAACCGAATTATCCAACCCAATCCAAACCGCATTTGATTGGATTCTATTGGATCAGATTTTTCTAAGGAAGCAAACCGATCGAATCCAAACCGCATGTTGTTTTCATCATTGGATCGGATGGATTTTTTGCTCAAAATCGATCCAATCCAATCCGCGAACACCCTTAATACTTACAAAGGCAAACGCTTGTGCAAGATAGGCAAAATCATCACCAACTTCAAACGGACATTGTGGAACATATTTGGGAACATTTTGGGCTCGATAATCATCAAAATTGATTTTTCAGTTAATTATGTAATTTCATCATTTTAATTTTTTATTTTGTAATGCCATCGTTTGTAATTTCATAATTTTAAATTTCATCATATGTTTTAATTTTTATTAAATTTTGTAATTTTAATTTTCAATTTTTTATTTAATAAAAAATACAGTTTTTATATTAGGAGTTGTCGATGGGGTCCATTTAAGAACTTTTTAGGATATGATGGGTTGGAGAAATGAGGTGCTTAAGTTATTAAAAGTAAAAATGAGTGATGTGTGATGATGTGACCCATTTAAGAACTCCAAAAGGGATGTTGGAATGTGGATGCTCTTAGGGCATTGTTTAAGGAATCAAAAAAAGAAAAATTTATATGGAAAATAATGTATTTAACATTTCGAAAAGAGTAACAATTAGGACCTGATTGGTTTCTTTCTAGTTTCCTGATCTCATTTCCTAGTTTAAAGACAATTACAACTAAAATAATTTCAAAAGTATCATCATATTTTCATCTTGTTTTTTATTTCCAAAGATTTGTATAGGAAACAATGAAAACAAATAAAAAGTTGTTTCAACTTTCAACAGTTTATTATTTAAATAATTTATTATTTTAATTAAATAAATGCCATCTTGGCATGCTACATGGCATACAATTAGGGCGCTACTCTTAGAAAATTGATAGATGGACTAAAATTGCAACTTTCCAAAAATCGAGGAACCAAATGTCCCCAAAAAAAACATTAGAGACTAAAATCACACATGAGTTAAAGTTAGGGGACTAAAAATACAATTAAGCCTTTTTTTTAACATCGTCTTTCTCCTTTCTCTCTACCATCATCGGCCACCTCCAACTGTTATCGGCCACCATCCCTACCATCGCCGGTCACCACTTCTACCGTGTTTCCCAACCATCTCTATGTCCCTTCTTTTCCATTTTTTCTCCCTCTCTCCCACTCACCACGCACATTGCTCCATCGTGCTCCTCCGCGCACAATCCTCACCAAGAACGAGCACGCCCGTGTCTCGACACCTTTCACCATATCGTAGCTGATAAATCTGCCTTTATGTTTGGCGGAATAAAGGCAATTCCGAACTGGAGATCGTTATTTTATTTCCACTGTTAAAGGCACTTGATAAATCTGCCTTATTTCAACCAACCGTTATTTTATGTCTTCTTGTAGTGGTGGAAATCGTTCACCGGAATATTCTCACTTTTCCGAGCTGGCTGAAATTCCGGGAAGTAGAAGAGGTGTGCTGTGGAAGTCACGAGTGTGCTTCAAAGTTATAAAGTGAATATTTTTTTAATTGAAAAATAATGTAAATCGGGAACCGGAAGTCACGGGTGATCCTTCAAGGAGACGCAAACTCAACAAGCAAGATAGAGTATGATATAATGACTTTTTTTTCAAAGTGACCCACTTTTAGAAACTATATAGCAAAATAACCTCATTTCGAAACAATTTACCAAACTAACATACTTTTGAATAAAAAATTTATTTTTTTAGTGGTGCCAGTTTGACTGTTGGTATTGACTTGTTGACCTGCCATGTGGTAGGTCATGATTGGTCCGAAAAATTTGCAAAAAAAATAAAAAATTGCCAAAAAAAGTCATCGCCACGTGGCGCACTCTGGTGGAGTGACGCTAGTTTGACTGGCACCATTGACCTGCCACGTGGCAGCTCCTGATTGGTTCGTCAGTTTTTTTTAAAAAAATTTAAAAAAGGGTTTTTCTGATTTAAAAAATTTTAAACAAAGAAAATTATATTATTAATTAATTAATATATTCTATTAATAAATTTTATCCTTATTAAATTATACTAATAATATAATTAATAGTTAATTAATACTAATTAAATTTTATCATTATATAATTATACTAATTAATAATAATATACAAATTAATAATGATATACTAATTTTAAATTGTAATTATACCAATTAAAAGGTTTTTGGGTTAAAAAAAATTAATAAAGAAAATAAAAATAGATTATTAAATAATTAATATAATACTATTAATAAATTTTATCATCATATAATTATACTAATTAATAATACTAATAATATAATTATTAAATAATTTATACCACTTAAATTTTATCATTAAGTAATTATACTAATTAATAATAATATACTAATTTTAAAATACAATTATACAAATTAAAAGGTTTTCTGGTTAAAAAAATTAAAATAAAGAATAGAAAATTAGATTATTAATTAATTGATACAATTATATTAATACATAATTATCATTATATAATTATACTAATTAACAATACTAATAATATAATTAATAATTAATAATTAATTAATACCAATTAAATATTTTAATTGGTATAATTGTATTTTAAAATTACTATATTATTATTAATTAGTATAATTATATAATGATAAAATCTAATTGGTTTTAGTTAATTATTAATTATATTATTAGTATTCTTAATTAGTATAATTATATAATGATAAAATTTGATAATAGAATTATATTAATTAATTAGTAATATAATTTTATTTTTTTTGTTTTATTTTTTTAACCAGAAAACCTTTTAATTGGTATAATTGTATTTTAAAATTAGTATATTATTATTAAATAGTATAGTTATATAATGATAAAATTTAATTGGTATTAATTAATTATGAATTATATTATTAGTATAATTATATAATGATAATATGTATTAATAGAATTATATTAAGTAATTAATAATCTAATTTTATTTTCTTTATTTAATTTTTTTAACTAGAAAAACTTTTAATTGGTACAATTGTATTTTAAAATTAGTATATTATTATTAATTAGTATAATTATATAATGATAGTTATGTATTAATAGAATTATATTAATTAATTAATAATCTAATTTTCTTTTCTTTATTTTAACTTTTTTAACCAGAAAACATTTTAATTGGTATAACTGTATTTTAAAATTAATATATTATTAATTAGTATAATCATATAATGATAAAATTTAATTGGTATTAATTAATTATTAGTATAATTAAATAATGATAAAATTTTTAATAAATTTATATTAATAAATTAATAATCTAATTTTATTTTTTTAAAAAAATTTTTTAATCAGAAAAACCTTTTTTAAAATTTTTTTCAAAAAAAACTGACGGACCAATTAGGAGCTTCCACGTGGCATGTCAATGGCGCCATTCAAACTGGCGCCACTCCACCAAAGTGCACCACGTGGCGCTGACATTTTTTTTTGCCAAAAAAAATTATTTTATTTTTTTCAATTTTTTTCGGACCAATCATGACCTGCCACGTGACAGGTCATTAAGTCAATGGCGCCAGTCTAAAAAAAATTTTTTATTTAAAAGTAGGTCAGTTTGATAAATTGTTTCAAAATGATGTTATTTTGGTATATAATTTCTAAAAGTGGGTCACTTTTAAAAAAAAAGTCATGATACAGTTCTCTAACACATTTATGTAGTATGAGCAAAAACTTATATGCACTAGTCTCGAGGTAAGTAAAAGATTAGTCTTTGACCGTTGATCATATATACATAGATGTGAAAAAAAAACAATAAATATAAAGTATATATTTTTCTAATATATTAAATATACAACTTCTCATAAAACGTAAAAAAAAAATTTGAAGCAAAAAACTTGATTAAGGAACCCAACTATATATCAACTAGGGCTGTGTACCCTTGATGTCGCACGAGTATAATTTTGTTGAATATCAATAATATTTTTGAATAAAATTATTAGTTGTATTTTTTTTTGCAAAAAAAATTAAAATATTAATATATTAGTTGTTAGTTATCTTTCTCTCCTACAAATTTACAATCTAACCCTTCAACTCCTTGAAATTCTTTTTTTTTTAAAATTAAAATTCTTCAAAATCTTTAACCTATAAATCAAAACAAATGAAACAGATGAGTCATGCGCAGTTGTCATCACAGTGACTAATCCGTGCTTCTTCAACCTTCAGATTTCAAACCCACACTAGTCCAGATTCAAAACCCAGGTCACATTTCATCTACTCAACACCTAACTCGCTCATCGTGACAAAACGAATCTTCGATTGGTAAGTTTTTTTTACGATATTGAACCACTGCATGCAATGAATGTCCAATTGGTTTGATTTGTATATATTTCTTTTGTTTTCAATGGATACAACAACTATTTATTGTTATATTCTAATTGTACCGATCTCGACCATCGTCTGTGTCCAATGGTGTCATCATTAGCCACCATTGTTTATCATTTTGTTTGTTGAGACTGTGTTAAGAATGTAACTATTTTGATTATGATAGAATAGATCCAATCTATGTATAATAGATTTTTTTAAAGTCATGTTAATTATTAATGAATAGATGTGGGATTTTGATAAATTGATGGACCTATATTTTTGTTTGTTTGTTTTGAAAAACTTAAATTGGGGAAGTCTTATGATTTCAATGTAAAGATCATAGTTGTTTCTCATAATAGATTGGGTTTATGGACCATTCCTTTTCTTATAGAAACGCAAATACATGTATTAATTTGTTTATGTTAACTAATTTTTTATATAGTTTTCGTAGGGAAATCTACAACAACAACAAAACATTTGTCAATAAATTATAATAACATTCTTAGTGTTGATGGTAATTGATGAATATTAGTTATGATTTCTTATTAGATATATAAATGATAATTTAATGGATTGCCGTTTGTTATGGAAATGTGACGATAATTTTTGTGTCTCATTAGTATATTTTCCGTGATTACATGCTTTGTTGCTAAATCTTGTAAGATAAATGATCTGAAAATAACAAATTTGAATATATAAAGTGAAAACTGATTTAGGCTTTTTAATTAATTTAGGTTAAGTGTGATCTTTAATCATCTTGAAATTAGGTACTTTTTAAAAAAAAAAATATTGATTTGATTTATTATAATTGATATATAGTTGGGTTCCTTAATCAAATTGTCATAAATTTGATTTGTGTCGTGTATATGAACAAGACTTTGTTGAGAACAATAAAACCTATTTCGACAATTTTTATACCTCTAACATGATTAGTCTTTGACTGCCGATCATGAATGCATATATGTGCAAAAAAAAAAAAAAGATTATTTTGAGTGATAAATTCTACATTGGGATTATAGACAATTTTTAAGAAATAGAAATATAAATTAAAATAATAATTTTAAAAATTGCAAAACTCCACCATTAACCCAAACAATACCACCAGACCCACACATTTATACACACCATTTCTTATATCTATAATTCTCATCATTTATTAGGCACTTCTCGTCTTTTACGCACTACCCATTAACATAGGCGAGATAGATGCTCATAAAAGTGTCAGTATCATTGATCATCAAAAAAATGTGTTAGTATCATTTTTGTAACCCAAAATCATTGCACATTAATCAATAATATTCCATATTTCGAGAGGGAAAATGAAAAATGAAACATGTACACGTGGTTAGCAGTGCGGCAAAACAGTAAGGAATGGCACGTCTCGTCGTTTGAGACTTGGGGTCCTGGCCCCGGCTAGGAACTTGGAAATGGCATAGAAATTGTGATGAAAACATTTATAGGGCCATAGAATATTCATAGAATAGCAGTAGTGTAACTCAGCACAGCCAACAATCTCTTTTGAAAAAAGTTTTATTTTTTAAAAAGAGTACTTTGTAATGTAAAAAGTAAAAACACCTCGAGTATATCCTTTTTTCGTATTTGGTAGTGAGCGAAGCAAAAGGTGGCATGGTTACTGCCATGCGATCACGTCCAAAAAGTCGTGTCTTCCGGGTTCTGTCAATGCATTACCATTTTAAGCATTTTTGTCTCTCTATTCCTGATTTCTACTGCTTACCTGACTCACTCTAATTAGCTGCAGCATCAAAAGAGAAACAACAATCTCTCATGCTCTTTCTCTTTTCTCTCTACTCCACTGCAAATAGGCTAACTAGGGCATGGCGCCAAGAGGAAGACAACACAGAAAGGTCATTCATTTCCCTCTCTCTCGCTGTTTCTTCCTCACATTTCATGCAAGTTTTCGATTTCCTTTTTGTTTCTTTCCAATTTCTCTATTCATGTTTGGGTACTTACTCTGTTTAACTTCCTTTTCTCTCTTCTGTATAATTTTCCCAAGATTATATTTTTTTTTTCATTTTTTCCTTATTATGTTTGCAAAGTTTCGTTTTTTAATGTGTTTCTCACTTTTCCATGTTTTTTCCATGTGTGCAGAACATGATGGTGGGTAACACACGAATGGATGCTGCTATGGACTCAATGCGTCAATATGGATTTGATGAACAAGTGGTTCGAGAAACGATTGATGAGCTTCTCGATGTTGGTCTTCTGTTCCTCCAAATTGTTAATCAATTAAAAGAAAAAAGTGTTTATTTTTTAATCATTTTGGTTTGCTGATAATCTCTTGGTATGGGTGGATTTGTGTTGTGGGGGGTTTCTTTAGGTTTATGAAGGAACTCAAGGATGGCCCTTTATTGAAGAGGCCGCTTACAGGCTCCTAATTGAAACACTACTTGGCAAACAACAAACTTCTGCAGGAGAGAAGGTAACAATTTAGCAACAGAGTTTATTTCTTTCCATTTTACACTTATGTTCATTATTATTTTTCTTTGGAGTATGTTTGGATTGGTGGGAGGGGATGGAATCGAGAGCAAGAGAAGGAAATGGTATAATGTTTCATTGGATGAATTGTATAAAAAAAAGTGGAATCGAACATATTCCATTATTTAATCCCATTTTTTCCCTCCAAATTTAAGGGAAATGGAATGGAATGGAATACAAGACGTAAAATTTATAAAATTATTAATTTACTTTTTGTCCTTGTCATAATATGTCAGAAACATCTCATCTTCTTCTTCCAGTTTACTCGATCTCGTAATTATCAATGAACAGTGTCCGGCATTTTGCTACTGGACTCTATGCTTAAATCATTTTTTTCATTTTTAAGGTTTAAGTGAAATTTTAAATACAATACGTTTTTTATTCAGTTACGCAATTTTGTAATTATTTTGACATCATTTTTTCTAGCGTCATTCAAATTATTTTGTCTGATAAAAAAATTGCTTTGTGTTCATCTTTTAAATTAAATTTCTATGTTTTATTTTATATTTTTACTTTATAATTTTATAATTAAAAAGCACTTTATTAAAGACAACCATTAAAATATTAGTAATTTTATAGTAAGGGTAATATAGGGAAAAAAATATAATTCATTCCATTCCGTTTACTTCTCAAACAATAGAGTGAAAATTTTGTTCCATTTCATCGTAAAATATCTAAATAATGGAATGTATTTTTGTTTCATTCCGTTCCACTCCATTTCATCCTGTTTCGTTCCATTTAATTCCATTATCTTCCATCAATCCAAACATAACTTGGGTTTTGTTTGTACATTTATTTTAATTTTAATTTTTTCTCACAATTTAAAGATTTTTTACTCGTTAATCAAATATAAATTAAACCATCGTTAAAAATATTTGACTTTTATTCTGACTATTTTAAAACTTACACTAATCATGATTCGTGCAAAATTCTTGGTTGACATTGTATACCAAACTCTTTTTGCAATGGCGCTAAGTTTTGGTCATATTCTCTCGGAGGTGAAGAGAGAAACATATGGCATTATGGTTTTCATCCTCTTTCTATTTTTTTTTTCTTTCTGTTAGTTAATTTGTTCTCGAGTTTCTCTTGTTTTTCTCAGCCATCAAAATTGTGTGGTCTTCTTGTCTTCTTCCTTCTCTGTTATACACATACTTTATGATGAAATTTCCTTCAAATGGGTTTCCTGACGTTACATGCCTCAGAAGATTGCCCTTTGAAGATGCCCCCCTTTTCTTTTGTCCTGGTAGGGAACTTAGAAGAAGTATTTGGAAATATTTAGTATATTCGCTCATCCTATTTTTTCTGTAAGTTAAAACTTAATTTGTGCTCTCTGAAGTATATCGTATCCTTTATTATTGTATGATTAATGTGTAAGATAGATATGTTCTTCCCCTGGTAAGAAATTATATTTTTCCAATCTCGTATGTTTTATGACTGTATCTGAGATTCTGAATATCAGGTAATATAATTACCGCTTTTATTCAATAGCAGGAAGAAAACTTGATAAACATGGTGCACTCAAGTTGGGTGCACTAGTTGTCATAACTCATAACTCATAAGGGAAAATTTATGTAGCCTTAGCACTTTGGTTATAATCTCTTATGTTTCATTTGTTACGAGTAAAGTCCATCATCCACCAATTCAGCGGAAATTAAATGAATACTGTGAAAGATTTCACCTGGTTGGACAGCATATATTAGACACTAGTCAGGATTGTAACACTCATGATATATTATGAATAAACTAATATTTACTTTCCCCTCCTTCAAACGAGAAAAAGGAGGATCCTTTGCAGGATCATGCAAGAAGAGTTGAAATTGCTGAGACATCTTCAGCTGCTACTGCAACAACTGGAATTACTGAAGTTGGCTCCTCTAGCCTTGTGGCTCAGGACACTTTGTTTCGGACTAGTGATGGTGTGGACTCAGCATCTCAAACCAATGATCAAGACCCTGCTTCACTTGGCAATGAAACTGGTAACTAAATTCCATCCTTTTCTCAATGCTATCCCTTCTTTATTGGACATCTTCATCAAACATTAGTGTGATTGATGACTTATCAGCTGGTATTTGATTCATTAAACCTAAGCGTGACTTGTGACTTTTTAGCTGGCATTTGATTCATTAAAAATAAGTGTGATTTATGACATATGGGGCGTTTGAATTGCAAACACAGGATATATTTGCTGCTTAACCTCATCACATGGAGAAAAGGATGTCTAATTTTCTGAAAAAACAATGAAAAACTTAGTCTGATTATTCTTTTGTAAATGCCAAAACATTGTCTGTTATGTTTCCAGTTGTTAAGAAATCGACTGTGCCGGTTGAAAAGGGATTGGATGAACAAGGCATTAGGGTGGAGTATAAGAAAAGGCATGTGGATAATGTCAGTGGAAGCAGTAATAGCACATTTGTCAGCAACGTCGAGAGCACTTTTGTCAGAACTCGTATGATTGAATCATCAAAATCACTGAAGAATCCTCCTTGCCGCACTCGTAAACCTTGCTATGGATGGATTGGTAATGATGATGAGGAGGTGGAACTTATGACATTTCCACTTCCACCATTACCTGAACATATAAAGAAGTTGATTGGACAGAGTGAAGCTCCCCAAAGTGGCAGACGAAGAAGGCGCAAGAGTAGATGGGATGAAAAGCCGGATGATATGTGATCCTCTAGGGGATCTTCTTTCTCTTTTGTAAGTAAAAAGCCAGGGTGGTAGGGGGCAACTTTTGTTCACGAGACATTGTAGATGTCTCTGTTTACTATTACCTAGTTTAACATGATACCCAAAAGCAGAGTGCAAAGCTAAATAGTTACATAACTTCTTAGTAAATAGCTCTTGTTCTGTTATGTCATTAGACTTTTTGCCCGTTTCATCGAATGGATTTTAGAATCTGATCAAGTGAAAGACTGTTTCACATTCTAAATTTACAATATAAAATGGTAGGTCTTCCATTGTAAATTATTTGATGAAATTGCTTGGTAGATATCCCAATGAGCTGGATTAGATTAATCCAAATTAAAGAAAAGGTTACTGCTATGAAAGTTTATTCCCGTGTGTGTACAAATAGGAAACAGTAACTTCGCCGCATTAAACTTCAAAATTGTTAGCAAATATGTTTTTCATGTATTTCTAATTTCAATTAGAAATTCTATTAATAAGTTTCATACATTCTTAAATTAACATAACATAACCAACAAGACTATCGTTGATAGATTTCTTGAGTATGTTGTCAATAATTCGATTCGAAAAATGTTTTGTTTGGAAGAGATAAAATTCATTTCGATGATCTATACATCTTGAAAGGGAATGATCTTTGGCTATTGGCTCATAATACTTTTAGTGCACCAAACAATTTAACATAACACAAACAAAAGTATCAATTGTATACTCGAACACCACATAACATGATTAATAGATGTACAAATTTTGATTAATGATATCTAGATATATGGATGATAAATTAATTAATATTATCGGATTTGTGATTAATAAAATATAAATTATGATTAATGTTGTCAAAATCTCTTATCTTCAAATATCATTTCTAAATATAAAAGAAGAAAACCCCGGGAGCTAGAATTTTTTTTTCCCCTGATTGAAAAGTGTTTTTTTGGTAAAGTTATTTAATCCAGTTAGGTGTCAAACACTGATTGGCACTCGAAATTTCGCCCGCTCTATAAACAAACAGAAAATATCTTTGCGCGGTACCGGATAATTTGGTTTGCTTCGTCTGCTAGTGCTGCTGCTCTTTCTCCCTCTCCTGCTATTTTCTTCCCCTTTCCCCTCTCTCATTAGATAACCCTTCAATCTTCCATTTCCTCACTTAATGGCGCTAGGGTTTCTTCTCAATTAGAGGCTAAACCGAACCATGAATTTCTCAGCAGCAGCTTCAACTTTTCGCGGGAACATCATTCCCCTATCGTCGCCCCCTACCTCTTGCTTCGAATTCCGTCTTCGTTTCCAGCCCTCCCTCCTTTCCTCCAACAGTTTTCGCCATTCGCGATGTCGTTGGGGTGCTTTCAAGTTGATTCAAGATCCGAGGTATCACTTTGTTTTGTTTTCAGGTAATTAATTCCATTTTCCAATTGCTACTGATTTATCTTCAAATGCTGATGTGGTTTTGAACTGATTAAAGGTTAATCGCGAAGAGAAGGATTGGTTGTAGTGTTACTGAGCCACACACCGAGCCTGACGGTAACAACGACGAGGTACTCGCATTTTGCTGATATATTCAACTTCCTTTTCTCCTTTCATTGTTTAAATTCAAGTTTTGCATGCTAATGATTTGTTTGAGTTATGTTGACATTCAACTTCAAAACTTAATTTTGCAATATTTGTTCAAAATTCTAATTGGCTTAATTATGGCATTTCAGTATAAGTTGCATAACAGCTGAAATTTCGATTACCAGTCTATTGGTGTGATGCAACTGCTGGCAAACATTAGTGTTTGTACTTGGCTAGATTAAGGTCCCAATTCCCAAATGATGTCATGAAGGAGAAGCATGAGTATAAATTAAAGGACAAAACATAGATAAAATCGTCCGTATGCTGTTTTCTAATAATGATATGAGGTACAGGTATGAGGTATGGCAACGGTATGGGAGAGACATATTATATAGAAATATAAAAATACAAACCATAAAGTAGTTAAATCATAAGATAAATATAATTTCCACAACATTCTAACAATTTTTAGTAAACTCCTGCAAATATATCATATAAGCAAAATTACCTTAAGATGGGACAAGATTTGAAGGATGAAGTGATAGTTTGTTACATTAAGTAGCAAAACTGGTTTGTACTTGAATGATATTATCTGAGAGTATTTGAAAAGCAAATTTGAAAAATAAAATGGGAAGTACCCATGTGTGCGCCATAATTATCAGTATTGGATATGTACCCATTGCATGTACATCAACCATTTAGGAGTACCCGTGCATCATAGGCTGTCACTTGTCAGCTCTACATGTTGATCTTTTTACTTCATATCATACCTTTTGCTTGACAATGTACGATTTTTAATTTTTCCTAGGAGAAAGATGCACATAAAAATGATGACACACAAGCTTTGGAAGATTCCGTTGAGCAAAATAGCCCTCAGTCTGTAGATGCAGAACAATTAAACGAGTTCAGCGATGAAAATAAGGATCCAAATGATGTGCAGGTAATGTTTGACTTATTTAGTGGTTATTTTGAATTTGATCGGAAATGGCTTTGTTGCCAAAGTTTGTTTAGTATCCTTTTACTTGCCATTGTTTAATATCTTATTGAAGCACTACTGAAAGGGGTGTTTTACCATTTACATAATGTACTCATGAAGCTATTTGATTAAATTAAATTAAATTCTCTTATCCACTCATGATGTGTGAAAGGGCTAATTTTTGTTGTAGTTGCAATTGACTGTACTTTCTATATTCCTGTGAGGCTAATCAGTGGAAAGAGCAGGGGAACTCTTGCACATGGAAAATGATCATAACTACGTCCATATCTTTGTAATTTGGATAAACCAAATTCCTAAAATGGGACCAGTTTTGCTAGTCTGATTATTACAGTTGTTCCTGGCCACTTAGTATTTAAAACATCATGCTGACAGTCTGATAGATTATGCTAGTCTCCTGAACAAATCATTATTTCTCAAAATCCCAACTTTTCCATTATGAGCTCTATTTTAGTTTGGGTTCAAAGAATAAAATTAAAGAAGGAGAATGCTAACCAATGCCCTTAGGGTACTCGTTAAGCCCTTAGGATACTGGTTAAGGAATCGAGAATAGCAAGATTTTATGGGGAAGTGTGTATTTATTGATCTTCAACGTTGTACATTTAGTTTTTCCATAAACGCTTACTCTTTTTGGAATCCTTAACTAGTGCCCTTAGCAAGACCCATTAAAGAAAAGGGAAGTTGTGTCAGTTGGAATTAGGGGCATTATTTCGTAGTTTTCTTATCTCTTATTCTCCGGGCTTGTGATGACAACAGAGTGTGGATAGCATAGAAGTTGCAATTGGGTCACCTCTGCCAGGTGTGAAGGTGATTACATTCTATGTTCAATATTTCCGGTTTTAGAAGAGGCATTATCTTTTTTTATTCTTGTGTGTTTCTGTTCTTTATATGCTCTAATCAGCCTCAGCAACTGGATGAGGCAATAAAAATTCCCAAGGAAACAGTTGAAATTCTTAAGAACCAAGTATTTGGCTTTGATACATTTTTTGTGACAAGCCAAGATCCTTACGAGGTGTGTGCCTATCTCCCCTCTATTTCTTTTTGCATATGCACAAAGGTCTTGTCATAGATGGGTTTTGCTGCTTTTCTGCTAGGGTGGAGTATTGTTCAAAGGAAACCTACGGGGGCAAGCTTCTAAAAGTTATGATAAGATATCAAAGAGAATGCATGTATGTTATATATATCCTGTTTCAGTGCTTACATGGATTTAAGTGTTTCCATGTTAAAATCAACTTTGGAACTAGATTTCTGCATAAATTTCATTATAGGATAAATTTGGCGATGAATACAAGCTTTTCCTTCTGGTCAATCCTGAGGATGACAAGCCAGTGGCCGTTGTGGTTCCAAGAATAACCTTACAACCAGAGACAACTGGTACTTGTTTAGCTCTTGCAAAATCGCGGATCAAAAGTTCCTTTTAGTAAAGCTCATGATCTGGACTTAATTGTAATATTTGTCCTTGCAGCTGTACCTGAGTGGTTTGCTGCTGGAGCTTTTGGACTGGTTACAGTGTTTACCTTACTGCTTCACAATGTTCCTGCTTTGCAACCCAATTTATTGTAAGCAATTTTCTTATGCCTTAATTTGTCTCGTCATGCCCTGTTAACTCTTAAAACCAAAATGTAGTGTATTACAAAACTGTTTCATGCAATTTGTTTTCTACTGATCAAGCGGCCCTACGGAACTCCATCCTTTATAAGTAATATGTTCAGGACAGTTTTCACAAATACACTGTTTGGGTACAAATTTGTTAATATTCTTGTCTTTAAGTTTCTTTAATAGGATAATCTTTAAAAACTTTAGCTTTTGGTGAATTCTTTTCTGTCTTTCCTAGAATAAATCTTTTTCCCCATCAGCACTTCTCTGGTTGACTGATATCGTTTCATCTCACACATTCTTCATTTTGTTATGATTACTGCATAAATTTGTTTTAATGCGTAGGCTTTAGCATTTGATTACCATTTTAAGATGTATATTCTGAAATGTCCACGAATAATTATTCTGAGCTGAGAAGGTTGCTTTTAGTAAGCTAGTTTTGCATTTTGATGTTTCACCAAATTATGTCATTAATGATCCAGATCAACTTTTGGCAATCTGAACTTGTTAAAGGATGGTCTACCTGGAGCTCTAGTTACTGCACTTGTTTTGGGGGTACATGAACTCGGTCACTTTTTAGTTGCCAAAAACACCGGAGTTAAGCTTGGGGTCCCATTCTTTGTTCCTAGCTGGCAGGTTATCTGATAGAAATCTTTATCTTCTAGTACAAATTACTTTTTCTTAAAATATATTTCTTCTTTATTTCTTTAATGTAGTGACATAATATTAATTGAGTGCATCATGCTTTCCGTTTAGTACCTATATGTTGTAAACTATTCAGAGAATGCATACTTGCTTAGAGCTTCATTTATTTTTTTATTTTTGATTAATTCATTATCTTTGTTGATGTGAGGGTGAGCCTTGGTGCAATTGTAAGGTTGCCGGCTTGTGACCTGGAGGTTACGGGTTCAAATTCTGAAAAAAGCCTCTCCTCTTGCGGGGGGTAAGGCTGCGGTAATCCACCCCACCAAGTGGGAGCCTCATGCACCAGGCCGCCATTATCTTTGTTGATGCATGTCAACTTGAAGAATTCCATCTGTGTTTGTCTTGCACTATGTTTCTGGTGATTTATATTAAATAGATAAAGTATATTGTCATCTGAGAGTTGACTTTGTTTCTTTCCTTTAAAGTTTAGTCTGAGCATCTGACTTGCACGACCAAGTCGTCATGCATCTCCAAAAAACGGCAATCACCTAAATTCTTATGGAGTATTAGCCTACTTTAGGAAGAGTATTATGCTTTTTTTTAGGGGTGTTTTTCATGGCACCTAATTTAATTTGTTACGGAATGGCGTCAAGATTCAAATGGACAATTGGTGATATGTACAATTTGGGTATATTGGCCAATTTTTCCCGTTACAATTTCTGGCATACTCCAAGTACAAACAGAAATTCTGATGAATAATTTGGTGGCAGATAGGCTCTTTTGGTGCTATTACAAGGATAAGAAACATAGTACCCAATCGTGAAGATCTGCTCAAGGTTGCAGCTGCTGGACCAATAGCTGGCTTTTCCTTGGGACTCGTGCTTCTTCTTTTAGGTTTTGTCTTGCCTCCGAGTGATGGTCTTGGTGTTGTTGTTGATGCTTCTGTATTTCACGAGTCATTCCTTGCTGGTGGTATTGGTAAGCTCTACACTTCAAACAAGCTTGCAGAAATATAGATGGGATTGCCCATGCGATTCGTTTGCGTGTTTTTATCATAATATTTCTAAATGAGCATTTATTTGTCATTATATAAACAAATCAAATTCATTCCCAGGAATGCATGATATATCACTGATAATATTTTTATTTGCTTGTAACAAAAAAAATCTTTTTTTTGCTGCTTCGTGACTTTTTTCTTTACTTCTTTAGCCAAGCTGCTTCTTGGTAACGTGCTCAAAGACGGAACACCAATTTCTATCAACCCTCTTGTGATTTGGGCTTGGGGAGGACTCCTTATTAATGCTATCAACAGCATTCCTGCTGGAGAGCTTGATGGAGGGAGAATTTCTTTTGCCATTTGGGGAAGAAAGGTATCACATCTATAATTTTGAACAAGAAAACATTTACGATCGAACTTGGTTTACCAGTATTTTATATAATATATCTGATTAATTAATTACATAATTGCCTTCCTTTACTTCCTTTTATGTGAATATGCTGACTCAAGTCTATTTCACAGGCTTCATTTCGCTTCACAGGAGTCTCAATTGTGTTGCTTGGACTCTCATCACTAATCAATGATGTAGCATTCTACTGGGTAGCTCTCATATTCTTCTTGCAGAGAGGTCCAATTGCTCCTCTCTCTGAGGAAATAACTGATCCTGATCAGAAGTATGTTGCTATTGGAGTAACAGTTTTGGTCTTAGGCTTGTTGGTATGCTTGCCATATCCCTTCCCATTTACAGACGAAGCCCTCACTAGTTTCTAGCAAAAATGACCATAAAAACTCTGGCAGCGCGACAGCTGTTGAGTGTTAGCACATGATATTTTTGACAATCGGGATTCGGGAGAACACGGTAAGATTATCAATAAATCAAACTATCAACATTGGTTATTGGTAGGTTAAAATATCAATCATCGAAGTTTTAGTCTAATTGTTCACAGCATATAATGGCTGGAACTTGAAAAAATTATTTATTGACAGCGTATAATGTTGAACATAATGTAATGTAAATGTAAATGAATCACATAAAACTTGACTGGCTTGTCAAAATTTTATCGGTAAACCAGTTATAATATTTTATTGTATTTGTTTTTAAATATCCCTTCCTTGAGCGCTCCCCTGCCAAGCAGCACCTCTCCAACTCCTCATGGTTGTCATCAAATTGAGAAGGTGACGAGGTTCATCTGCCAGGAAGTGGAGGAAAAAGCATTCATATGTCCTTTTGTCGATGACCAAAACACGTTCATAAAATTGGGCATCCATCTGAGTTATAATTATAGGTGTATAACAAAAGTGGCCACCTTTTTCTTCAGCTTTCTTTCGTCTCATCGTGTGGAGCCATGTTTTAAGGACCATCGTTCCCAGCTGAGCAAGATGTGGGAATTTCACTCTTCCTAAAACATGAAATGCTCCAATAACCACTAGAGGAGACTGAAACTTCCTGGGTGGGCCCTGCTATAGTCACTGATATGAAGTTGACACCATGAGTTATTGCACCATCAAAACTAGCAAGTCCATGTCGTTGCGCCCACTGTTCCAGCACATTCTGTACCTGGCTATGCACACCACACTGCAGCGTGTGGTGCCTTGGCCAATTCCGTGGAGAGCTACGTCAAGGAAACTAATGAATTTTCTTCGTCCAATTTAGTAGGTACAGTTAGTTTTCGTTCTGAGTCTTCCTCATTTTGAAAGAGACATTGCTGTGATGATGTTGAATCTACAAACACGCGGGGCATCAAAGAGTTTTTTCATTACTGAAAGCTCTGGGAAAAATCAAGCATCGAATCTTCTCAATATGCTAACTTGTTCAAGTGTGATTACAAAGGCGAAGATTTCAAGGCTATCGTTTTCAAGTTCATGCCTAATGGGATTCTAGAAAGCCACCTCTTGCTATTATTAAGCCCAATAAAGATGACAAAATTGGTTGATCTTACAGTGCTCTGCACTAACAAATTATGCAAAATTAGTTCTTGCTGAAGATTTAGTGTTAATAAAATCAGGAAGGTTGTCTATAGCTGGCAGGTTATTCTGCTAAGAGATGATCATCGGACAGAGGGCAGCAACTGATAAAATGCTCAGCGAGGGTCTGAGCCTACACGAGTTTTGTGGAGAGGGCATTGCCATGTGTGTTTGGAATCATTTCAATACAGGGTCATAATTGCTTTTGGAAAGCAACAACTACTCTTAGTGTGTGTTTGGATTAGCTTTTGACAAACGTGATTTCGGAAAGAATTGATTTTGTAGAATTGATTGTGGTTAAAAGTGAGTTGATAGTGAAGTGATTTGTGTTTGGATGCCTTCATTAAAAAGTGATTCTTATCAATTCTTATTGTTTGGATAGTTTGGATCAAAATTGCTTCTAAGTGTGCAATCATTCAAAATGCAGCAAATAAGACTAAAAACAGTGCACTAAAACCATGGACGTGATTCAAATTTACCGTAGAAGCTACAAAATCCAGCTTCCGTATGGACGTGAGTTTGGGACCAAAAGCAATTTTCGGACTTGGAAGCCAAACATCAAACTTTTTGGGTCAATAGTGGTTTGACCATAACAAAAGCATTTTTGGGGGAGAAAACCAGTGAACCAAACATGCACTTATTAGCTTCTGCAAAATCACTTGTGGCATTTTCAATCGGGTTATCAAACATATTTGACATACCTAATTCACCTTTGCATGTCAACTAGGGTATGAACACAACCCCACCAAATTGAACTTGAAAGCAATTTTCAACAGAGACTGTCTCGTCCAGGGATCAAAGTTTTGGCCCGAAATTAGCTGTGGTCATTGGAACGATGCAACATTATTATCTACATTATATATTTTGTGTTGATGCCTAAAGAAATAAAGTATTCTTCAAACCTAAATTTGAAGGTAATGTAATGTAACGACCCCAACTATCCAAGGCAGTCAAATAAGATGCTATGCACTTGATCGGAATTCAGAGCGTCTCATATTTCCTCTGTCAATGCCAAGCAGCAAAAGTTCATTGGTGCTAAGCTAATCATAAACTCAGATATTACAATAATAAAGGTTTATCTAGAACCAGGAGAGACAAAAGTTACCAACACTTTAAGGATGATGTGTTTGACTCAGCATCATATCATGCATCCTCAACATAACAATGATACCATCCTGTGAAACTTTCCCATCAAGGAGTGTAAGAAAACAAAAATAGATTTCAAGGTAGCAAGTCAAGTAAGTTTGTAAGAGAAGGCAAACTAGAAACGAATAAGAATTTCCTGCATTCAAAAAATCACACATTATTAGTGCACCGTTGGATAAAGTAACTGAAAGTGTTCGAAAAAGCTTAGGGTTGATCCAAAGGTACGTGTGGTCTTTTTGAACACAGAATCCATTTTCACGAGAAACTATAAACAAGTGCTTCCAATGAGAAGAAAACTCTGGTTACAACTTAATATCGTTGAAAAGCAATCTAATGTACGAAATCCCCAAAATAAAAGCCACAATCAATTATAATCACTAAGCAAAAGCAAAACCTTCCAATTTGAGCATTCAATTCAAGCTATAATAATAGCAATAAATAGCACAAAAACAGTTTCCTTACAACAACGAAGGTGATCGATCCACAATTAGTATACACAAACAAAACACAATAACAATAAAATTTAACGAAACCAAGGCGCGTGGATTCGAGAACGGAAAGATCAGCGATTGGTGCTATCGTAATCGACGATCTCAGAATCGGTGACGGATCTGGAGTGCTGAACGATGGAGCGTCCAATGGAGTTGATCCAATCCTCCTTCTCCTTCTCGGAATCGGCGATGAAGTACATCGTGTCGGAGCGCGTGGAGAGCTCGAACGCGTTCTGCTTGTTGATCACATCCTCCGCGCCCTTCACCGTCAAGCACGACGCCACCGGAACGACGCCGCGAGGCTTGGAGGCGCGCGTGACGGTGGAGTCCTTGAACCAGAAGAGCTTCCCTTGCTTCAACACGAACCACCGCCGTCGCCACGTCTTGATGTACTCGCCTTGCTTCGTCAGCCAACCGCTTCGCTCTGGATTCGACCAGAACTCCACGCCGTCGTAGTCGTTAGGCTTCTCCGTTAGGCCTGCCGCCGCGCGCCACAGGCTCACCATCGGAGAATGATCGATTCGGCGTCGCGTCCGAAACGATGATAATAAATATTATATAAAAAGAAATGTATAATAATGCAATCCGGAAATAAGTTACAACGCACCAGAACCAACAATTGTGGCCTCTTCCCTGTACAACAGATTCTCTCACTCTCCCCATTTTACACCCTTTATTTATTTATTTATTTATTATCCATAAAAATTAAAAATGTATTTTTGTTTGTTTTATCTCTTATATCCATTTACACCATCTCCAATGATGGTACTTATATGTGTTCTAGGAGCATCCAGATGGGTGAGATAGATGTCATGTTATATAAGTGTTCTTGTCAATATTTTTTTTTTTTGGCAAAACAAAATAAAATTAAGAATAAAAAATAAATAAATTTTTTAAGTAAGTTTTTTTTTGAAACAAATTTTTTATGTAAGTTAACAACCTAAATTATAGTTCTTGCATCGGAACGAAATATATGAAAGTTCTTAAATCTTACGTGGCATTAATGGGCCCACAAAATGGGAGTTAAGAACTAAAATGATGTTCTTCTATTATAGATGCTCTTAGATATTTGTAACAACATTAGGTTCTTTCGAGTGGAATTGAACTCGAATCCTCTAAATAAGGTTCCAGGTTCGAGTCTTGTGAATAAATAAAAAAAAAACATGATTGAGAGATAAGACATCACTAAAGGTGACTAGTCAGGTACCTTGACAAAGATGAGTCATGGACAAAACGTGATTGAGAGGTAAGATCCCACTAAAGATAGTTAGCTAAGTATCCGATGAATATTAGTCATCGACAAAGCTGATGAATACTTCACACCTATAACATAACAGTAAAAAAAAAATATTTGGGCATTTGGAAAAGGAGCAAGCTTCCGTTAACTTACTTAACTAGCCTTTTTTGGGCATTGAAGAATTTGCTTGTTCTGAATCTAAATCCAAAATCACATAAACTTGGATAGTATATCAATTTATTTATACACTAAATTAGGATTATGATAAATTTTAAATTAAAAATTCAATATTAAATATATCCTTATTTGCTGATTTTATGAACAAAGCTCGCCACTAAAGGAGATTTCATAATCCTAATAAAAAAGAGGAAT
This sequence comes from Sophora flavescens, assembly GCA_030762895.1. Taxonomy (NCBI): domain Eukaryota; kingdom Viridiplantae; phylum Streptophyta; class Magnoliopsida; order Fabales; family Fabaceae; genus Sophora; species Sophora flavescens. The sequence goes on from CM061065.1 coordinate 202,584,809, forward strand.
AGAGGATGATAATCTTATTTAGACATCTTCTCAACAAAAAAGAAAAATCTTATTTAGACAAAAAAAAGAGAGATTAAGATTAATGCATAAATTAATATTGTCATCAAGAGAGAAAGAGACAACTCTCGGCATTTTCTGTTATAGCATATCTTTCTTAGCCTTAAATTTTCTTTTTGGTATCTTGAGAACTTGGAAGGTACTTACTTTCTCAATTCTACGTGATCCCCATTTAGACCGATATCTTTCATGGCTGACGGATTTAGGTTAGGAGATCCTTCAGATGATCTTAAAGAACTTGACATAGGGAGTCGAGAATCTTGATCCTCTCAAAAAGTTCTGATGGCAATTTTTCTTATCATCAAATGCAAGAATAATTGAAAATAACTATATAGCGGTGAAAGACTTCAAAGAATCTCACATTAATTTCTTTAGGAAGAGATAATTTATTGTTTCAATGATTAAACTCCTCATGCTTCCAGATACATCTTTTATTGTCTCAAGTAAACAGAGACAAATTATATATATTGAGAAAGAAATTAAATAATGCGTAAATCGATTTTCAGAAGAGAATCGAGCTTCAAATTCATCATCTTTTCATATCATTCGCAGTCAGGCATTAATGGGTTCCTCTCAAAATTCTGAAAAGAACAAAGAAAAAAAGTCTATTAATAATTCTTGTCATAGGTTCATTAATTTTACAGCCAAAAGAATTAGAAAAACAAGATTATATGCATGCATGAAAAGATTTCGTAGAACCTGACTCCTGTTTGTTTCTTATTATTTCATTTTCTCATGCATAATGATGTAAGCATTGAAATATATAGCCCTAAAAGAATAAAGGATGAAAACCCATATTACACTTTAGAAACAAGAAAATTCACCTGTAGCAAAAATATGACCAGGGTTGAATTTGAATTCTGCAATTCTTTGTTTTGGTTGAACTTGAAGTCCCATTCTCGAAAGCCTTGGGGTCCCAACTCCAAGGAGTAAGAAAAGAGTTATCTTTCTCAATAAAAGATATTAGTCGTGGGTGAATAGTAATAATTTCCTTTAGCTAGCGAACCTTTATTTAAAACCTTAACACCAACATTCATCTACATTGAATCTTTTCGTTCTTCTTCCATGGGTGAATAGTAGTTTCGTTTTGCGGTTCTGAACCTTTATTTAAAACCTTAACACCAACATTCATATGCATTGAATCTTTTCGTTCTTCCATGATCGGCTTCCGTGGGTGAATAGTAGTTTCGTTTTACGATTCTGAACCTTTATTTAAAACCTTAACACCAACATTCATCTGCATTGAATCTTTTCGTTCTTCCATGATCGGCTTCCATGAGTGAATAGTAGTTTTGTTTTGCGGTTCTAACCTTTGTTTAAAACCTTAACACCGGTCATGGTTGCACTTGTTTTCTCCACAAAATCTTGTTGTTCTTCCATGATCTGCTTCTTTAGTGTGGGAATAGTAGTTTCCTTGGTAGTAATTTCCTGTCGTGGACTTTTATTTAAAATCTTATAACCAACCGTCACGGTTGCACTTGTTTTCTCCACAGAATCTTGCTGTTCTTCCATGATGATCTGCTGCTTCAGTGGGTGAATAGTAGTTTCCTCCATAGTACCAGAGATCACGGTTGCACTTGTTTTCTCCACAGAATCTTGTTGTTGTTCCATGATCTGCTGCTTCAGTGGGTGAATAGAAGCAGTTTCCTCCATAGCACTAGCATCACCAAGAGTCATGGTTGAACTTGTTTTCTCCACAGACACTCGTTGTTCTTCCATTTTCTTTGATAACTCTCTTTGTTCTTCCATGATCTGCAGCAACAGTGGCACTTCTTTTATCTGATCTGAACTCCAACGACACTTCTTCATATTGATCGAACTAGCGAGTAGTTATAAAGCGAGAAGTCTTTCTTGAACTTGAATGCTACTATACTCATAACTCATTATATCTGAACTTGTATACTACGAGATATGGGTCACCTTTATTTATAGAGTTCAATCCCAACCCAATTAAAAAAAAAAACCAAGAACAAGAACAAGAACAAGAAGCGTGGTAATTTAATGTAAGCTCTAAAAACACAAAATTAATTTTAATACGGATAAAACTTATGTACAGTACCATAGGTACAGTACATACGGTTCTTAACACAAATAACAGAGAATTCATTTGAAATCATGCCCGGTTGAATAATTGCTGAAACGGTTTCTAGCGGTTACCATCCATATTTAGTTCAAAACAGTATGCACAGTATCGATTGTACTGTACATAAGTTTTTTCCTTTTAATACTAGCACTAGCATTTATTTCTCTGTTACCGCGTAGTTAATTTATAGTTAATTTTAAATATAACTAGTTTTCACCCCAATTTTTTTTTTTCTATTTGTGGATTATTTCAAAATACTTCTAATCAAATATGTATCTACATTCTATTCTATATTCTATATTGTAAGAATTCATTTGCTTTGAGCTTAATGGGAAGAGCAAAGATTGCACGCAAGGATCAAAGATGAAGAAACAGAACTGAAAGTAATAATGCAGAAAAGATGACACCAAGAATTTGATGGTTCAGCTATATTTTCATATAGCCTACGTCCATGTGGGGGGAGCAGTTTTTCTTCACTATGATCAACCAAAAGAAACAAGAACCAGAGTTATTTTACAAACAGAGTCACACCCTTTGCGTGTTCTACCCTTAGCCCCTTTTACAACCAAGATTTTCCACACCCAAGTTCTAACTCTCTGTTTCTGTTTTCTCACAAGAACCCTTTCTCCTTCTCCCTTGATCTTTTCCTTCTCACCGATTTCAACAAGTTACAGAAATGTCTCAAGCTCAGTCTCTCTCCCAATATGCCTATACAACTAGTCGACATCATATATATAGGCACACTAGCCAAACTCAGCTAGCATAGAAGTTAGTTAGATTAGTTTCAAAACCCATGTGATGTTAGTTGTGATCAGTAACTAACATATAACAGAAAAAACTGATTTAACCAACTTAACCACTAACTGATTTTGAAGACACTTTAACAATTCTCCACCTTGTCTCATAAATCAGTGGAAGCTTGATCACAGTCTATCCCTGCTCACCTCATTGCTCCTCACTTCTCTTCAAAACCAATCAAGTCCAACAATGCTTGAACTTTCCAAGAGGTAGTGACTTTGTTAGAGCATCAGCTGGATTCTCCTCTGAAGCAATTTTCTCCACCTTGACCTCTTTAGATTCAATCACATCTCTTATGAAATGCAGCCTCACATCAATGTGCTTAGACCTTTCATGATAGACTTGATGTTTTGATAAGTGTATAGCACTTTGGCTATCACAGTATATTGTTATACTGTCTTGAGTTATTCCAAGTTCACCAATAATTCCTCGGAACCACATAGCTTCCTTTGATCGCTTCACGCAAGATCTATGTATTCTGCCTGTGTTGTAGACAAGGCTACTACAGATTGAAGAACTGATTTCCAGCTCACAGCAGTACCATATAAAGTGAACACATATCATGTTAAGGATTTCCTTGTGTCTATGTTCCCTGCATAATCTGAGTCCACATAGTCTTTTACTGCTACTTCTCCTTGTTGTTTCCTTTTGAACTTTAAACCATGTGCTAAGGTTCCATTCAGGTATCTAAGAGTCCACTTTAAGGCTCTCCAGTGGGGCTGTCCAGGATCTGCCATGAACTTGCTAATGACACTTACTGCATGTGCCAAGTCAGGTCTACTGCATACCATGCCATACATTATGCTGCCAACTCCACTTGCATAGGGAACCGATGCCATTTCTGCTATTCCTTGTTCAGACTGAGGACCTTGCTGTACTGAGAGTTTATCATGCTGTCCAAGAGGTGTAGTAACTGGTTTAGCTTCATGCATTCTAAACCTCCTGACTACCTTCTTCATGTAGCTTTCTTGTGTTAGGAACAATTCCCCTCTTGATCTGTTTCTGATAATGTCCATTCCCAAAATCCTCTTAGCTTCACCCAGGTTTTTCATTTCAAATTATGTATTCAATCTTGCTTTAAGATTGTCCAATTCTTCATCACTTGAGCATGCTATCAATATGTCATTAACATAAAGAAGTAAGTATAAAATGAGTTCACCATGCTTTCTTAATGTGTAAACACAGCTATCATAGCTGCACCTTTGAAAGCTTAGTTTCATCAAGAAGTCATCAAACCTTTTATACCATTGTTTAGGACTTTGTTTAAGACCATATAAGGATTTTTTAAGAAGACAAATTTTGTTCCTGTCCTCCACAAAGCCCTCTGGTTGATGCATATAGATAGTTTCCTCAAGCTCACCATGAAGAAATGCTGTTTTTACATCTAATTGTTCTAGATTCAAATCAAACTGAGTTACTATGCTGAGGAGGATTCTGATGGAGCAGTGCTTCACCACGGGTGAGAAAATTTCATGAAAGTCCACTCCCTCAACTTGTGTGAATCCTTTGGACACAAGCCTAGCTTTAAATCTTGCCTTCTTAACACCTGGGACTCCCTCCTTTCTCTTATAGATCCACTGACAATCAATAATTTTCTGATTTTTTTGGTGGATCTACAAGTATCCAGGCTCTGTTCCTTTCCAATGATCTCATTTCTTCAGTCATTACTTCCAGCCATTCCTTGTTGTGAATGCTGCTCAGGGCCTCCTTGTAGCTACTTGGTTCAGATTCTTGGAGCTCATCTGCTACTGTGAGAGCATAATGGATTAGGTCAGCATAGCCAAATCTCTTGGGTGGGACAATGACTCTTCTAGCTCGATCTCTGACAAGGTTGTAGTCATTTTCTGCCTATTGAATGGAATAGTCATCAACTGCTTCATTTGGCTGGACTGCTTCATCACTTCTCTGATTAGGTAGCAGCTCCACCTCAATTCGAGTATCATCAGTAATCTTTACCTGCTGATTCTGATTTTTATCTCTGCTGGCCATTCTTGATTCATCAAATATAACATCTCTGCTGATTAAGCATTTAGGCTCTCCTGGCTCCATCCTCCAAAGTTTATAACCTTTGATGCCATGAGGATAGCCAATAAAGGCACATCTGATAGCTCTGGCTTCAAGCTTGTCTTGCTTTATATGAGCAAAAGCTAATGCTCCAAAAACTCTGAGTTTTGAATAATCTGCAGGCTTGCCACTCCAAAGTTCAATTGGTGTCTTAAAGCCTACTGCTGAGGAAGGACACCTATTAATTAGGTAGATTGCGAGTGAGTGGCGGCTTCACCCCAGAAGCTTTTTGATAATCCTGAGCTAAGGAGCATGCATCTGACTCTCTCAAGGATGGTTCTGTTCATCCTCTCTGCAATGTCGTTTTGCTGAGGTGTTCCAGTAACTGTTTTGTGCCTAGAGATGCCATTTTTCCTGCAGAATCTATTAAATTGCTTTGAAACGAATTCCAAGCCATTGTCAGTTCTTAGATACTTTAGATTAGTCCCTAATTGATTGCTTATTAGAGTATGCCACTCCTTAAACTTGTCAAAGGTGTCACTCTTATGTTTTAGAATATAAATCCAAACCTTCCTAGAGTAGTCATCTATTATGGTGAGAAAGTAGAGGCCTCCTCCATGTGTCATTGTCCTAGCAGGCCCCCATAAATATGAATGAGCATATTCGAAAGGTTTACTAGTGCTATGGAAAGCAGAACCAAAAGAAATTCTTTTTGCCTTGCCTGCTACACAATGATCACATAGGTCCAGTTTCTCTATTCGATCACCATTCAGAAGATTTTGTTTAGCTAACTGGACTAATCCCTTTTCATTGACATGACCTAACCTCATATGCCACAATTGAGTTTTTTAGGTTGCATTTGGCTAGCAACAGCTGCCTGTGCAATTATTGTTGAACCACTTAAAATGTATAAGCCATTTCTTAGATTTCCCTTAGCTATGGTCTATTTTCCATTAAGGATCATCATATTTCCATGTTCAATTTTAGTCACATAACCTAAACAATCAAACATGCTTAAAGATATTAGATTCCTTTTGAGTTCTGGCACATACCTGACACCTTGCATCACAGTTTCTTGTCCATTAAACATTTTTAGTCTAATAGATCCAATACCTTGTACCTTGTATGGTTTGTTGTTGCCAAGTAGAACCACTCCACCTTCTTTGACGTGTAAGGACTCAAAGTAGTCCTTCCTGGGACATATGTGATATGTGCAACTCGAGTCCATAACCCAGTCTTTCTCACCTTCAGTGTTTGAGACCACCAAGCTTTCTGCAGTTTCATATCCCTCAGATGCTATAGCTGCATCACCTGATTCCAGAGATTTCTTGAAGCCTTTGTTCTTTCTTTCTGGACAGTTCCTTTTGAAGTGCCCCCTTTGATGACAGTGGAAGCATTTAAACTTGCTTTGGCCTTTGGACTTTGATCTATTCTTGGATGTCTTGCCATTCCTTTTATCAGATCTTCCTCTAGAAACATTCAAACTTTATGCATTGCTGTCAGTCTTAATTTCTTGCCTTCTTTGCAGCTCCTTGGTTCTTATGGAGGATTGAACCTCTTCAAGTGAGATGGTTTGATCCTTGTCCCTTCCAAACAAGATTGCATCTTTAAAATGCTCAAAACTGTTTGGTAATGCACTGAGCAGTATGAGTGCTTTATCCTCATCATCCAATCTCACATCAAGATTTTCCAAATCATCCAAGATCTTGTTGAAGTCGGATAGCTGTTCTGATAGGGGCAATTCATCAGTCGTCTTGAATGAGTATAGCTGCTGCTTCAAGAACAACCGATTAGCAACTGATTTGGTCATATAAAGGGACTCTAGTTTGAGCCAGAGTGCTGCAGCAGTTTGTTCCCTGGCTACCTCCCTTAGAGCTTTGTCTCCTAGGCATAGTATTATAGCACTCCTAGCCTTTTCTATTAGTTCCTTCTTTTCCCTTTCAGACAGGGTTTTGGGAAGAGCAACATCCCCCTTCAAAGCATCAGCCAAACCATTATGCACCAAGATGGCTTGCATCTTGATTCGCCATAAGCCAAAATCATTTGAGCCCGAAAACTTCTCTATGTCAAATCTTGTTGATCCCATTTTTTCAGCTTCCTCTTTCAGCAATCTCCCCACAGATGGCGTCAATTGTAAGAATTCGTTTGCTTTGAGCTTAATGGGAAGAGCAAAGATTGCACGTAAGGATCAAAGATGAAGAAACATAACTGAAAGTAATAATGCAGAAAAGATGACACCAGGAATTTGATGGTTCAGCTATATTTTCATATAGCCTACGTCCATGTGAGGGGAGCCGTTTTTCTTCACTATGATCAACCAAAAGAAACAAGAACCAGAGTTCTTTTACAAACAGAGCCACACCCTTTGAGTGTTCTACCCTCAGCCCCTTTTACAACCAAGATTTTCCACACCCAAGTTCTAACTCTCTCTGTTTATGTTTTCTCACAAAAACCCTTTCTCCTTCTCCCTTGATCTTTTCCTTCTCACTGATTTCAACAAGTTACAGAAATGTCTCAAGCTCAATCTCTCTCCCAATCTGCCTATACAACTAGTCGACATCATATATATAGGCACACTAACCTAACTCAGCTAGCATAGAAGTTAGTTAGATTAGTTTCAAAACCCACGTGATGTTAGTTGTGATCAGTAACTAACATATAACAGAAAAAACTGATTTAACCAATTTAACCACTAACTGATTTTGAAGACACTTTAACATATATTTATAAAAAGTGGAAGAATGAATATAAGAAAAGTGACATGTCAATACGAAAAATTTGTAAATAAAAAATATTGAAAATTTGATATAATGAATGACAAAATTAAAATTTTCAAACTAACCAATGATGCGACCATAAGAAATTTAAGAACTTGAACACAGTAAAGATAGTATAGTGTTATATAAAATAGATAGCAGTTAAAAAAAAATTAAAATTTTGTAAAGAAATTAAAGATAATGATAATGTTATAAAAAGAAAGTAGAACTTGGAAAAATTAAGGAAAGTGATGTATGCCAATATGAAATATTTGATAAATAAAAAATAATTAGTCGAAGGTAATACAAATAAAATTATTAAAATTTTGAAATTTTAAGAGGAAATAAAAAATAAGTTGGATAATTCTTCAAAATTATTCCTATAAGTTTACGAGTCAATGAATGAAGTGAGAAGCTTAATAAATAAAAAAAATAAGTAATCAAGAATAATGCTTAAAAAATAAAAAATAAAAAATCAATTTAATAAGAAAATAATAGTATGATAATGTTATTAAAATTATTCCTATAAATTTAGGATTTCATTAAAATTGGAATATTCATATGTTAGTGTGACAAAGTAGCGAATAAAAATAATTACAAAAATAATGATACCAAAATAAATAAAATCAAATATAATAATAATAATAATATTATTATTATTATTATTATTGAAAGGATTCAGGTAAATTTAAGAGTAAGCAAGGAATATATGTCTCCAAAAGGATTTTAAAATAAAAATATTATTCATTTCAATAATAAACTGAATAAAATAGGAGGATCTCACAACATCATTTATTAAAGTCTAGAGAAATCATTAATGATCAGCTAAAGTAAGCAATATCCAAATCTATTAGTATAAGTTGTATCTTTGACGTACATTATTTCAATTACAAAATAAATTGTATATTGGAAGTATTTATTCTTGCAAGATATTGAGTTTTTTTTTCAATACAATTCCTTACATCCAGTATTATTGGGCTTGATGCGTAAATAACATCATAAAGCGGTGAAAACCTTTGATTGCTAAACTTCAGCTTTCTTACCACTTGAGGCGCCCCTTATTGGAATAAGACTTATTTAATCCTTACGTATAATCGCCGGAAGCCCATTAATTGCCGAGGTCAAGCTTGCTTATTGCTTTAGTTAATCCTGGTGGATCAGATGCACGTTTCATAACATGGTAATGGTTATATTATTATTAAGGATGATAAATGGATGGATCGAATAAATTTTTATTCGGATCTTAACGGATGGATTAAAAATAATTCATTAATCCATTATAATCCATTAAAAATTCGTTGAAAAAAAATTCAATTCATCCATAATCCTTTAAATAAAATCCATCTGATCCATCCATTAACAACTTTTCATGGATGGATATCCAATCCATCCACTAAAATTTATTTTAAGAAATTAAATAATTTTATATATCTTTTATTCATCCATAAAATATTTTTAAAAATAAAATAATTTGTAAAAAAATTAAAATATTATATCTATCTCACTCTCTCTCTCATCTTTCTTCCTCTCTCTACCCTTTCTCTCTCCCTTTTTTTCCTACTCTCTCTATATTTACTCTCCACTCTATCTCACCACCATTTTGTATCACGGTCATTTTTCTATTATTATATGGAAGTTATTGATTATGTGCATCTACAAAGGTTGTTTTGTCACAACGTTCTATGACATTGTTTTACGAAACTTGTTACGACTTTCTGTGCTTTCACTTAGTTAATACTTTTTCTTTAAGTTTCTCATAAAAAAAGACAACAAAAAAAGAAAACGTACATGATAATGTTGACTACTACTAGTGCTTGAGAACAATTAATTAGTTAATACTTAATATAACAAAAAAGAAAGAAAAAAAAGGCAGATAAATAAAATAAAAAATAGTGAAGAAAAAATAATAGGGAACGAAAGAGAAAATTAGATGCAGTGTTTTTTGGTTACAAATGGAGGTTTTTTTTTTATTTGGTAAAAAATAATATGAAAAAAATAAATTGGTTTTGAAATGGATAAAAGTTGATCCATTACATTTTTGATTGTTGGTCCAATGGATTTTAAAAAATATTGGATAAATCATAAATCATCCACAAAAAATTAATTCAATCAATCCAATCCATTTATATTATTTTTTATAAATGGATGGATTTAATGGATTTTCTCATGGATGGACTGGATGAATGGTAGACAAATGGATCATTTTATCACCCTTAATTATTATTACTTTCAAGCTAAAGATGGTGTTGGTCAGTTTCTTTATATAAAACATGACAAGAAGATATAGGGAAGCCTATTGTAATGTCGGGCCATCGTTGATCGTTCATAATATATAGAGCAAACCAAAAATTGACTATTTGGGGTTTCAATAGTCGGCCCGTCGTTCATAATCTATAGGACAAACGTTGGCTTGTTTAAAAAATGTTAGGGACAAGAGGAATGCAGGAACAACTGTATCTCTGTGGATCAAAGAGTTTATTACTGTAAGTTTTATGAGATAAGTTGAGGTTGATTATGTGAACCCCACGTTGAGGCTAAGAAAACAATGCCATATCATTTAGTGAAAAATCACCACTCTGGAGAAGAAGAAAAAGAAAAGATTTTTTTTTTTGAATATTACAATTTCAGCATATGATCTACCTAAAAATCACAAATACCTTCCATTACACAAGGTTACATCACTTCGAATAAGCTTTACATCAATAGAAGCATGGCCAGCTCCATATGCAAATCCGCTGTGGCTGAAACTAGAATAAGAATGTTTGTGCTATTTAAATGAAGGCAGAGGATTTCCCAAAATGAGAGCTGTTTACCTGCCCCTAACGCTGGCAGGAGATTGAACACCTCTCTCACTGACATTATCATCATCTATTTCACTACTATCCAGACAAAGACCATTTTGGTTTACACTTAATTCAGAACTAGCATTGCTGCTTGTGGCATGAGGGGAGCCTGGGACACTAACGATTCGGCTACGCTGAGGCCCTGACCGCACGCTATACATAGAAGATGCTGGAATGTTTGTCATCAATGGCCGGAGATTGCCTGGAACCCTTCTTCTTATATCCTGTTCAAAGAGAAAAAAGAAAAACAATTAGGAAAAAAAAAACAATTTCATCAGTTCTAATCAATGTTGATCAGTTCACTATTTAATAAAAAAGCATGGAGATGATGGTTATAAATGAGAAACTCTAAGTCTCCAAATTCAATCTTGAAACATTAAGCATCCAGAAAGGGAATAAGTGATTATAGCATTTGGTAAGTACTTTTGATACAAGAGTAGTGATTCAGATGCAGGTGCATCACAATTTTAGTCTCAACTGGTAGAACAAATGCAGACATGCGCAGAAGATGCATACCATGTGTCTAATAGCCATATCCAAGGATTTCTTTGAGAGTGTTCTTCCAAAACCAGAGCTGTCTGGAGAAGATGACTTGCCAGACAGATTGCTATGGGGAGAATTTTTGTCATTTAGCCTTGGTGGTGGTAGTTTCCGCATATTTATTACCCTCTCAACCATTTTGGTGCCAATCACAACAGGACTGACATTGTCATTAACTTTGGAGTACCCACGACTCACTGCCGGCATAGAGCTTCCAGTTGTATGAGAAACGCCATTGGAGGACCGTCCTCTAGAAGGAGAGCATGATTGCCGCTTTGGCCTGCCACTAGAAGCAGGCTCAACAGATGAAGATCGAGAAGTCGGTGCTCCAGGCCTCCCCCTAGTTGCTGACAGTGGCCTATCTGGCAGTGTTGTCCTCAAATTGGGTGGAGCATCAAGTGAAAAGCCAGGCATCTCAGATGGCTTCCATGGTCTTGTTCTCACTGTTGGTGATGTGCCACGTGATGGTACTGGCTGCCTCGACATCACAGGAGCTGGCTTAGAGATTGAAGAAGTCTTAACTGAAGGAGCAGATATACTGGGTGCACTTGATGGTGTAGATGGTCGCCGAGTTGGGGTAGAAGCCCGTGATGTGGGCCTGGATTGAGGTAAGGTAGGCCTGCTAGTTGGCGTTGAAGATCTTGCAGTAGATCTTGACAAAGGTGTAGAGGATCTAGATGGAATTGTGGGTTTAGCTGCAGGGACTGTAATCTTAGTAGCAGAAACGGTAGTCTTAGTAACAGAAACCACAGGCTTGGCTGTGGAAACTGTGGTCTTGGTTGTCGGAACTGTGGTCCTAGTTGAAGGTAAGGTTGCTCGAGAAGTAGGCGTTGAAGGTCTCGATGATTTTGAAGCTGTGCTCAATGTAGGGCGTCCAGTAGGAGTTGCAGGTCTTGATCCAGGATTCGCTGATGACGAGGGCCTCCTATTTCCACTACTTGAAGAGCTCAACCCAGAGGAGGAAGCTGGTTGTCTAGAAACTAAGTTGCTCCTTCCAGCAGGCTCTGACTGAGGATTTGCCAACTATAAGCACAAGGAAACAATTAAGAAAATTGACTTTCTGGTTACTAGCATTAAAAAATAAATAAACTCTATTATTATGAACTACATACTTTATGAACCTTGATACTAATAGTCTAATAGCAAGGATCCTATTATTAACAAATAAATCAATTGAAGCATGTCATGGCAAGTTGGTAAAACATGCAACATGATGAGAAGCTAATTTCATGTAGTCCAAGCCCCAAGGATGTATTGCTTTGAGGGACTGTGTATGCAAACTAGCTATACTTCTAATCAGGCACCAGCAACTAAAATAGTGCAATAATAACTGACAAATTCTATTTCTCGCTAGTTCAGAAAACCAATTCTTTCTGCTAAGTCAACTTCATCATGCATGATGAATAACAATGTTGCTCAGGAAAAAACTTTCCTCAAACCTTGGAGCTTACAAAAAAGTACAATATCATCAGTGAATTCAAACCAAATGTAGAAGGCATACTCCCGCTGATTACCATAAAATAATTGACATGATCCAAAACCTTCAATAAAATTGCTTACTCTAGATTTTAATGCTGTGGAACGTGCAGCTGGAGCACCAAGCTGACTCATAACAGTTTTTTGAGTTTCCATCTCCAAAGAAGGAAAGAGAGGAGTCCCAGGAGGAGTAAGAAGCCTGGAAAGACAATAAGGATGCTAAGTCCCAATTTTAACATTAAAAATGACAGGTCAGTTACATACATAGCAGGTGGCTTGTTACATTATCTTTAATAATGAAAACCTATGTCTGGAAATTAGTGTTCATTAATTCATTTCTCATGAGTTCTCTCTCTCACGTACACACACAGCATCTGCAAGAAATTTGTTAATGTTAGTGATTTGAGCAGGGAAGGAAGAAGATCCGTAACAAGAAAAATAACGAGATTAACAAAAATGACAACAATGACATTGTAGTAGTGGGTAGTGCTAATAAATTATGGGTTTAACAAAGAATTATCTAGAAATTTTAATTGTTAAGCCAAATATATTGCTAAATTAATTAGGAGGCATTAGGAATCATGCTAATTGCTTATGACCCTGTGAATTATAACAATAAGCCTTTTTAAGCCACATAACATGGGGAACACTAGGCACTAGGCTATAATTTTAGAATAAATAAAAGAGTCGTTATTTTCAAGTTGTGGAAAAAGAAGAGAGAACTTTAGAAACTTTCTCGATATCATAATGATCATATCAAAACCTGAGTTCTGAATTGCCAAGTCCTTGTCACATAACTTATTTCCAATTTCCATGAATGTTTTGGAAGATATCTAGACATCATTTAACAACTACGAACTACAAATACTCCTCAAACCCCACATCTGTGTCAAATATCAAAATGTCATAGACACAATACTCTCTTAGCAAATAAAGAACTGGAGTCAGTGTCAATATTAATTATTAGTATATCATATCGCAGTTTATAGAAAGAATACACTATACATAATACACTTGACCCGTATATTAAAATAAGCTTTGGATCATAGTCTAATTTGCTTAAATAAGACAAAAGTAGGAAATGCCAATGAGAACTTCCTACATATTCTCATATACTCATGAAACAATAAGGAATAAGTGTAAACTTCCATCCGAATTGCTGAATAAATATGTCATGTGTTACTATCAACTGAAAAAGTTAAACATTTTCTCATAAGAACATATCATCTACGAACTACATTCTACAATCTTTAATCCGGAAAGAAAAAAAGATAAATAATAAGCCCTTAAAATGTAAAATCACATACCATTCATAGTCATTCTTATCATTTTCTGAATTGAGAAAATCATCAACACCATTCTTACGCACAGGAGCTGTGGTGGTGGATGATGAAATGCTAAATATGGGAGAACTTCCCGGATTCGAGCCTGCAACGACAAAAAGACAAATCCAAAAACACAAGACAAGACAAGCATTCAGCACTTGTTCACTTCAATCACCAAAAAAAAAAAAAAAAACGGTTCAATCAATCACAAGTATACCTAATGGTGCATCGAAATCGTGAGAGGTGCGAAGCAGGAGATCATTGTCGCGGTTCCTCATTTCACGGAACAATGTGAGCTCATCGTCCTTCTCCTTCATGAGCGAGGACCTCAAAACCCCTAATTGTTGCTTCAATGCAACTTGCATTTGAGATTCCTGAGCCCTCAAACTACGATTCATTCCCAAAATAGAAAGGCCACGCCACCAATAATCAAACGATGATGATAATTAATTGAGGATCCAATAAGCCCCAAAAGTTCACAACCGAAGAACCTAACTTAGTTACGTTCACCAAATGCACCACTCTATCTGAAACCAGAAATAGAATAAAATAAAACGCACCGCGGGTGTGAAAGTAGAATCGTAGCTGGAAGAAAGAAACGAAGTGGTGCTATAGCTTTAGGTAAAATGAGAAGGCATTGTTGTCTGTCGCTGAGCGAAGAAACGGAAAGGTTAATGAATGAGTTGAGTGGCAAAGAGTAGTAAATATTGTGATGTTTGAAGTAGAAAATGGGGAAGATGGAGGGAGAGAATAGATGCCGTGCACCTGCATCTGTTTCTATCACTTTAAGCCTACGTTACATTACATTGTTTCCTTTGGTGGGTGGATAATCACCATAATACCCTCTCTTTTTTATTTTAATTATATGCATATATTCCTTTTCTTTTCTTTTTTCTTTCAAAAAAGTATCCTCACCTAATATTTAAAAGATTAGTATTTTTTAGTATCACTAGGTGTGTTAATAACTTAATAAGAAGCATGTCAAGATCAACCATATCTTTCTATATCCACGACCAGAAAGTTAAAGGATCTAAACCTCTCTCACTCCGATGAACAATTAATAAATGGAACAAAACTTATGCAATACTCCCTAACACATGAATATAAACAAAAGGTAGTTACATTTTTTGGACTTAAATATAAGCAAAAATCAATTAAGTCAATACCGTTAAATGTGGTTAGTATTGCAAAAATCAAGAAAATTAACCAATCAAACCAATCTTCATTTATTTTTTCAGGAGCATTGCATATTCCCTAGACAATTAACTCTCTTTTTTATACAAATCAAGATAATTAAACTAACTTAACTAATTTTTTTAAGAAGTGTGAATTTAGTTTTTTTTGCTTATAATTAGGTCCGGAGGGAGTAATTTTTTATGCGTCTTGCTAACGAGTGCCCTAAGAGCATTGGTTAAGGAACCCACAAAAGCAAAATTCATAGTAAAAAACTAAGGGCTGCTTTGCTTTGTTTCCAATTTCCTGATTTCATTTCTGTTTTCAGAAATAATTACAAAACTGTCACCTTGTTTTCATTCTGTTTCCTGTTTTCAAAAATTTGTACAGAAAACAACAATTTTTTTCTGTTTTCACTGTTTCCTGTTAAATTTCTGAAAACAAGAAACAAAATTAAAACAAGGTGACAATTTTGTAATTATTTCTGAAAACAGGAAATGAAAACAGGAAACTGGAAACAAAGCAAACATGCCCTAAGTGTTACACTCTTCAAAATATTAACCACACAATTTCCCATACAGTTTTTCCTTTTCTGGTTCCTTAAACAATACCCTAAGGGCACTTGTTAGCATTCTCCTTTTTTTATAGGTATTTTTTAGGCAAAATAGATAGATTGATTTTATATGTTTATTTTATTTTTCATATTGATTCTATAAGTTTTTTATTTTTCAAGTTGATTCTATAAGTTATGTTCTGTTTTCATGTTAGTTATTTCCGTCAATTTCGACCTTACAGAATCAGGTCAAATGCCACTTATCGGACTAAGGTGATAGCCACGTCAGATCAAAACTGACGGTGTTAGGTCAAAATTGACAGAAATGACTAATGTGAAATTAATGGGACGTAAAGTGTAGGACCAATTTGAAAAATAAAAAACTTATAGGACCAATATGAAAAATAAAATAAATTTATAGGACCAATTTATCTATTTTACCTATTTTTGTGTTTACGATAAGAAAATATATATGTAATAATTATTATACATGTTATATTTTCATTGATGAATTATTATACATATATTTTTTTATTAAAAAAAATAGTATAAAAAATATCTATAAAACTATAGTTAAGTTTATCCTAATATATACTATTCTTTTTTAATCTTTTCCAATGGGACCCTTGAGCCTTTTTTTTGTTCACCTATGAGCTTGGAATGTATGGTAAGATAGGTGTTGATTATAAATAAGTGTTCAATTTTGAAACATTTTTTATATTGCTAATCAATCATAAATCGTTTTGTATGTGATTTTTAATATAGTTATGATAAGCGATAAATATTTTTAATGATATAATAATTTATGATTGATTGATAATAAAAAAATTTATAATATAACATCATCGGTCTCTCCCATAATGATTAATGTACTTCGATGATTCTTTGATTAAGTGGTGGCTCCACTTTTATAGGGGTGGGGGCAATCACTTTTTTTACATGAATACAGTTAGTAATTTTTTCTTTTGCCTCCATAAGATAAATTTTCTTAAGACGAATATAAAAAATTCATAAGAGATAAAAGAGAAAAGCTGGATACTCTTTTATATAGGAGGATTTTCAAATATTTTAATTTTTATGTACAATACTTAGCTAGTTATCCCTTTTCACTTTACCTATTATTCATTATCCTACAAAACACACATTCATTGGTCACCAATTCACTTGACACAATCACAAAAAAAAAAAAAATCACAGTTATATGAAATGAATGACACAATCACAAAAAAAAAAAAAAAAATCACAGTTATATGAAATGAATGATTGAATGTTACATTTTCAAAACATGAAATGCGTTGAGGGCAATTACAATTTATAAAAGCTGAGGTATTTATTTTGAGTTTTTTTTTTGTCATGATAATCATGTACTTTAATTTTTAAAAGCTTGTAACATTTTTTTTGTAAAAATATTTATAAACAAATTTCTTGTCCCCACTAAAAAAAATGGGAACCATCCCTGCT
Source organism: Sophora flavescens (assembly GCA_030762895.1). Lineage (NCBI taxonomy): Eukaryota > Viridiplantae > Streptophyta > Magnoliopsida > Fabales > Fabaceae > Sophora > Sophora flavescens. The sequence continues at coordinate 202,601,878 of CM061065.1, forward strand.
TTGATTCCTTTTCTTATTAACTTTTTTCCTTACTCATTGTTAAGCAGACAAAATGCACCATTTTTTCCACCGACCCAATGGCTGCCCATTTCAATACCATTGTTCTTTAGTGTGAACATTGATCAAAAGATATGAAAATTTCAAGGACTTTTTGGATTTGGATCAGGATCCCTAATTTTAACATTTAGTTTGCCTATTTTTTATTTTTGAAAAAATTGCATTTTACCCAGCACACCTTTACAATATCTTTTTTTTTTTTTTGAAGGGACCTTTACAATCTTTGACATCAATAGGACATGCCCTAAAGATCATGTTTCTTGCATAATGAGTAATATCCGCTAATTTTTAGCCTTAAACAATGTTATATTGGTGAAGGGGACGCAAATTTAATAGGAAAAAGATTTTCTCCATTTCTATCCATTACCAAAGTGTTGGGAAAATAATTGTGTATTATACAAATGTGTGTATTGTCCATTCCACAACGAACTCTTGAGTCGAATTTTGTAAGATTGAGGACCAAGACCACCCAAAAGACCCGATATAAGCACACCAACCAACAAAAGGCCTTAGGTGTCACATCCTGGTTCGAGCTAGCCTTGAAAACAGAAAAGGAGCGTGACCTTCACACCCTTTGAAATCTCGCTAACTAAGTGAGATTTGAGGACTCACTTATGTAACCAACTCAAATTCAACCATTTCCTCCCGCCATAAAGAAAAGCATGGGGATCTAGACAAGCCAGGTTCACTTACATACATTATCCTCATACCAACACCTTTAGCAGCTCACCCGCATCATTTTGTTGAGGCATTTGGGTCTGAATACCTTGTTTTTTGGTTTTCCAGATATCCTTTACGCTCAACTGTAGAGACTAGTCTCTCGAGGTGTTGGACGATATTGAATGGTTGACCTTTCCCAATCAAATTTTCTTAATACGGAATAGTCGGGGATCGAACCCCTGACTGCTTAAGGTATTCAGACCCATTATCACTCGGAGCAACCATATTTTGCTGTAGATCTCAGATACCTTGTTGAAACAGAAGAGTATTAATTGTTAATTACCCCGTAACGTACATAACCCAATGATGGGTTGGTTAAATGATGGGCAAACATTTGATATGTGGACAGACGCATGATCACATCTTAAAATTATAATTATGTCTAATTTTTAGTATCAAGCCGTAAGAAATAGTTTTATATATTGAAAACTCAAATGATGATATGGGTATAATGCCTTTTGCCATAACATTATAACGCAAGTTTTATTTAAAATTCTTTATTGAGATGATTTTATTTTTGAAAAGAAAAAAAAAGTTAATCATTAATGCCATAATTCATATTTGAATCTTTTTTTTGATCAAATTCAGATTTGTATCTTGAAACTTGCATATTCTCATACAGTCATACTTCATTCCTATATATATTTTACCCAAAAAAAAAAAAAAACTTCATTCCTATATAACGAAACGGAAGGAGAAAAAAAAAAGGAAATAATTAGGGGAGTTGCTTTAACGTAAAACAAATTGATGTCCATCTTAGGAGTTTTCTTTTTCGACTTATTATAACGACTTGCACTTTAGCTATTTAAGGATCATAATGTGTATATGCATGATCAATTATAAGCTCAAGACATGGCACCATTGAAAGAAAGATCAATAAGCAAAGCCATTGCTAAAATTCCCACAAACGTTGCAGTTCAAATCATTTTAACAATATTGATATTGTTTTGTCGAGTAGCAGATAGTGGATTGGAATGTAACGGAGGACCATTGTATAATTATACGCTTTCGTTTGAAAATCGTATGGGTGACGATGTTCAAGGATATAACATGACAAAAGATGGGATGATAGTTGATTGCTATTCAGGTTTTAGCCTGGTTGCGAGTTTAAGACCGAATCCAAAAGCCTCTTATACTAATGGGATCTGTGGTGGTGCTGGTTGGTTTTTTAACCTTAAACATTACTGTTTTGTCTATGTGCCTAATTTGGATTGGCACCAATGTTTCACAGCCTACACTTACAGAGATGAATGCCCGGAAAGGAAATGTCGATGGCAATTACGTAAAGACTATGCCCTTTCTTATACTGAAGGACAATATCAACAACATAACTATACTGACAATGAATGCCCCTGGTGGTGAAGGAATTATAAAATTATGACGATAGATGTCTGATTAATTTTGAGCGAGTATCAATCACTTGTACCCGCAATAATAATATTGATGATGGGTTGGGTTATGGTGTACCATCGATATTTTACACCATTCATTACATCGTTCATGTGGCAAATTTTGGGTCAATCAAATTGTCACATCGGTTGGTCAAAATTTCAAATTTTCTAGTTGTATTATACTGTGGTCAAACTATATGAATACAGTATATTGTAGTATAATATGTGTTTTTTGTATTTGTAAATTTAACTCATTTTAAAATAATGTTTTTTGATTAAAAAAATTGATTATATTGTAAAATATTATTGACAACGAACATTATTTTAATTCATATTAAAATATTATTTTACAATATAATCAATTTTTTTAATAAAAAAACATTATTTTAATATGGGTTAAATTTACGAATACAAAGAGTACATATATTATATTACAATATATTGTATTCATATAGTTTGACTACAGTATAATACAACTAGAAAGTTTGAAATTTTGACCAAACCCATGTGGTAATTTGATTGGTCCAAAATTTGCCACATATGGATGGCGTAAAATATGGGTGATGCACCTTAGCCCAACCTTATTGATGATCATGAATCAGACTTCACCCTAATTGTTGGTATTATTCAATTAATGACTTTATATTTTTTTATACAAAAGACTTAACATTGTTAAGTTGTTTTTGGTATTTCCTATATAAATCTTTGGAAACAAAAAATAGAACGAAAACGAACCAACAATTTTGCAATCATTTTTGTTGTAATTATGTTTGAAATCAGGAAATGAAAAAGGAAACTGAAAATAAACCAATCAGGCTCTTATATATTTCATTTTTGAAATTTTAAAAAAATTAACTTTATTTTGTAAGGAAGAAAGCATCAAATTAATCTTTAAGAACCTTTTTCTTGTTATAGGAAGGGGATAAAGGAATGTACAATTCAATGAATGGTAGTTGACTACTAGGCATCATCTGCATCACTTCCACCAACATGTGCTTCATGGCTGACCCAATAATTGCTGCCATCGGGACCTGACAACTTGAACCTGCCCAAAAATAAAAACTCAACTAAGCCACTTCTTACTCAAACTGACTTCACATTTAACTAACATTGTTTTATCACAAAGTTTCTACTGACCGTTCAAGAACAGATTTCCCTTCCTTGTACTTCTGGCTTTTTTCATGAGCAGACTCCTGAAAGAAATCAATAGGAACTTGATACTACATAGAAACAGGAAAAATTCATACTTTTGTAGCACTGATGCAAATCTTACATATTTCCAACCCACAATTGATCCACAACCCACACAGAAAATGTCAGCCACAGTATGCATCCCAGTCATCATCTGTCTCTCCTCTTTTTCTCCCAAAGAAACATTTACCCTGTCAAAGAATTAAACATTTCAAATAGAACCAACTGCAAAATATAATGTGGCTAGAGCTTTAGAGGTCCAGAGGCAATGAGTAACAAACTTGAAGTGTTCTGGTTAACACTATAGTCCAAAGCTACAAGCTAAGATTCATAATCACCAAAGTGTTAGTTGATAAGAGTGATAGCAAGTATGCAATGTTCTTGTAATGTTGTTGTGATGCACTTACAATTTTCACTGGGAAATCCTTGATAAGCATGAGAGGATTCATGATGGACAATCATAAAACAAGGACAACCAAAGCAATGTGTAATGTATATCATCAAACAAATTCTATGACAAATAAAATGCCAACCAAGTTCTCTTTTCTTTTTCTCTTCTCTTTCTTAGAGATAATAAGTGGCATATTATGATATTACCAAGTTTTATTGCTATAGTCTGGATACAAATACTATAAAAGAACGTCGATTTCATTTTTTTAGTAACCGCACAATGATAAGGTGCCAAAATTCAAGGATAACTTACACCTTACTGAGGAGATAAGCTTTCCCATGTCTGCAGTGGAAAGACTGGATAAAACAACACAGGGAAAGATGGTAGTCAGGTTATTTGTTTTTACAAAATGCTCAATTAAGATTTGCTGGTCCCAATTAAAAATCACCACAAGAACATCAAGAGAAGAAAGGAGGAAATTTTGGAAAGCTTAACACTATCAACATATATGTTCTTTGAAAGATTCTTCCCCATTAAACCATCTGCCAGGTAGCCTGGAGCCTAGATAAGAACCACTTTCCAAGTAATTCAAGACCACCATCAGGTACTACTCATAACAGAATTAAAAGATGCATCTATGCAAATTTGTGTAAATGTAACAGTAAGTTATATAACAAAGTGTGCCAAAGGCAACAAGTTTGCAACAAAGAAGATGGAAATTGAAGACAACAATGTAAATCATACTTGATCGGTTGAATTACTACTCAACACCGTCAAATTTTTCCAATGAAGGCAATAAAGTTTGCTCAAATTCTAGTTAAAATGAGCAACAGTGTTACGTGTAGGAACAATCTTCCAATCTTCTTTGTGTGAATAGGCAAGGAGGCCTAAACTCTTATCAGTTATGCTTTATTTGCACATCTTATATTCACAAAAGTATGGAGAATCAAATTCTGAATACCATGTCACAGTGGTTAGTGAATTATGGAGGACATTGTAGAGGACATCTTTCTTCTCGGTGTGTAAAGAAAGCCAGAAACGTATGTACTTTCTCCCTTTTCTTAGCAACGTATATATCAGAAAACATGTAGTTTTTAGATTGTAATTCAGCATTAGACAAGCAAGAAAACTTTACCTCCCCAAGCAATTCTATCCGTTTACTACTAGAAATGATAAACAAAAACAAGAAAAACGACCCAACAAATACGATCAGAATTTCTGGGATCTAAGCAATTCAGCCAAGTTACTAATTACTAGTAGATATGGTAAAAAACAATATATGATCTCATAAAAATACTAAAGCCAAAAAAGTTTTTATAAAACATTTGAAAGCATGATGAATGAAGCGATAAGCATTTCTAAGCTCAATTTTAAAGCAGATAAGGGAGAATATGATAAGCAAAAGTAAAAGAAGCGGATGAATTCAATCATCAAATTGGACTAGTGTAAAACAGTAAAAGTCAACAGCCATGCATAATATGTTATATAAATTATAATGACACGCAACCAAGCAAATAAAACTCAATATGCATCACATGATGGTATTGTGAATATTCCTAACGACATTAAAGCAGAGACTAATCTAACAGATAAATTAACAATATTGGGATAAAAATATAGCCAAAAAAGTTGGAAACCCAGAAAAAGTATTGGGTGATACTGGGTGATAAAGAGCAGAAGAGGGATCAAAATGAAACCTTGGAAACGATGTCTTCACAAAGAGCAAGATGGGTACGGCAGTGTTTGCAGCTATAGATCTTCCCTTCCAGGTGGGTCACAAACAACCTCCCCATAACTTAACTCTGAGAATTCTACGCAACAATTGAAGACCAAGGAAGGATTATAAGATAAAGGGTCACCAGGTCAAACAGAAGGGTCAAATTAAGGTGATGAATCTTAAAATGACATGAATTAAGGAGTGGAAATAGGAGCGAGGAATGAAGGATAATTGAAGAAGAGGAACGTTGAAATGTTGAATATTACCTGCGTTTGGTTTGGGATTTGGAATTTGGATAGAAGAAAAGGACGCAAGAAATGTGGAGATAGAAGCAATGAATTATCATAGCTTTTTCTGTAAAAGTAGAACCCGACAAGGCGTGTGTTGTGCGTGTTATTGTTTATTTATTACGTTGTGTTTTATTTACTCCATTTATTTCATTCATTTTCATTTCATGTTCAATCATGATTCATCCATCCATGCAAAAGATGGAATGCTTGCTTGCTCCACTTGCTTGCATAATATAATAATAAAACTTCTTTCAGTCAATTTTACGACTCATTTATAACTTTTTATACAAGCAAGTTAATTCGAGTACACGACCCATGCTCTGCATGACAGATAAATATAGAGTAATCACATCAATTTTTGACATCAAATTGAAACTTTGTTAATTATATGTAAATTTTTTATTAATTCAATTCATTATATGATTAGTGGATTATCGGAAGCTTATTTTTCATAATCATATATTTGGTTAATCATATACAAATATCTGGTTAATTCAGTTCTTTATATGATTAATGGATCATCATGAATTAACTAACTATTTACACGTGATTAACCATATAATTAACTGAATATTTGTATCGATTAACCAATGTGTCAAAAGTTGGTATCAACTTTTGATATCATAATATCATTACTCTAAATTTATGCAGGAATATACTAGTAATATACGGTTCAAATCCCGTCCCTTCTTGTTCTTCTCTCTTCCCCCTCCCCATATAAGATCTCTTATGGTTTTTTTTTTTACTAAAAAAGAGATTCATTTATTCAAATTGGTAAAATACATCGAAAACAACAAAATTCAACATCGCCAAAAATCGAAAAGGATGAATCTGCGAACAAACTCACAGCACCCAGGTTAATAGCATAACACGACAAAATGCTTACAAATGTGACAAAATCAAAGTGATCAGAATACCCATGCCTCTGGATCTGTAATGTTGACGCCCAAATTTTGATTGAATCTATAATGGATCGAAACTAATCTACCAATCTGAACCAAACAAACACCGCAACAAGACGAGAAGCCAAACGACACCTTAACAAGACGACGAACAAAACACCGCCGCATGCAGACGACGAAAACACGGAAAAACACGGAAGAAAAACCAGATCTATGTGGAACAACCACTTATTTAGATAAAAGGAGAGAAAAAATAATGTATATTGGTGATTTCAGTCCAAAAGATGACCCAAAACAACCACTTATTTTTCTTTCTTAAGGGCACTCGTTAGCATGACCCAAAAAAATTTCCACATTATTTCTAACTACAAGAAAAAATATAAATATTTTTGAAAATTTCAAGACATTAAAATAAATGCATGTAAATACAAAGGTCGTTTTGTCTAATCTAAAGGCCACAATATACACTTGAGCTTTTAATAGCAAGATTACTTTTATTATCCGTCAAAAAAAAAAACAAAAGATTACTTTTATTAAATACTAATACTAATGTTTTTAAAATTAAAGCGAAGATTTAACCAGTAAAACATATGATTCATAGTTCTATTACTTCAACCAGCTGGATAATTTGACAAATTTGTCAGCTTTTTCGTATCTTTTCATTGTGAGAGTGAGACTAATCCTTACTCAAAGTTGCCGGAAGTCCATTAATTGCTAAACTTAAGCTTAAGTTTGTTTGCCACTTGAGATGCTCTCATCTAAGAGTGAGACTAATCCTTATTGAGAGTCACCCGAAGGCCATTAGTTGTTGAGCTTAAATTTGCTTATTACCTGAGTAAAGCCTTTTGGTTTTTTATGCATGTTTCATAACATGATAATTGCTATATTATTATTACTTTCAAGCTAGTGATGGTGTTGGTCTGTTTCTTGCATAAAACCTGTCAAAAGATAAAAGGAAGACATGATGTAATCTCAGCATGGTTTAATATATAGAGACCAAACCAAAAATCGCCTACTTGTGGTTTCAACAATCGTTCATAATCTATAGGACAAACCTTGGCTTGTTTAAAAAATAAAATTAGAAAACGAGGAAGACATGAACTCATGGAGCAACTGGATCTATGTGTGGATGAAAATGAAATAGTTGATAAGTGTGAATTTAATGGGATAAGTCGAGGTTGGTTATGTGAATCCCATGTTGAGGCTAAAAAACAATGGAAAATGCTGGTCGTTAAGGAACCCATAAAAGAAAGATTTGATGGGGAATTGATGTATTTAATATTTGAAAAGGTAAAATACTTATAACCTGTTTAGTTTACCTCTCGTTTCCTGTTTTCATTTCCTGATTTTAAGAACAATTACAATAAAATTAAATACAAAATTGTTACTTTGTTTTCATTCCGTTTCATGTTTCCAAAGGTTTGTACAGGAAACACCGAAAACAATTTTTTGTTTGTTTTCATTATTTCCTATACAAATCTTTGAAAATAGGGAATATAATGAAAACAAAGTAATAATTTTGTAATTATTCTTGTTGTAATTACTTAAAATCAGGAAATAGAAAATAAACCAAACAGGCCCTTAGTTTTTCCATAAAAACTTACTTTTCTTTCTTAAGAGCACTCGTTAGCATGACCAAAAACCAATTCCACATTATTTCTGACTACAAGAAAAAATATAAATATTTTTGAAATTTTCAAGACATTAAAATAAATGCATGTAAATACAAAGGTCGTTTTGTCTAATCTAAAGGCCACAATATACACTTGAGCTTTTAATAGCAAGATTACTTTTACTTTTATTAAATACTAATGTTTTTAAAATTAAAGCGAAGATCTAACCAGTAAAACATATGATTCATAGTTCTATTACTTCAACCAGCTGGATAGTTTGACAAATTGAAATACATGATGGATTAGAAGTTTGAGCATCAACGTAGTGCTTTTAGTTTTACATAAGAATCAGCAAGCAAATGTATTTCAATAGTCAGTATAAATCCAAATTCATTGAGCAACAACAGAGGACGTGGATAAAGGAATGTACAATTCAATTGTCTGTGGTGGGATGATTAAGCATCATCTGCATCACTTCCACCAACATGTGCTTCTTGGCTGACCCAATAATTGCTGCCATCAGGACCTGACACCTTGAACCTGCCCAAAAATAGAAACTCATCTAAATCACTTCTTACTTCTTATTCCAAATGACTTTACATTAAAGTGTTAAACTAACAATGTTTTATCACACACAGTTTCTACTGACCGTTCAAGAACAGATTTTCCTTCCTTGTACTTCTGGCTTTTTTCATGGGCAGACTCCTGAAAGAAATCAATAGGAACTTGATACTACATAGAAACAGGAAAAAATTCATACTTTTGTAGCACTGGTCCAAATCTTACATATTTCCAACCCACAATTGATCCACAACCCACACAGAAAATGTCGGCCACAGTATGCATCCCAGTCGTCATCTGTCTCTCCTCGCTTTCTCCAAGCGAAACATTCACGCTGTCAAAGAATAAAACATTTTAACTATATCCATGAACAGAACCAACTGCAAAATATAATGTAGCTAGAACTTTAGAGGTCTAGAGGCAGCAATGAATAACAACCCCAACTGTTCTGGTTAACAATTTGGACCCAAGCTACAAGATCCCTAATCACCTAAATGTCAATTGAAGAGAGTGATAGCATGTATGCATTGTTCTTGTTATGTAGCTGTGATTCACATACAATGTTCAATGGCAAGTCCTTGATACAAGCATGAGAGGATTCATGATGAACATGCATAAAAAAAGGACAATCATAACAAAGTGTAACGTATATCCTCAAACAAGTTTGTGGACAAATAAAATGTCAACAAAGACCTCTTCTTTTTTCTTCTCATTTTTGGAGAAAATCAGTGGCATATTATGATATTACCAAGGTTTGTTGCTGATAGTCTGGATACAGATACTATAAGAAAACGTTTATTACAGTTTTATTAGTAATTGCACAATGATAAGGTGCCAAAATTCAAGGATAACTTACACCTTACTGAAGAGATAAGCTTTCCCATGTCTGGAATGGAAAGACTGAATAAAACAACATAGGAAAAAATGGCAGTCAGATTATTTATCAAGATTTGTCGGTCCCAATTAAAAATCACCACAAGAACATTAAGAGAAGAAAAGACTAATTTTTGTAAAAGTTTAACACTATCAACATATATCTTCTTTGAACAATACAATCCCCATTTGACCATATGTCTAATGTCAGATAGCCTAGATAAGAACTTGGCGATTAATTCAAATGAACTTCTATCGAGTACTACTCATAACAGAATTGAAAAATGCATCTATGCTGTAGTTATATAACAAAGTGAGCCAAAGGCAACCATGTTCCAACTCACGAAGATGGAAATTGAAGACAATTACGTAAATGATACTTAGATCAATTCAATTACTGCTCAACACAGTCAATATTCTCCAACCAAGATAATATAGTTGGTTCAAGTTATGAGTATGAACACTCTTCAGGTCTTCCACATGTAAATACAATCAGATATACTTTATTTGCACATCTTATATTCACTGAAGTATGTAGAATCAAATTCTGAATACAATGTCCTGATATAGATTGTAGAGGACATCTTTCTTCTTTGTGTAAAGAGAGACCGAAATGAATTTACTTTCTCCCATGTTTTTTAGCAAAGCAAATAACAGAGAATATGCAGCATAGATTTTGTAGCTCGGAATTAGACAAGCAAGAAAACTTTACCTCCCCAAGCAATTTTGTCCGTTTACTACTAGAACTCTAGAAGTGATAAACAAAATTACACAATCTCAATAAAAACGGCCCATCAAATATCTTCGTGATTTCTGGGATCCAAGCAATTCAATCCACTAACTAACTACTACTAGATATGGTGGTAAACAATACGCTCTCATAAAAATACTAAAACCAAAAAAGATTTTGTAAAACATTTGAAACCACAAAAAGCATGATAAAGGAAGCAATAAACATCTGTAAGCTCCATTTTAAAGCAGATGAGGGAAGATCAATTCAATCATGAAATTGGACTCGTGTAAAAGTCAAGAGCCATGCATAATCTGTGACGTAATTACACATACCCACCCACCCAAATAAAACTAAATATGCATCACATGATGATACTGAGAATATTCCTATTCCTATTCACGTTAGAGCAGAAACTCATCTAACAGATAAATTAACAATATTGGGATAAAATTAGAAACCCAGAAAAAGTATCGGGTCATAAATAGCAAGAGAGGGATCAAAATGAAACCTTGGAAACGATGTCTTCAGAAAGAGCAAGATGGGTACGACAGTGCTTGCAGCTATAGATCCTACCCTCCAGATGGACCGCAAACAACCTCCCCATGACTCAATTCTGAGAGTTCTACGCAAGAACTGAAGATCAAGAAAGGAATATGAGATGAAAATTCGCAGTGGAAATCAACAAAGGACCAAGTCAAACGGAAATCATACAAAGGGTCAAATTAAAGCGATGAATCTAGGCACGACATGAATTAAGGAGAGAGAAGGAGAATATATTGTACTAGTGAAATATACCCGTAAATTTTTCATTAAAATAATTCTTTTTTGTTTATGATTAATAAAAAAAGGATGTTATTTTTTTTTTTTGGTAGACAGACGACAAAAGGATCGTTATTTATTATAAAGATAGATAAATTATATTTTGTATGAGAAATATAATAAGAATCTATTTATTATGAATTATAAAATCTGATTTTCATATTTTATAAAAAAAAATTATTATTATTATTTCTATTTCTAAGTTACTAAAATTATCTCATTTTAATATTTTTTATTTGACATTTTTTAAATATTATGATTACAGCTAAATTATTATATCCAGATACTCAAGTCATTGATTATTTTTTATTAAGTTAAAAACATATCCATCAGTTTACAAAAAATAAAAACATACCTATCAAAATATTCATAAATATCAGTATAAAATAAGGCTTTCGTTGATTGATTGATTGAGGTTCAAAGTTGCCGGTATTCCCAACTCTTGGATTGCTGCAATTGCACTGACTCGACTTTCATGGTTGAAATAAGGCTTAAGCACACCAACAAATTTGTTCACTTTTGATTGGTATAAATTACATAATGAAGTCATGGAACATAACATATTTGAAATATGATATAAACAATTGAGCATTCAAACTGAAGACTATTTCAACTTACAAAATATTCAAGTTTCCTCCTTAGATCTTCATTCAGTCTTTTGAGGCGCAGTAGCAGTTGACCCCGATCTCACGGAAAATTATGTAAAGGAATATGCAAATATGAAAATAAGGACATGTTGTAGATGTCACGACCCAAAATCCAAGTCGTGACTGACGTACAGATTTACAATCCTAGCCTGACAAGCCTATTAACTTAAAAACATACTTTACGAGAAAGGTGGATTTTTACAAAATTTTTGACAGAGTCTCTTTTGTATTCCTAACATCACAAAACAAAACCACCTGCTGAGATATCTACGTATCATTCCAGGAGTTCCAGTCATACAGAACACATAAAGTTTGGTATTCCAGACCATCAATACAAGTCAAAAGAAATCTATACTAGTTCCCTATAGCAGCAGAAAGAGAGTATTTCAAAGAAAATACATCAAAAAGGGCCTCCAACAATAAGGGTCTACCAAAAATGAAATGACATTGTCTGGATGATCTGATGCTGTCAGCAGTCAACTATTCAGCTGGTTGAAAATTTGTATGGAAAAATAACAAGGATGAGTTACACAGACTCAATAAGGGCATAACAACCACCATGAACAAGAAGGGAAACATACTAACGCACGAGTAGTTATTCTTTCAAAGTTAAAGGCAAGCATGGTTGAAATATGGATACAATAAATCAAGTAACTTTAATGGAACAGTTATATAAAAATCATCACACTTTAAATTTAACATGTTCCAAAATAACATTTTCTAACATCAAAGCTAGTTAAAGTGGCAAAAAAATAATAAAAGAAATGAGTAAAGCAACAAAACACAAGGTTCAAAGAAATTTTTAAATCACAGTGGGGTCACATATGAGAGAACCAAAAATCTGAGGCGGCTCCATCTTGCTGATAGCCCTCTCCTCCTAAGGGTGGCCTCTCCCCTAGGGGCGGCTCCATCTAACGAATAGCGCTATCCTCAATCAAGTCATATCAATCATATCTCATCGAGGGCAGCTCCATCTCGTTGATAGCCCTCTCCGTGCACCGGCGGCTCCATCTAACGGATAGCCCTCTCCTCCCAGATTATATATAACTAGGTGCACCTAGACCGTTACCCCCGTTAGCGGCTACGGGATTCTAACTTGGATTCCCCAAATCACAATTCTCAAATCATTTCATTTATCCAACTCTTCAAAAATAAAAAATTCACATTATCATATTTTAAGTTTGAGTACTATTAAATAATTGTTTTTTACAACTCTCAGGTGTCATCAAAATCATTTAATGAGAAATCACAACCTAAAAAAAATATTTAGGAATGATTAAAATAAACACCAAAGGTACGTTTCCCCAAATATAATTATAAAAATAATTTTAACATAGCAAGACAACTAAAATCATAATTATAAAATATTTAAAATATGCCACAGTGATCATTATCCACTCACAAATATGGAGAGACAACAAATCTACTCCCAACAACTCCAAGGGAAGCAGACAGGTGCTAACTAACAGATCTTTGAGAGCCTAAATGCACAGGTTCATTGAGTGGTTAGCTTTCTTTCTCAAGAGAGCTCCACCCCTAACCTAAAAATTTCCCAAAAATCTAAGAGGTAAAGCTTCAAGATTTGTATAATAAACTTACAATATTTTTTGAGATTGGAAGGAAAATGAAGTAAAAAGAAATAAGAAAATGGAGCAAAAGCAAGAAAGAAAAAGGAAGCAAGAGGGGGAGAGAGAGGACGTCGGGGAGATACTCAAAGGAAGAACTAAAAAATGCACACGTAGGAAGAAGAAATAGTTTTATAGGAAAAAATGATATAAAGACTTGTGGTTGGCTGGCAATGTATTAACTTAATTTCGACCAAGCAACTCTTAATATGCGACCAAGCAATTTGTGTGGATAACATGTGTACCAATATTAAAATTCATATTATGTAATTTAGTTTGCATGGAACATGATTAATTGAAAGGCATATGCAAACATTTATGGTATATGTCAAGGGCAATAATACATAGCCTAGCTAAGAAAGCATCGGATTGTCAAATTATTACAAAAAACTCATAATTTTGTATTTTAAAATTTAAATAGAATAAATTTTTTTTATAAATCAAGAGAATCATTACAACTAAATATGCTCATATGAGTCACATTTGGACTTTCATCGACATTTACAGCCCATATGCTAGATGGCATACAATGTACTTGATAGAGATACTATATGCATTATATCTCAGATTCAGAATGTCAATTTCAAATATAAAATTAGCATGTCCATTTTCAAGTTTAAGAAACTAATTAGGAATAACCTCAAAAATGAAATTATATTTTCTAACAAAAAACCTTGAAATTTCAAAGCAAGTTATGATAAATTATTGATAACACAAAAGAGGATAGATGATGAAGAAAATCTTTATTAAGCAAATATCTCAATCAAGCATTCTGGCACCATTGAGCTATTCTCAATTGTTTTCTTTCCCTTCTACATTTGTTCCCAAGAGGGTCAGTGTTTTCTCATATATTGTATTTCACTATTTACCCTTTGCTTCTTTAAAATAAATGTGAATTCCAATGTGGGTAGGTTGTCTCTTGTTCAAGAATTGGATTGGATCGGTTTGAGAAAAAAGTTATCCCATTCAACGATGGAAACAATGTGTGGTTTGGATCGGATCAGATTGCTTCTTTAAAAAAAAATTATCCAAACAAATACGGTTTGAATTGGATTAGATGATTCAAATTTTTTTTATACTTTATTTTTTCTTTTGTCAAGTGTTATTTCTACTGATTTAATAATGGAAAGAAGATAATCTGTATTTAAGGGAGATAGGATGTCCAACACCTATTTTAACCTCTCTCTATACTAGAACGGTAGAACGTTTATGAAAGGCAGCAACTATTTGTTCCTTATTAACCATTATTTGATTTGATGACGAGTAAGAAAAATTATAGACAATTCTTGACCAATTTTGGGAGTTTAAGAAAAAAATAATTATTTATATTTTTAAAATATTTCTTTATTTTAATTCTTTGTATCTACCACCACTTATCTTATTTTCAGTGTTTACTCAATTAAGTGTGTGTGTATGATATAAATCAAAACTTTTAACAAAATATAACTTCAAGACATTAACATTTATTTTAAATAATCTCATATATGTTATTCCAACAAAAAATATTAAAGACAATTATGATGTTCGTTCATAAAAGTACGAAAAAAGAGTTTAATTGTTATACAATGACGGTGTAAAACTTTTTTTCACAGACATTCAATCATAAATTGACACGTCGGTAGATTTTGTTGACTCTTATCCTAACTACCTTAAAAGTCATCCATAACATGCTTGATGATTGATTGATAGTGTAAAAATCTTTACACTGTCAGTATATAGCAATTAAACTCACGAAAAAAAAATGCTTCAATATGAGTGATATTATACTTTTAAAAACAATAGTATATGTATATCGTAGGTCGGTTTGGATTGGTTTGGAGTGAATCGATTTTCACTAGGGGATCTAAAATCCAATCATTCCAATGAAAAATAAGCAATTTTTTTGTTTTCAATTTTTTTTCAATTTTCGATTTTTTGGGTTTTCGGTTCGATTTTTGTTGTTTGGAATTGTTTGGATCGGTTGATGAAAACCCTCAATCACATATTTAAATTCTAATTATGTCAAATTTTTATGATCAAGCTGTAAGAAATAGTTTTATTAGGTTTAATTATTCATTTGGTCCATGAAATATTTTTTGAATTTTAAAATAGGTCCCCGGACTAAAAAAACTTCTAGTTGGGTCTCTGAACGTATATAAAATTTTCAATTAAATCCTTGGATTCCATGAAGAACTCATTAAGCATGTTGATGTTGAATGTGAGCTAGAAATTTTTCCCCAAGAGTTTCAGGAACCCAAAATTCTCAAATAGATGATTCTCCCCCATTTTGGGCTGCTTCTCTCTTTTTCAATATTTGTTTCACGTACTCTATTTTCCTCCTCGAACTAGTTTTCACTAACATATTTGTTACCCTGGTGACCCGATTGAAATTTTTATTTATATCCAGGGACCCGATTGAATTTTTTATTTATATTTAGGGATCTAACTTTTTTGTTAAGGAACCTACTTAAAAATATTCGAATAATAAAGGGATCAACTAAATAATTATACCTTTTGCCATAACATTATAACGTAAGATTTTATTTAAAATTCTTTATTGAGATGCTTTTTAATATATATAAAAAAATGTTAATCATTAATGTCATGATTCAATTTTCAGCCTTGATACTTGCATAGTCTCATACTTCATTCCTACACATAACGAAACGGAAGGAAAAAAAGAGACCACTAGTGGAGTTGCTTTAACGTATCGAGGTCCATTTTAGGAGTTTTCTTTTCAACTTATTATAACGACTTCCATTTTAGCTATTGAAGGATCATAATGTGAATATGCATGACCAAGCTCAAGACATTGCACCGCTGAAAAAGAGATCAGTTAGCAAAGCCATTGCTAAAATTCCCACAAACGTTGCAGTTCAAATCATTTTAACATTGATATTGTCTTCTCGAGTAGCAGATAGTCAATTGGAATGTTACGGAGGACCATGGTTAAGCCTTTCCTTTGAAAATCATATGGGTGACCATGTTCAAAGATATAATATGACAAAAGATGGGATGATGGTTTTTTTTTTTATTATAAAAGAAAAGCTTAGTAATTTTATTACTAATGAAGAACGAAATACATCCAGTAACATCATCACAAATTTGGAGAATAGTAATATATGTAGTCACCCCTAGCAAAGAGTAAGCAACTACATGGACTTTCCTCCTATCAAACTGTACCGAAGAGTTGTTAACATTTGATGACAGAATACTACTATAATTTGAAATAACAGTCATATAATTAGCATGATCCTCTTGAAGAAGACCTAGGACTTCCTCTTTTTGTACCTTGAGTCTGGGAGAGTAACTATAAAATTTAGCTTTGAAGAAATATCCTCCCTCGTCACGTAAAGTGTGACCGAAGTCGATGGTTCGAACTACTTGCAAGAAATGCTCAATACACAGTCAATTGTCCTCAACTTTATTTGCATAAACTAAAAATTCCAAAAGTAAAAAGAAAAAACGATAATACGTGCCTGGCCAATAACGCCGAACAAGGTATTTGTAGATAGGAACTGGACACAGGTTACCCAAGCCTGGGCAGTTCCAGCTGATAATATTCAAGGCTTCTGACAGGCCTGAGAACCAGTGCCTGCCAATAAAAAATGGTCCTTTTGCTTGCCACTGGGAATAGATTGGACACATGCAACACTTGTGCCAGCTATTCCTTGCGCAAAGTCAACAACTTCAAATATTCTACGTTTCTTTTCAATCAGTGAAATGGTCCCCATATCTTGGTTCATCTCTTTCTCCTCCCTCAGCCACCGTCCGCCACCAGTTCCCATATGTCGCGGCTCAATACGTAATTCCACACTCCAACCCCGAACACCATCATCAAACTCCAATGCAAACAGAACATCACACTTATTCTCTGCATGGCCTAGACATCCACAAACAAAGTAAAACAGAAAGAAAGAAAAGAAAAATCCCCTCATCTTTACGTCCACCATCGTAACGAGTTGTTAAAGGAAAAAAAGAAAAAAAGAAAGATGACACCACTTCTCACAAGGAGAGAAAAATCTCATGACATCTCACATAGAGAGATAACACCACTTCTCACAGGAAGAGAAAACTTAAAATTTTATGAATCAAACTGAAAGCCCTTAACGATTCCATGAATCAAATGGAAAGCACGCAGAAGGAAGGCTACGACGTGCAAATACTATCAAAAGACCAGGCCTCTACACAAGACCTTGGAGTTGAAGCGCTCTAAGGTTGGGAGTCTAGGTCATTGGAGTTGCGGCGCAATCACTCTTAAAGGGAACTGGATCCTCTCCGTTACTTGGAGAAATGGACCATTCCAGTTTATGAAATCTGGACCTTACACGTGGCAATAGCACAAATCAAAGGCTGAATTTTTTTTTTCAATTTTTTTTAATTAAAACAGAAATTAAAATGTGGGTTTTCTCTCCCTCTCCTGCAATCCATTGGTCTTCCACCATCTATTTCCCTCCCCCCATTCAAACGTTCCCGCCATACTCCATCGACCGCCACCCAAAGCCTCCGCCTGGACCGCCTATGTTCCGCCGTCGACCACCACAACCATACGCCATCGATGTTCCCCAAAGGTCCGCAACCTCCTCTGCTCAGGAACAGTAGAATGAAAGCAGTGCTGCCCCGCCACAGTACCGCCTTCAAGCATCGCCGTTTCGAGCCTCCGTAACAGTGTTTGATGCTATGATGCTATGGTTGATGTCCAGGCATGGCAGCGATGTTTCTTCTCTGCCATCTGGATATCTACTTCTTCCTCATATACATACCCAACTTAGCAAAGTTTCATATTTTATTCAAAAAAGTTGAGAGATTCGGAGTATAAAACATCGACATCAAAGCAAAAGGATTTGATGAAACGTATTGGGTTTGCTTAGGCGTAAACCAGATTTGGTTCATTTGCATATTACATATAGCTTCTTTCATTTGCATGGGTCATTGCTGCGCATATGCTTGGTGAGTTATCGGTGTGAGATAAATGAGTAACGCCCTTCGTTACGTTAGTAACCCAAATTAATTTCAATAAAAATTCTAAAAAACATTTAATTAAAATACACGAGTCATAAAAATTTTCTCAAATAACTAAGTATGAAAATACCTCGTATTAAATAAAATAATAGTATTTACAAAATATTGAAAAATATTATTAAATCCAATCATTTGAATAAAAACTAAAAACCTCAAAACCGGGCGTCTAATTACAATCTGAGAAAAATAGTACATAAACCAAAGAACATCGTCCGCATTATACTCTAAACCATACTACATTACTAACCAACTAGTGAATCAAAGATAACTCTTCAGATCTCTGGATCCTCAACAACGATGTCCTCGGGCTCTGAAAACAACACTTATAATGAGATATAAAATCCCAGTGCACAACAATACAGCTATAAAATGTTTCTAAAATATTGTTGTTCTCAGCCGGCGCGACAATTGGAAAAACCGTCCATGGTATCCGCTAATTTTCCAAAATAATATATAAAAAGAATACTTTTATTAACAACAAAAATTTCATCAAGTCAAATGCATATAGCATAAGATCAACTCGTCTCAATGTATCACATTCCACATACCAAGTAAATTCTAAATTAATCCAAGTGGCTCGAAGGTCTCATGACTAAATCGGTATCTTGCCGACATACCATAAATCTCGCACATCACACGACAATGGCGTCCCATTGTCCATCCCTACTCATGAGGAATGTTTCAATGTCACCCTCCTGTCGGGGACATTTCTATTTCGATACTTCACATGTGCACATGGAGGTATTTCTCCCTTTTCGACACCCCAACATGTGGTGGTGTTACTTTCGACACCCCTTTTTAGGCGGTATTGCTCTTTTTCAACATCCCAATTATATGGCGATGTTACTTTCGATACCCCATTACGGTGGTATTACTTTTCGATACTCCTATCATAGGTGGTATTGCGGCAAACATCATACAACATATTATAATTCAAATATGTCATGTCTCATACATGTAACAAACTATTTCCCTCAATTTTAAACATATAAACTTCCACCAATAACAAACAATCATGAATATCACAACATATCATACATGAATATGCACATTACAACATCAATTAATCAATTAATTCCCCTTCTAAACAAAACCCCAATTTTAGAATTTAGGTCACTAACAATATGCATCAAGTCAATTAAAGACTCCCAAAACCACATGGTAATCCCTTATCAACAAAAACAATCATATATATCATGGAAATGGTTCATAAAAAGTATTGTTACTCACCTCTCGAAGACCTCCAAAATGCTCTAAAAATTTTGTATGATAAAACTAACGTTTCTCTAAAAAAATCTTCTTCCCTTCAGTGTTACGATTGTACCACCAAAGAAAAGAACTCTCTCAGAACCTATCCCTCTCTACGCGTAATGTTCCCTGCTGCACAATTCCCCTTGTTGCGCAGAGACTAAGAATATTTATATATAGGGCATTAGACAGCGTAACTGATAGGCTTTCTAGGTTTTATAAAAAAAAATATTTCCTTTTTTTTTCTTTTCTATGTTTTGTTTCTTCATTATTTATTTTTTATTATAAAACAACTAGGTCCACTTGACTTATGAGCTACCACTAGGCCCCTACGTGAAACGTCTGCACTTATGTTTACATTCATACATATATATATATATATATATATATATATATATAAATTTATTATTCCTTTTGTAATTCCTAACCAACTCTAATAAATTTTATACTAACAAATCCTTTACACTAAACCTCTTAATTAAATTTTATCTCCACTACATTTTTAATAACTTAATCTTTTTTTTAATCAAATTATTTATATTAGAATTTTAGGATGTTACATTTTCTCCCCTCCTTGGAGAATTCCGTCCCCGAAATTTGCCTCATACTCACGCACTTATTTTAACATATGTCATATTCGAAACTAAAAGATTACCATACCTTAGATAATAAAATCCGGGTATTGACAAACGATGTCCTCCTCCATCTCTCAAGTGGCTTCCTCAGGAGTCAATCCTTCCCGTAACACTTTCACCAATGGAATTGTCTTGTTCCTCAGAGTCTTAGTGCTCTTGTCCATGATTTGACTAGGCTTTGCCTTATAGATCAAATTATCCTTCAATTGTACAGACTCAGGAGCTATCACATGAGATTCATCAAGCACATTTTCTGAGTTTCAACACATGGAAAACATCGTGAAGGTTTCCCAACAAGTTTATTTTTAATCTTAATTAATTAGCTTGAATTAGTAAACAAATTCTTGTGCAAATTAAAATAAATAAATACTTAACATAAAACAAGTTATATGTATAATCAAGTCGTATCTCATTGAAGCGATTCATTAGTTACAATTACATGATTAAAAGATAAAAAATTCTGCAACATAGCCCTAAAATATAAAAAAGTTTCTGCTTCAACGTCATTTTCTTCTCATTCCTGTCCTCAGAAACTCCAATGGATGCATCCCCTCCCTCATTTGAATTCCTTGATGCTCCATCTGAATCCACAATCACTTGCTGCCAAAGCGGAGTGAAAGGGATGAAGGGGGTGAAATAAAGTGAGGGAATCACATTATGTGATTCACTCAACCTTACCATCCATGTTATGTGATTTACTCAACATCAGAAGTTTTTTGACCATTAAGACAGAAACATTTAAGTCTAGGTATAGGAAGAAATAACAAAAGTCTCAAATATGATAGAGCCATATTGTGAAGGAATAGAAAAGCATGAAATATAGAGGAAAAGAAGAGGGTGTATTACAGACTGATACAGAAGAATGATACTTTATATAGAGAAGAGAGACTACCTGATTTTATTCAAAATTGATCTATAAACTTAATGTTCATTAAGAGGATTAAGTTACAAGGTGCATGGGTAAGTAGCACAGTAGTCAAAGGAATGAATGTTTTTGCAGAAACTTATACACTTTTAACATCAGTTGTCTTCAACAACTGATGTTAAAAGTGTTTTTAAAATAAAAAATATTTATTTTTAACGTCATTTGTTTAATACAACTGATGTTAAACAATGACTTTTAACGTCAGTTGTTTAAGACAACTGACGTTAAAAATGACTTCTAACGTTAGTTGTATTAAACAACAGACGTAAACTGTTGTTTTATTTTTGTTTATAACGATTACACCCGTGCGCCTTCTTCACTTCACTCTGTACGTCTCTGTTCTTCTCTTTTCATCACGCTCACTCTCACTCTCACTCTGCCCTGTACGTCTCTGTTCTTCGCCACCACCATGACGTACACTCTTAACCCTAACTATGTCTTTCCCGCTCATTCTTTGCAATAACTTGACATCTCTCTTTCCCCTTCCCGCGCACTAACTCTCCTTGTCCCTCTGCTCTCAGTAACCACATCGAACGTTGGCCACCACTCGAGCTCCCATCCCCACCACCACGCGAGCACCTATTTCTGGTGAGTATTTAGCGCACATTTTTTTTTTTGGTTTTGAGTGTATGTTGAAACTGTAGTCTCTGTAGTTGAAACTTGAAACTGTGAGTTTGAGTTGTTTGGAATGTCTCTATTTCTGGTCGTGGATTTTGTGTTTTCTCTTGTTTTTCTTCTGCTATCATGACCTATTTCAAAATGGGAAGAAATTTAGAGTTGCTTGTAGCATGTGACATCAACAATATATTGCTCATTGGAATTCTGTTTTTTAAATTTATCTTCATCTGCTTATTTCTTTTGTCTTAAGGAACCTGAAAATGGTGTAAATTTGAAATATTTTTAAACGCCTTGCTTGTATATATCATGCTCTCGTGTATATAATTTTTAAACGCTTGCTTGGATATATGTTTTGTATATCTACAGAACCTATCTAGTTATGGATCGTAGTTGTATGGTTTGTAAGCGCACTAGTGCTGAGTATTTGAAGGGGGTGGGAGAATTTATATTATCTACTCAAAGGAATGTTCCTAATAGTAATGGAATGTTCTGTTGTCCTTGTGTCAAGTGTTTGAATAGGAGGAAATGTACGGTGAAGGATATACGTACTCATTTGATTTGTGAAGGGATTTTCTTGAGTTATACAAGATGGATATGGCATGGTGATGTGTTGTTGAGTAGTACGGCAAGTGTCTCCCAAAGTGAGGACGTTGACGTAGATATGGAGGATGATCGAGTAGAGGACATGATCCTTGATATTGGACAAGAATCTTTTCATCGAGCTCATGTGTATGATAGGTTGTGCGGTGATGCGGATAAGCCTTTATATCTAGGTGTACTACTCATACACGGTTGTTGGAGGTGCTAAAATTGGTTTGTGTGAAGGCAAGAAATGGTTGGACCGATAAAAGCTTCACGGAATTGCTTGAAGTGTTGAAAGACTTCCTTCCGGAGGACAACACATTGCCTGACCGTAACTATGCCCCAATGATTGCATATTGTACACCAGTGTTCATGAAGACAATCACGATTGCCACCAAATGTGGGTTTTCACGATACAAAGTGAAGGGTGGTGATGACGATGATGATCTTGATGATATAAGAAAAAAGGGTCCTCCTGCCAAGGTGTTGTGGTATCTTCCAATAATTCCAAGGTTCAAGCGATTGTTTGGCAATGAGAAAGATGCAAAGAATCTTATATGGCATAACGATGAGAGGAAACGTGATGGAAATGTTCGTCATCCTACTGATTCTATGCAATGGAAGAATATTGATACTATGTTTCTGGATTTCGCCGATGAGCCAAGAAACCTAAGGCTTGGACTTGCTACGGATGGAATGAATCCTTATGGTAACATGAGTAGTATTCATAGTTCATGGCCTGTTCTATTGATAATTTACAACTTGCCCCCTTGGTTGTGCATGAAGCGCAAATACATGATGTTGTCTATGATGATTTCGGGCTCAAAGCAACCGGGAAATGACTTAGATGTTTATCTAAGTCCCCTGATTGAAGACTTGAAAACGTTGTGGGTGGAAAGTGTTGATGTGGTTGATGGATATTCTCATGAGACTTTCAAGCTTCGTGCCATGTTATTTTGCACCATCAACGACTTTCCAAAGATACCAGGTAACTTGTCCGATGCATAGTGTCAAGGGGCATAAAGCATGCCCTATATGTGAAGAAGGCACATGCTACACTCAGTTGCATCATGGAAAGAAGACGGTTTACCTTGGGCATCAGAGATTTCTTAGACGTGATCACCCATATCGTAAGATGAAAAAAGCTTTTAATGGATGCCAAGAGACAGAAGAAGCTCTGGCGGCCTTAATTGGAGAGCAGGTTTATCAGAGGGAAAAGGGCATCGATGTTATATTCGGCAAGTCCAAAAAGAAAGGTATAGCTTCTGAGAAAAACATATGGAAGAAGAGGTCGATATTCTTTGATCTTCCATACTGGCGCAAGCTTGATGTCAGACATTGCATTGATGTGATGCATGTGGAGAAAAATGTGTGTGATAGTGTGATCGGGACGCTTATCAACATTCAGGGCAAGACAAAGGATGGTGTGAATGCTCGTCTCGACCTCGTTGCTATGGGTATACGAGAGCAGTTAGCTCCAATTGTTGAGGATGGTAAGCGGACTTATTTGCCGTCAGCATGTCATACTTTGTCAAAAAAAAAGAGACAAAGTTTCTGCGGGTGTTTTCAGGGCATCAAAGTTCCACATGGTTACTCTTCAAATATGAAGATGCTTGTCTCTAGTGATCTTAAATTGGTTGGCTTAAAGTCTCATGATTGTCACATCTTGATGCAACAACTTCTTCCCGTTGCTATTCGTGGTATTGCTCCAAAAAATGTGAGACATGCCATTACTCGGTTGTGCTCATTCTTCAATTCTATATGTAGCAAAGTTGTTGACCCCCGTATGTTGGATGACTTGGAAGTTGAGGCTGTTACAATCTTGTGCCAATTGGAGATGTATTTTCCTCCTTCCTTTTTCGACATAATGGTTCACTTAATCGTTCATTTGGTGAGGGAGATTAGATTATGTGGGCCGGTTTTTCTGAGATGGATGTACCCAGTTGAGCGCTACATGAAGATCTTTAAAGGGTACGTGAAGAATCCTCATCGTCCGGAAGCATCTATTGTTCAAAGGTATGTTGCAGAAGAAGCTATTGAGTTTTGTTCGGACTACCTTCATAACACGGATCCTATAGGGGTTCCTAAGCCTCGACATGATGAGATAAGATGTCAAGGTAAGGGTACACATGGCTTAAGAATTAATAGCAAGGGTCGGGAGGAAGTGCTTCAAGCACATTTGTATGTGTTGAACAACATCGATTCTGTTCAACCTTTCTTATTTGAACATAAAAGAAAAGTCAATCAAGAAAACCCTCGAATGAGCGAAAGGTGGTTGTTGAACAAACATAACAAGACTTTCTTACCATGGTTCAAGGAAGAAATGCTTAAGGATGGTAGTACTGCTTCTGATGACGTAAGATGGCTAGCACGTGGGCCTAGCTTCAACGTCATATGTTGGAGCGGATACGACATCAATAACTTTTCCTTTTATATAAAGGAACAAGATAACAAGAGTACCATGCAAAATAGTGGGATTATGATCGTGACCGAGGCAATGCACTTCTCTAGTGCAAAGGACACAAAACCCATTAAAGCACTGACACCTTACTTTGGATATATTGAAGATATTTGGGTGCTCGATTACACTAAGCTTACGGTGCCGGTTTTTAAATGTAAGTGGGTTGATAGTAACGGTGGTGTACAAACCGACGAATTGGGGTTCACATTGGTAGACCTCAACAAGTTAGGTCATATAAATGAGCATTTCATAATGGCTTCCCAAGCAAAACAAGTGTTCTACATCACTGATCCTTCTAACAAAAGGTTGTCCGTGATTCTCCAAGGAAAAAGCATGTATAGTGGTAGTGATGAAAATCAAGATTCAAATCTTGATATTCCCGAGACTCCTTCTTTTTCAACAAACATGCCTACTATAATCAAGGAGACACAGGTGGACGATGTACATGTCACTCGTGATGATCATCATGAAGGGATATTGATATAGGTAGTTTAAACTTAGTATAGATTTATTTTTATTTATACTTCTGTATTTATTTTTCGTTATAACCTATTTTAATAAATATATATTGTTTCTGAACAGGCATACATATGGATCAGTCGGATGGCCCACATGCACGGGATGACACTGTGGGGCCTACGCAGGACCCGATCGCGCCTACGCCTGATTCTAGTGTAAGTTTACATGTTATATACTATCTTTAGTCCTTCTTTTTACTGTAAGTTTATAATGTTACAACTCTTTATTTTATCATTTTTTTGTCCATACAGACATCACAGTCTCAGGAAACGGGGTAGAGGAGCCACGACTTTGAAGAAATTAGAGAAGGCCAGGCAAAGCGGACAGAAGCTTGAGGTGTGCTTTGATGCTAATCTAAAGCCCCAAGGACCCCGTGCTAAAAAATTTTAAAAGTCGGTGTTTCTACAAGCGAAGCAGCACGTTAGCATCAACTACAACCATTGGAATGACGTTCCACAGAACGTCAAGGATCAGATTTTGGAGCCTATCACGGTATTTTACCTTTACATTTTTTTGATTTACATTATTAGATAATTATCCGAGTTATAATCCATCCAGTTGTTATGTATTTAATGTGTAGGTAGCTTGGACTGTGCCAAATGACGAGGATCATCGTACGAAATGTATGAAAATGAAATCAAAGCGCTGGAATGGGTTCAAGCATGATCTTACCAGGTACTATGTATCTGGGAAAAAGCATCTTGATAAGATGTTCTCGGATTATCCCTGGATTGATAAGGATACTTGGGATATGTTTGCTAAGAGTCGACAGGATGAAGAATTTCAGGTTGGTTGATTAAGTTAATTTTGTATGCTTCTTATAGATCATTTAACTGTATTTAATTATGTGTTTTTGTTTGAATAGACTAAGGCAGAGAAGGGTAGGCAGAATCAGGCGAAGAACGTCCACCGCCACACTATGTTTCAGGGTGGGTACGAGACTCGGATCGAGGAGATGATGGCGGATAGGCTGGGGGGGAAGCAGGAAGAGCATGCTGCTAGGATAGAAAGAGGAGAGGTGCCTGAGGGCACACTATTAAGTCCTCCGTCGGTCATCAACCGCGAGGATGTCTGGTTAGCCGGCCGTATGACAAAGACAGGATCTTTTAAAGTTGATGCCACTCGCGAAGTGGCAGATAAGACTGTAAGTAAATAATTAACTTCATTTCAATTGATATTTGTATAGATATTTTTAACACTTTTCACTTGCACATTTTTTCATTTCTTCATTGTAGATGGATCTTAAAGCACAATGCTCCCAGGGCTCATTCGTCCCTTCTGGACAGCGGGACGTCTTGATGACTGCTCTAGGCAAGAAAGATCATCCTGGTTGGGTTATCGGTGTTCCTGGGAACGTGACCATCAGAAAATATTATGGCAAATCTGCTTCACGAAAGCGGGTCGTCGATGAGGCATCAATTTTGGAATCCATGACTCAGCAGCTCATCTCCAACCCTGCTATTACAACGCATCTGATGAAAAGCTTCCTATCCGACCCAGAATTCAAGCAGGCGCTTGCTAGAGAGCTTTCCTCCGTCGGTTCATCCCAGGACACCGCAGGACATGCCAACCCTTCACATGTGAGCACAAAAGAGAGTTATAGTAGGGCACATGTGGAGGACGATGAGTTGGCAGCTAGGGAACGGGAGTTGGAAGTCCAACGTCGTGAGCTTGAGTTGGAAATGCAAAGGCGTGAGCTTGAGTTGGACTTCAAACGCCGTGAGCTCGAAATGGTAACAAAGGTATGTATTCATTATTAATGTCCAAATTAATCAAATAATTACTTGTGTTTTTTTCAATTGTCAACAACTTATCTATTTTATTTTTTCTAAATTGAAGGCCAAGTCGACGTCGGTGTCGCAGTCACCTGTCACTCGTTTGTTCTCACTTGGTGAGGATTATGCCTTTGAGATTTTTGAATGTCCATTGGAGCACGATGGATGGGTGGCACGCCCAAATCAAGAGAGGATATTTTCCTTCTGTGGTGAAGATCTCGGGGACGCCTGCAGAGATAATGTGTGGATGACCAGCACGGTTTTGAGTCTCTGGTGCACGTAAGTTAATTTTAATTTTATAACTTATTTATTTTTGGTATTTTTCCATTTAATAAATTATTTTAATTTCAATATATATATTATGTAATTAACATCCACACCTTTTCATATCTTAGGTATCTCCATCGTCTTCAGCTTGATAAGGGCTCCAAATCAGTTTATGGCTTCTTAGATCCGTCAATCCTTATGCCTCAATTCTTTGCTGGCGATGAATTAAGTAAATACATAGGGAACTTGATGGGAGACAATCGGAAAGAATTATATCTGGCTCCCTACTCTATGAATAACCATTGGCAGTTGCTCGTACTTCACCCGTCTAGGCATACTGTCATATTCTTCTGCTCTCTCCACCAAAACCAGCCACAGGAGGTGGTGGAAGGTGTAAATACGTAAGTAACTAATCTTCAATTTAATTTAAGTTTTAATATAAGTTGTTTTTATTTTATTACACACATGATATATGAATTTGTTAATTGACATGATTATTTGTTTATGATAGCGCGCTGAAGGCGAGTAGCATAAGTTCGCCAATGGGAGAAGTATGACTTCTAAGGCTAAAGGAAATCCTGATTGGAGCATCCTCAAGGTTTGGTAGTTTATTTATCAAATAATTAATATTATAATTACTAATTTATATGTATATTTAACTGTCATTGAAATTATTTTTATCTGTAGTCTCGATTTCAACCTGACGAGTGGTCGTGCGGCTATTATGTGATGCTTCATATGCTGAACATAGTCTCCACATCTATTACGGATGGATGGAAGAAGGTAATATTTAAACAACTTGTTAAATTATATATTATAGTTTTGGTAATGACTTGCGTTAATGTTATTGTTATTATTTGAACGTATGTAGGCATTTAACAACCAATTGCCTCTTCAAAAAGATGAGTTTAGAGACTTGAGGATGCGCTTGGCAGAATTCTTCTTCAAATATACGACTGAAAAAGGAATTGACAAGATACCTCCGCAATACTTAGATGAATAGTTTTTTTGTTAGACTTTAGAAACTAATTAATAACATTTATATATATATATATATATATATATATATATATATATACATACTTAGATTGATAGTTTTGTTTTTATACATTAGAGACTAATATATATATATACTTGCAGATAGTTATGTTTTTCCTATACATGGGTTTTTGTTTTAAGTCGCCCCATTGTTCCTTTGTATATTTCTTTTCTTTTAGTTAATATTGAAATTTAAGGGTAGTGTTTGCAATTCTGTAATGTGTGTGATATTCTGTGTTACTGGGATATTTACTGAATGTAGGGATAGCTGAGGGGAGTGATATTTTAAAACTGAATTTTAAAAAGAAAAATCTATTAACGTCAGTTGTATCAAACGACTGACGTTAAAAGTATTTTATAAAATATACAGTACACTATTAACGTCAGTTGTATTAGGAAACTGACGCTAACAATAAAACCTGTAACATCAGTTCTTTAACAGAACTGACGTTAGTTTGAACAACATTAACGTCAGTTGTGTTAAAGAACTGACGTTAATAGTAGTTTTATATTTAACGTCAGCTGTATTTACGTCAGACAATATTCTGACGTATAAAATCAATTTTAACTGACGTAAAAAGCACTTATTGCACTAGTGATAAGTAACATGCTCGACTCTCTTTAGGATTTAAAAGGGACCCATGACACAAAGAATTAGCTTTCTGAATGACATTGACCTCCTCATCCCAAACTTAAGAGTGACTCTCAAGATTACATGTTCCTCTTCCTAAAATTCCAAATGCTTTCTTTTCTTGTCGGCATAACACTTTTTATCTATTCTGTGCAATGTGCATCTTTCCCTCAATTATTAATCCTAATTGCGATCTCATTGATTAAATCTGATATTAACAATGTCTTCTCACCTACTTCGCACTATCATAAAAGGGGACCTACATTCCTAATCACATCATTAATATATATATATATATATATATATATATATAGTCATTAAATATTCCACCAGATAATAAATGTACAATTCACGGCCCCTTAAAGTTTAAAAAAAATTATTTTGTTTTAAGAAAAAAAAATAATTTTAAAATGAAGTCAATAATAACATTTATATAATAAAATCATGCACTTAAGCATTTGTTTCTATCTATTCGCCTATAATTAGAACATCTTCACTTGCATTCCATTTTTATAAGCATTCTCACAAATTAACTTTAACAAACAATCCATAAAAGAAATTGATGTAATATTTTATATCATCCATACGTAGATATAATATCTCTTACAGACTCTATGCCAAATTTCTTATATTCTACACAGAACTAAGGAATTTTATAAATTTTATAAATAAAGAAATGTGAAGCAGTGGCATGTTCACATACTAATTTTTAGCTATTCCAAAATGATAATTTCAAAAGAGGAAGAAATAGTTTCACTTTATGTTGATAAGAAGATCTTACTAAAAAAATGTGATAACAAAATGGTGAATAAGATTTAACAAAATTACAATTAAACTGTGCAGGCATTATGCAAAAATAACTGTAAAAATTAACATCATAGTAGTATAAGAAACCAATTCAATCTCGATCTTTGAGTAGGCACATACAAACAAGAAATAACATTTTTTCCCTTTTTGATAAGAAACATAAGTTCGTTAGGATTAGACATGTCATTAATCTATATGGAAAACAAATCATAGGGGAATCGATTAATACTTTGTCACCTGAGAAGCAATTTGAAATTTCAAGGAAAGTGATTCTCTAAAAAATTATATAACAAAATTACAACATTATAATAAAATTTGAACATATATATATATATATATAATTATTTAATACCACTTCCATTTTTATTCCCGTCCACTAATACTTCTTTAAATCTTGATGCTACTTGGTTATTCCTAGACACATGGTTAATGTTCTTTTATGTGTCTCTTCTAACATTTTTTTTCCCTCTAAGGCTCACCTCCTTAGGGACAATGATCCTATTCTTAAACAATGCCACACCATTATTATATAACACATAATTCTCTTGATCCAAAAGAGATTTCAAATCCTAGTTTAAAAACTACACTCGCTTAATCTATTTTCTAAGGTCACTACAAATTTTCAACCTATTCAATTTCAAGTTTAAAGCCTTAAAAAGATATCCAAATTCATGTCTCTAAACTCTTCTATTATGTTCATCTCTTGCAACTTCAAGTTAGACTTGTGCGAAAATTTCCTACTCCGAGTATCGACCACTACATTAGCCTTTCCCGGACTATACTTCAACTCAAAATTATAGCTCCTACGATAATTCATCCACCTTCTTTGTCTTATATTTAACTCTTCGTCTATGTCTTTGTCTCTATCTCTTAACAACTGTTTAAGGCTCTACTGATCATAAAAAACTTCAAGTTGAATCCCATACAAGAGATTTTCCTTTCCTAATCAGCTTGGTGAGAGGTAAGGCTAGTCTAGAGAACTCGTTTATAACTTCCTATAACACTTATCCAATTCTAGGAAACTTCTCACATTTGTCACTGTCTTAGTCTTCTCTCACCCTATCCCTGCATCTACTTTACTTGAATCAACCACTACTCTACTCCATTGATCTAAGCTCATCTATCCTAGGTAAAAGATACATATCCATAATAGTTAATTTGTTCAATTGCATATTGCCCACATATAACCTCATACTCCCATCATCTTTTCCCACTAAAAGCACTCAAAACTTAATACAAAATCAAACATATTTTTTAAATTTATAAAGTGAACCATAATTTAATTTAAATATTAAATATATATTATTTGATTCAAACTAACAAAAAATAGAATTCATGCCACAATTAAATCCATGAGTCAGAGGAAGTTAGAAATATAATTACAATTCAATAAATTGGCCTCGACATGATGGAGGTGAACTTCACGCACAAGAGGAATTAAAAAAAATTAATAGGACATTTCAATTAGATATGGAAATGGGTTATGACAGTGTTGGCAGAAGTATAGATGATGAGAATAGTGTAAACGAGAAAAGACCAGCACAAACGCACATACAAAACTACCATTAGTAGTATTTCTTTATAGATTCAAGGAAAATAAATTTATTAAAATCAATTCCTCATCAACATTCAAAAATCTCATATAAAGAATCAAGTACCCTAAATTCCATTTTTTTTTTTATAATAGACTAATCTACATGTAAAAATCCAAAATTAAACGTACCAAGGAAGGGTAAGCAAATTTTATTTTTACTCTCACACTCCAGGTATTACTGCCACATCACTATAAATCTCTACCTTACCAAAAAAAAAAAGAGTATGTATCGATCCTTGAGCTCTCTCAACTAAGCATTTATTACAGGAAACAACAAATGCAATATGGGTCGACACCAAAGGATCAATCGACGTTGGTTGTGAAGAAGCAAAAAAATAAATAAAGTTCTATCAGAGTGCTTTAGGACAACAAGTCTAGACGACAATCAGTCCTTACCAATAATAGCATCCAACCCAGACATAGACAACTAGGTCCACTTGACTTATGAGCTACCCCCTAGGCCCCTACGTGAAACGTCTGCACTTATGTTTACATTCACACACACACACACACACACACACACACACACACACACACACACACACACACACATATATATATATATAAATTTATTATTACTTTTGTAATTCCTAACCAACTCTAATAAATGTTATACTAACAAATCCTTTACACTAAACCTCTTAATTATATTTTATTTCCATTACATTTTTAATAACTTAATCTTTTTTTAATCAAATTATTTATATTAGAATTTTAGGATGTTACACTTGGTGATGTTATGCATTTTTGACATCATATATATACAGCTCCGCCACTGTTTCATACCGTCGCGCCTCCTTGATGCCCCACCACAGCACCGCCTTCACGCGTCGTCGTCCCGAGCCTCCTCCGCCGAGTCTTCTTCACGCGTCGCCACCGAGCCTCCTTAACAGTGTATGATGCTGGAATACATTCGGATCTAGGGAGAGGGAGAGAAGACCCGCATTTTATTTCTGTTTTAATTAAAAAATAATAATTCTCAGCTTTTGATTTGTGCTCTTGTCACGTGTACGGTCTAGATTTCATAAACCGGAACTGTCCATTTCTCCAAGTAATGGAGAGGATCCGGTTCCCTCTTAAAGGGGTTATTACTGATGGATCTGGATCATCTCCATTTCTTAAAGAAAATGGAGATCTCCATTTCATTTACTCTCCAGTGGACACGTGACATTAAGACTTTCAATGGTTGATATTTAATTAAGTTTTAATTTAATTTTAAATTAAAAAAGAAATTCAATTTTGAGCATCACAGACCCATCTCCCCAATTAGAGCTTCTCCCTTTCTCTAGCTTCCTCCATAACCACCCATCACAACAACCACCACCACTACCGAAAACCTCCAGCACCGGGCCAAGGTAACCTCGGCGTTGCGTCATTGTATCTATGCCGCCTCCTCATAGTAACCTCGTCGTCGTGCCGCTATCTCTGCCGCCGCTCCATTCTGCCCCAACCACCAGAATTCCACAAGGGGACCGCCGTGGAGGTCTCGAAACCCAAAATCAAATAAGAATATAGGATCAACATGTGAAGGAACAGAATCAGGCATATTATAATTACTATGAGATAAAGAAGGTGCGGCAGTTTTATAAGGAAAAGAATCTTCATAAAAAGATACATTTCTAGAAACAAAGAAATCATGTGTAAGCAAATCATAAAAAATGTAACCTTTGGTTCCAGGTTTATATCCTAGAAACATACACTTCCTAGCCCTAGAATCCAATTTATGCCTATTTTGAGTGAGAGTAGATACAAATGCAAGGCAACCAAAAACTTTAAGGTCCTAAAAAGAAGGAGGACTGTTATGCAAATTTTAAAAAGGGGTTTTATTGTCTAAAACAGGACTAGGCAGCCTATTAATTAAGTGAATAGAGTGACAGAGGGCATAATTCCAAAATGATTTAGGGGAATTGGATTGGAAAAGTAATGCCTTGGTCACATTGAGGAGGTGTCTATGTTTTCTTTCAACAATAGAGTTTTGTTGGTGAGTCTCCACACAAGATGTTTGATGGATCACTCCAAGAGAAGAATAGTAAGAAGGCATGGAGAATTCCTTGCCATTGTCAGTTCTCAGAATTTGTATTTTAGAGTTAAACTGAGTTAAAACAAGATTAAAAAAGTGTATAATACAAGGTCGAGTATCAGATTTGTTTTTAAGCAAATACACCCATGTATACCTACTGTAATCATCAACAACAGTCAAAAAATAGTGATGGCCTTGAATAGATGCAATATTAATGGGACGCCAAATATCCATGTGTATTAGGGAAAAGGGGTGCTCGGAGTGTGTGTCACTAGTGGGGAAGGGTAACCTAGCTTGCTTTGTATAATGACAGCAATCACAAACCATTCTTTTATTCATAGTATTGAAAGGAAAAGCATTACACAGGTGTTGTAAAACAGAAGTAGATGGATGTCCTAATCTAAAGTGCCAAAGATCAAAAGATGAAGATGGCAATTTATTTGCAGTATTAGCTAAACTAGAAGACCTATTTTTATTGTTGAATGAAGTAGGTATTCCATGGAATATGTAAAGATTATTGGTAACCTCGGCTTGCCCAATCATCCTCAGGGTAGATCGAGCCCGGATTAAGCAAGAATCAGAAGTTAATGACAGTTGGCAATGTAATGATGAAGTAAGCTTATTAATGGATATCAAATTAAAATGAAACTCAGGAATGAACAAAACATCGGTGAGAAAGAAATTTTGATTAAAAATGATGGTTCCTGAATACTTGGCAAGAAGAATGGTACCATTAGAAAGTTTAACAGAAACAGGATTGATCAGTTTACGAGTAGAAAAACATTCAATATAGGGACATATATGATCACTGGCCCCGGAATCCAGGATCTAAGTGAAGAAAGGGGAAATGCAATTACCTGATTTAGTGACACCCGAAATCATATGGTGACCAGTGTCTGAAGAAATTGGCTTACTCATTGTGTTGATGGTAGAAGGATGGTCTTGTTTGGAAGAATGAATGAGGTGAATGAGGTATTGATAATCATCTTTGGAAAGCGAAAAAGATGAGTCATGAGTGACTTGCTTTCCAGTGCTAGGAGGATACTCAATTCTTGGAATATCAGTTGAAGATGTCACTGCCAATTGAGGAGATGAATTGGTATTTCTTGATCGATATCCAAGGGGAAAACCATGCTTGTAATAGCAGGTATCAATTGTGTGATTTGTTCGGTTGCAATGAGTACATAACATTTAGGATTTTGAATTGTTGGGTCCCCTGCCCCGTCCTTGAGATTGTCCGCCACGGCCTTGAGAGAAATTAGGGTTTGCAAGTGTTGTAGAGTCAGGAACAACAGAGGGGTTTCGTTCTTGTTGGAGAACCATGGAGTAGGTTTCACTAATAGGTGGTAAGGGGTTCATAATGAGAATTTGACTACGAACAGGTTGGTAGGTCTCATTAAGGCCCTTCAAGAAGCAAATAACATGTTCTTTGTCTTTATAAGATTGAACAGATTTGCTCAAAGAACACGTGCAAGCATGAATGCAAGAACTGGAACGGGTTGGGCGAAGGAACTCCAATTCGTCCCAGATTATCTTCATATCAGTGAAAAAGGTGGATACAGATCTCTCACCTTGTTTCATGGAGTGGAGTTCTTGAAGCAGATCAGACATGCGAAAATGGTTACCTCGAGTGAAACGAATTTGGAGATCATTCCATAAATCCCTAGCCATGTCAAATGAAGCGGTGCTTTGTGAAATTTGTGGTGACAAGGTCCGAGTGTAACATCCCTGACTGCTTTATGGATTGACGACTGTCCCCACAAACAAACACGGGTCTTTTCAGCGTGCTTTGTCCTTACTCACACGCTTCCTGGGAAAACTTCTCAGGAGGTCACCCATCCCAAATTGCTCCAAGTCAAGCACGCTTAACTGTGGAGTTCTTAAGTGATGAGCTACCGAAAAGAAGATGCATCTTATTTGTATAGATAATACCAATCAATTCATATAAGCTTTCCTCAACTGTATAGTCTCATACCTACACAGTCTCATGATCCCTCCCATTCGGGAGTGTAATCGGTTCATTCTTGTGTCTCTCCTCCTAAAAGCCTGCCAGGAGCCGCTCCTTGTCCGTGCCTTCTTGCACCGGCGACCACTCCCCGCCCTCGTCGGCACCCGAGTGTTACACCGAGTGATCCAAGAAACAACCATATGGTTGCATCGCTGTCATGCGTCGAAAAGGGGATCATCACTCCAGTGATAGTAGTTGTCAGCGTGTAGAGGAGGGGAAACGAGAATGTAACCTGGGTTTTCTCCAAGGTGAAGAAAATAAGGGCTTGATGGGTTTTGAGATGGATCAGGTGGTGGCGGCGGCGGCGGTAGTGGCGGAGGTGGGTGGTTTTCAGAATCATTGTTGTTATTGTTGGTGGTAGAGGTGGGGCTGGAATTGGGTTTTTTCGTCAGCCATAAAGGAGAAGGAGAAAAGGATATGCAGAAGCTACGAGAAAAGGGTATGCGGAAACTATGTAGAATAAGTGATACTGATATCATATTGAAAGATACTGAATGACTAATATGTTTTCTTATATTGAATTGATTATAAAATACATGTGTTGGGATGTTTATATAATACCTATTGAATCAAGAAAAAGGTAAAGAATTGACTCAGTCACATGTCTATCTCTACAAGAGTGAGTCAAACAAATTAACTAATTTGTAACAAGTAAATACAAAGAAGAGATAACAAACTAATTAACCAATATATCTATTTTAATAAATATTGAATGTTATCGTCTCTATCCAGAATGCAGAGCTTGTCTCTATCCATCACTCTAGTTGTGGTTTGGAAACGGACGTGATTGTAATGTGCGCGATTTGAACACAGATCTGTGGCTGTGCAGTCAAGCGGTGGTCTTGGCTTTGCGTTTTGGGCGGAGAGGCTGGCGGCGGTCTACGGTGTTTCTGTGGCGGCATTCATGATGACAGTGATGGTTTGGGGGTGGTTCTGCTAGACATGGAGATTGTGGCAAAGCTATTTGACGGGGGACCCATTCCCATGACTGAAACCGTAGAAATAGAGAAGGGGTGAGAAGGGAACCACCCTCCTAGACCCATTACCCCTGCTACTCTTCTGTTCCAAACATAGCTATAGTAACGATGAATGCCCCTGATGAAGGAATTATAAAGTTCTTTTTTTTTTTGGTGAGCGGAATTATAAAGTTCTGATAGATGTCTGATTAATTTTGAGCGAGTATCAACCTCTCGTACGTCGTACCCATAATTATAATAATGATGAAGAATCAGAATCCACCCTAATTGTCGGTATTATTCAAATAACTTATTATAAATATTTTTTATATATATATTTTTAGGTAACTTACCAGTGTTAAGTAGATAGTTAGCCAAAACAAAAAAAAATGAAGTGAACCCTAATTTATGGTCAAATTTGAGCTTTATTGTTATTCTAATAAACTTTAAAAGTAGTAGATTGTAATTTACTCAAAACTTTAAGATTTAATTATACTTCTGGATGATTTTTCTCCCCCAAATTTTCTCAACTGCTCGATTTTATTTCATATATTTTTAAAAATATGTAATTTTGATCAATTAATTAAGTTAAATCGAGGGACCAAA
This sequence comes from Sophora flavescens, assembly GCA_030762895.1. Classification (NCBI taxonomy): domain Eukaryota; kingdom Viridiplantae; phylum Streptophyta; class Magnoliopsida; order Fabales; family Fabaceae; genus Sophora; species Sophora flavescens. The sequence continues at coordinate 202,639,099 of CM061065.1, forward strand.
ATCAATCAAACACTAAGATAAATGATAAAAAATGTAAAAATATGTGCCGAAGAAACAACGTTACTAATTCATTGACGGAACGAACTACTACTTTTAATGTCTAAATTCCTTGAATTGTCTAATGTATACGCGCTGACGTTCTACACTGGCATCATATTGTAATTTTAGCTAAAAAAACCCTTTTGATCCTTAAAATTATCTTTTAGTTTCAATTTTGTCCTTTAACTTTTAAAAATTTCAATTTGATCCTTTAATGTCTATTTTAACACAAGTTAGTTCTCTTCATAGTCGGTAACGATGTAACTCTCATTCTCTAATATTTTAAATGAATTTCAAATTAGTCATTTAAATTGTTAATATATTTCTAACCGATCTTTTAAATTGTTATCATATTTCAAACCGATCCTTTAATTTCACCTATTAAACTCAAAAAGTTAACATCCTTACAAACTCATTTTACGGAGAGGACCAATTTATGTTAATTGAGATAAATTAAGGGACTAAAATAAAACTTGTAAAAGTTAAAAAATCAAGTTGAAATAAAAAAGAAGTCAAGGGACCAATACGTTATTTTAGCCAATAATTTTCAAGACAAAATCCCTTCATTCTACTGTTCTTCAAAATTCCTTCTCTCCCAAACGTATTTATCTTTAATCACTGTTGGGTGGGTTCCCTCCTAAATGGGACCCACTAGATAAAAAGTAAAAAAAAAAAGGAATGATTAATAATGGGCCCAAGCCCATGTGTCATGTAAAAAGGGATTTATCCCTAACTTGAAAAAACAATTGCTGCACGACAGAAACAGAGGTTGCACATATAGACACAGACAGCGAGGAAAAGAGAAGAAGAAAGAGGGTTCAGGTGGTGGAATGTGGTACAGCAAACTTGCTCCGTTTTTGCTGAAATTTCAGTATGTCATTCCTACCAATGAGCTCGTCAGTTTGATATATTTTATTTGTTGTTTTGCCTCCTCTTTGAGCTGAGTTGTTATACCCATTGTTGTGGGGATTCTCTCTTGTTGCTTGCTTGTATCCACCTTTTGGGTGATGTATTGCTGATTTGGTGTTCCCTATTATTTCTAGGAAGACTTGGTGTACCCATTATTATTTATAGTGGAAGTTTTTGCTGGACTTGGTCCCGTGGTTTTTATCCATACACTGGGGAGTTTTCCACGTTAAAAATTGTGGTGTCATTGCCATTTATTTTTCTGCCATTGATACTATCCTGTGAAAGAATATTTTTGTTGTGCCTATTTATTTGCACAGGTGAAGGGAAAAATATTTGCTTCATTAGAGATTGTTATCTCCGGCTTTTTCCCAACAAAAAGTGGTATCCAGAGCTTAGGTTGTTCTGTACTGTGCATTTAAATGGAGGAAAATCAAGGCCAAATATGATTAAGCTGAACTCTACAAATTATACACTTTGGAAGACTCTCATGGAAGATATGTTATACAACAAAGACTTATGATCCAATTGAGGGGGACACTGCCCGACCCAAGGATAAAAATGAAAGTGATTGGAAGAAGATTAATAGAAAGGCAGTTGCTTTGATTAGGCAGTGGTTGTATTTGAGTGTATATCCTCATGTAGACACAAACAGATGTCCAGAAAATGTGGAAGAAGTTGGTCGAGTTGTATGAGCGGAAGAATGTGCAAAATAAAGCATTTCTGATCCGGAAGCTGGTGAATATGAAATACAAAGAAGGGGATTCAATGGCAGAGCATATGAGTATTTTTCAGAATACTGTGAATCAGTTGACAGCAGCAGATATTAAATTAGATGATGAGTTGTGAACACGCTGTCGCGCACACGCCAAAAAGCGAGCGGTTTATAAAAATGTAGTTTAGGGAGCGACAACTCGGATATCGTCTCACAAGGACTCTTAGGTTGCTATTATTAACACAAAATCAGTTTTGGGGGGGTTTTGGAAATGAAATAAAATAAAGAAACAAAACAAAAACAGAGTAAGAAAACAGAGCAGTTTAAGAGATTAACAAATAAACTAAAGCGATTAACCTACTGTTCTCGGTTTCCCACTATCATTGGTTCATTCAAATTTCAAGCCCTAAGCAGATTCGAATCCCCTTTCGGTTGTAGCAACAATTAACAAGTGAAATCACTACTACAGATATATGTTCCTATTCTCGAATTAAGCAAACGGGGTTAAGCCCTCATGAACTAAGCGAACATGAACGAACACACGTGAATTAAGCAAACGCGATTAATTATAGGAACATAACATCACCGAAATAAATCAACACAACACTATACACTCCTGAATTAAGTAAACAGAAATATATAGCATGGCATCGAAAAGAGAATAGCAAACAAAACAGGAATTACATAACCTCAAGTGTGGTAATGGAAACCAATCGCAGTAGATTAATCCTAGGAGACTAGCTCTCCATTCCAAAGGAAAAACAAAGCTATCTAAACTAAAAAGAAAACAAAAGATAAGATGATCCTCAGTTCTGTCCTAAAACAAACTTATATACAGCTTCTGGTTTCCGCGGACTCGCGAGGCGAACACTGCCTCGCGACGCGAATCTTCTGCAACGTTTGGTCTTCTCGCGAGGCGAAGTATGACTCGCGTGGTGAGGAATGGAAAAATCATGGCTTCTGGTCTTCAGTCTCGCGAGGCGAGTAATGTATTCGCGGGGCGAGACAGAAAGGATTGCAAATTCTGGAATAGTCACGCTTCAGGTTCGCGAGGCGAATGCCTTATCGCGAGGCGAAAGATCCTAGAATTATTTCTTTTTATTACCTGCAAACAAGAAATAACAGTAAGTACTTTATTCAACTCTAAATCATCTAAATTAACCTAAAAATACTTTACAGACTCAAAATGCTGCTTAAAGACAATCAAGTCTAATTTGGGTGAAAATGAGATAAAATTAGCACAAAGCCAAGGTTTTTCTAGTTATAAAACTAGACTAGCCAGAGGCTGATCAAAATACCCCAAACTTAAACTTTGCTTGTCCCCAAGCAAACTAAAACTCAAAAACTTAAAAAGACTTAAGACATGGCAAGCTTAAAAGATTCAATCAACTTTGCACAAATTTCAAGCAATTTCATCAAAACAGTTTTCTTCAATGTTCCCCCCTTTCAAACAAAGCAGTCCCCACAATCATTTACCTTGAATAGTTGAGAAATTCATCATTCAAACAATCATTAATCTAAGCAGGGGATCCAAGTTACACACAAAAGGGAGATCACCAAATTCAAACAATCGCCTTCCTCACAAGGGCATTTAGTGTTTCACTCAATCGCTCAGTTTGTCTAGGTTAACAACATTTCACTCTATTTCACTTTTAAGAGCACTTCCCGTGAATTTTATTTTCATCTCAAAATGATTCCCACGAAAACATGCATGCAACATCAAAAGGTCATTTATGGGTTGTAATGGGGCCTGGCTAAAGGTAGGATATACAAAGGTACTAGACTGAAGTCCCTAGGAACTAAGAGAGCATGAAACACTTCAAGACATTGAAATTCCACTCAAGTTCCTTTTCTCATTTTTCTTTATGCTTTTGCCTTGGGTGACTACAGCCTCCTTTTTGACATTTTTACACTTTTTTTTTTGCTTTTCTTTTCTTTCCCTTTTTTTAACCTTTTTATTATATTTTTTCTTTTTCTCAATCCCAGAATGACATGTCACATCCTTGTAGCCACCCCAAACTTAGTTTCTTGCAACCATTCTCTTGCTAAGGATCCATGCTCTCTTAATCCTAAGATTGGGTTAACATGGTTTTTCAGATTTTAGGCTCATAACATAAGGTCATCAAGAATTAACAGGCTAATTAGGCTCAATGAGGCTAACTAGGGAACATGCATTAGGGATGGTTATTTTAGGATAAGTAGTTATTTACAAATAAAATGCCTAAATCATCTGCTACACACACATAAACATGCAAACCATAAAGAGATTCAAGCAAATTCGGGAAAATGCAACTCAAAAGTGATTTCACACAGTTAAAAACATGTTGGAGGCTCAAAACCTCACCTGGACATTCATGCAAATTGTTTGACAGAGATTCTATCCCTAGTGTGTGTTTCCCTTTCACCCCAAACTTATCATAAATCATGCCATCACAACAAAATATCTCAAAGTTCAGTTTTCAATTTGTTTCATAGGGATCACTTTTCAAAAACAAAAAATTTTCTTTTCCAACCTAGGGGGAAAACAGTCAACACATAACATGCAATCCATCTATGCAAAATTCAATCAAACTCAGTCAAGCTTGCCGACACAAGACTCAACACACAAATACTCCTGATCTTCTCAAATTATTCAGGAGCTAAAAGAAAACAAAAACAAAAATAAAGCAAGCATAATTAAAAGGAAAAGGTTTAGATAAAACTCATTGAGGGGCGGTTCCACCAGGATCCCACTGTCTGTGATACAGTGGCCACGAAATGCTCAAATTGCAGTATGATCCTCCCGGATCCCATGGCTTGTGGCATAAGTATGAGAGCGGGAGCCTGATAATCATGGTACCTCCGCCAAGTGCGGCGGACTTCTCATTCCTTCTCGGGTCAAAGATGACCTCTTTCTCAACCTTGTCCATAAAGTCCTCCCAATAGAAGTGGGGTTCAACCTCTTGGACTGGCCATGGTGCAAAATCCAGAGGCTTGAACTCCATCACTGGTGGTTCCACAGTGGGAGGTGACAGATAGGTAGGTGGGGTCTCCGGTGTTGCTTCAACTTCTGCACGTTCTTCATTCACTGTGCTAACAAATCCATCACCTGTTATACCTGCAGAATTCTCAGCACACACCGCAGAAAGGTTAGAGTTAGTACAGTCAGTAGATATGGTACAATAAACTGAATCAGAAAAGGTCTGAATGTCTGGGAGTGGCTTGAGCTCTAAGGAGGGTGGCTGCTCAATGGATGGTATATTTGCAGTAGCCATGATGTCAAGAACTTCGGCTGAACAGACAGCCTCACTCACACTATCACCCTACAAAATAGAATCAAGAAACTCAGCACAAACAGCACACGGGTTAGTGTTAGTACAGTCAGTACATGTAGTAAAAGAAACTGAATTAGTAAAGGTCTGATTGTCTGGACTTTCAGCACACAGTTCATCCATCCCATCACTTTCAACACATGCATCTACTTCCAAAGGTTCTTCGTTATCCTCAAGCTTATTGCCTTGATTGTAAGGATGGATTGCATAGCATCGAGGCAAATAAGTATCTTCTGTCAGAATGGGGCATGCCTCATACAGGTGCTCAGGCGAGCCGCACATGCCACAAAACCTTGTCTGCTGAAACAATTGCTTCAAATAAGTGAACCTATCAGTAAGATCCATAACCAGACAAATTCAGCAAAAATGATTTTTTTTCTTCTATTAATAACAAACAAGAGTCCCCGGCAACGGCGCCAATTTTTGAACGCGCTGTCGCGCACGCTCCAAAAAGCGAGCGGTTTATAAAAATGTAGTTTAGGGAGCGACAACTCGGATTGGGGGGGGGGGGGGTTGTAAATGAAATAAAATAAAGAAACAAAACAAAAACAGAGTAAGAAAATAGAGCAGTTTAAGAGATTAACAAACAAACAAAAGCGATTAACCTACTGTTCTCGGTTTCCTACTATCATCGGTTCATTCAAATTCCAAGCCCTAAGCAGATTCTAATCCCCTTTCGGTTGTAGCAACAATTAACAAGTGAAATCACTACTACAGATATATGTTCATATTCCCGAATTAAGCAAACGGGGTTAAGCCCTCATGAACTAAGCGAACATGAACGAACACACGCGAATTAAGCAAACACGACTAATTATAGGAACATAACATCACCGAAATAAATCAACACAACACTATACACTCCTGAATTAAGTAAACAGAAATATATAGCATGGCATCGAAAAGAGAATAGCAAACAAAACAGGAATTACATAACCTCAAGTGTGGTAATGGAAACCAATCGCAGTAGATTAATCCTAGGAGACTAGCTCTCCATTACAAAGTAAAAACAAAGCTATCTAAACTAAAAAGAAAACAAAAGATAAGATGATCCTCAGTTCTGTCCTAAAACAGACTTATATACAGCTTCTGGTTTCCGCGAACTCGCGAGGCGAACACTGTCTCGCGACGCGAATCTTCTGCAACGTTTGGTCTTCTCGCGAGGAGAAGTATGACTCACGTGGCGAGGAATGGAAAAGTCATGGCTTCTGGTCTTCAGTCTCGCGAGGCGAGTAATGTATTCGCGGGGTGAGACAGAAAGGATTGCAAATTCTGGAACAGTCACGCTTCAGGTTCGCGAGGCGAATGCCTTATCGCGAGGCGAAAGATCCCAGAATTATTTCTTTTTATTACCTGCAAACAAGAAATAACAGTAAGTACTTTATTCAACTCTAAATAATCTAAATTAACCTAAAAATACTTTACAGACTCAAAATGCTGCTTAAAGACAATCAAGTCTAATTTGGGTGAAAATGAGATAAAATTAGCACAAAGCCAAGGTTTTTCTAGTTATAAAACTAGACTAGCCAGAGGCTGATCAAGTTGTAAGCCTTGTTGTTGCTTAGTTCCTTGCCCGACACTTGGGAAGTTCTGGTTGTGATATTGACTAACTCAGCTCCTAATGGGAAGTTGACAATGCCAATGATAAAAGAGAGCATGTTGAATGAAGAAGCTAGACGAAAGGAGCGTGGTTCGAATGGTACCTCCACTCAGTCAGAAGCACTAGTTGTAGAGTCACGGGGGAGAAGTCAAACCAGACATTTCCATAAGCATGAAAAATCTGACAGTCGTAGCAAGTCAAGAAGCAAGTCCAGGACTAGTAAAGAAGTGAAATGTTATCATTGTGGCAAGGTGGGACACATCAAAAGATAATGCAGGTTCCTAAAAAGAGAGAAGTCAAGAGAAAGAGATGAAGACAAAGAGAAGAAAAATGATAAAGACACAACTGCAGTTGCATCTGATAGTGATGTTTACATTGTCTGTGATGATAATTCTATAAATCTAGCATGCCATGATTCTAGTTGGATTGTTGATTCTGGAGCCTCATACCATGTCACTCCTAGGCATGATTTCTTCTCATCCTATACTTCTGGTGATTTTGGCACAGTTAAAATGGGAAATGAAGGGGTATGTAAAATTGTTGGTATGGGAGATGTTTGGATTGAAACCAGCATTGGGTGCAAGCTGCAATTGAAGAATGTCAGACATGTTCCAGATATCCGTCTCAACTTGATTTCTGTTAAAGCCTTGGACATTGAGGGTTATCATACTTACTTTGGTGGTGGCATATGCAAGCTCACCAAAGGGTCACTAGTGGTGGCAAAAGAAGAAAGCCTCACTACTCTCTACAGGATGCCTGGAAAGTTAAGCAAGGAGGAAGTGAATGCAGTTGAAGATACTTCTTCTGATTTGTGGCATATGCGCCTTGGTCACTTGAGTGAGAAAGGACTCAACATCCTTGCCAGAAAAAATTCTCTTCCTAAGAAAGGTACACCTTTAAATACTTGCTATCATTGTTTTGTTGGAAAACAACATAGAATTTCATTTCGTAGTTCTGGTCCTCATAGGAGGCCTAATGTTCTTGATTTAGTTCATACTGATGTTTGCACTATGGATTGTAAGTCTCTTGGTGGTGCTTCATACTTTGTTACTTTTATTAATGATCACTCTAGAAAAGTGTGGGCTTTTGCTTTGAAATCTAAAGACCAGGTACTTGGTGTCTTCAAGCACTTTCATGCAAGTGTTGAAAGAGAAAAAGGAAGCAAGTTGAAATGTGTCCGAGTAGATAATGGTGGTTAATACAGGGGTCTGTTTTAAGAATATTGCAAAGAACATGGAATCAGGCTTGATAAGACAGTTCCAAAGACGCCTCAACATAATGGAGTTGCAGAGAGAATGAACCGTACCATTAATGACAGAATCAAGTGTATGCTCTCTCATGCAAAATTACCCAAATCCTTTTGGGGTGAAGCAATGAGAACTGCAGTGGATTTGATCATCCTTTCTCCTTCTGTGCCACTAGATGGTGATGTTCCAAACACAGTATGAACAGGGAAAGATGTCTCTTATAGTCATTTGAGAGTGTTTGACTGCATGACTTTTGTTCACATTCCAAAAGATGAGAGGTCAAAGCTTGATGGAAAATCCAAACAATGTGTCTTCTTGGGTTATGGTCATGAAGAGTTTGGTTATAGACTCTGGGATCCAGCTGACAAAATTTATCAGAAGCCGGGATGTGATATTTCTTGAAGACCAAACCATTGAAGATTTTGAGAAAGCTGAGAAATAGAAACCGGTTGCCAGAAGTTATATTGATGTTGTGCCTAAACCCCCTACTGGAACTTTTGTTGAAGGGGGAGATATACAGGTAGATGATGGGAATGCAAATGACGACCTTACACCTCACCATGATGAACCAGTTGAAGAGGTTCCATTTGAGCCACCAGTTGAGCCTTAGTTGAGAAGATCTACTAGAGAGCGTCATGCTTCCCAAAGATACACTCCACATGAGTATGTGATGATCACTGATGGTGGAGAGCCAGAAAGTTATGAAGAGGCTATTGTAAATGTACACAAGGAAGAGTGGTTGAAGGCCATGCAAGAAGAAATGAATTCCTTGCATGAGAATCACACATTTGAATTGGTGAAGTTGCCTAAGGGTAGGAAAGCACTCAAGAACAAGTGGGTGTTCAAGCTGAAATCAGAAGAGAATAGCTCCGAACCAAGTTATAAAGCAAGATTGGTTGTGAAAGGCTTCAATCATAGGAAAGGTATTGACTTTGAAGAAATTTTCTCATGCGACACCCTACTCTAGGGTTATCCCATTAATACCCAATTATAAATTATAAGTATATTACGCTGGTTACTTTCGGAAAATATAATTTAAGGTAACTAACCTTATATAAAAATAGTGCTTAATTTTTTTTTTCTTTTCATACAACATATAACTATTATAAACATAAACCACATATATGTACATCCATATATATACATATCAACAACAACTGGTTAACAACCATTTCAAAATTAAGGCTCTAAGAAGCCAAAGTAAGACTATCAAGACTCACTACCCCGGAAACTATACCTAAGCTGGTCAAGCTAATGAAACCCATTGGGAAGACCATAAGGATCAATCCCACCTACAGCTGACGAGTCTGATGATGCCTCCGCTTCCATTGCTTCCTCTGAAGAATCACCATCATCTACTGCAGGAGGTTGAAACTCCGGATAGTCCTCTAGGTATTCCTCTGGATCTTCTTCACCTGCTACTAGCTCTTCTTCAACTGGAATTTCTCCATTTCCTAATATCTGAAGAGGTTGAGGTTGAGGTAAAGGATCCATCATTCCATGCTCCTCCAGATATTGAAGATACAGCCAGACCGGTGGTAACGATATCTCGATTGTTTCTACTACATGCGTCCTCTGATTGGGTCCTTCTTCCATCGTACCAATAACTTCAGTACTAGGGCCATGGTAGGTGGCGCTCGGTGCCCGTTATTTATATCCCGTGCACCACCATACTCGTGCCCGATCAAAAGTGAGTGTACGAACCCTCGACCGCACTGAAGGTACGTCTGGATTCATCTGAATATGTTGTAAGAGTGAGAATCCAATACTTGGATCTTACTCAATAACTACGCTCTAGCCATCAAATACCACATCAACATTTATCACATACAATTAATTATAAACTAACAGTTTATAAATGAGTTCAACACCCCAAACATCATCCATAAAATTATGCATGACACTTCTATTCATCATCTAATTTTCGTCCTAATCTCATGAGATATCACCAACCTCGTGTTGAGTTGATCAGACTCCAAAGCCACACTGGCTAACTTGGCCAACTGCCAACAGGTCCGCGACCTCTTCCCATCTTGAAAACAACGTAGGCATACACAGCCAAGGCACTAACACGGCCAAACATTGCTAATGCCCACAATCAGTGGCTCCGCCATTAGCAAGTAAGATGGGGATCCCAAAGTCCTCCAAGGCACAATGAGATATGCATATCGTAATTACCTCACCACGGGTAATTAATGCATTAAACCACAAATCGCAGCACGTCTGCACATGCATGCAAAACACTTTTGTTTTGTTCTTTTCTTTGTGCTCCATCTTTCTCTTGCCGAAGCTCAAAATGGCTTACGACTCACATAGTTTTAAAACACTTTTTAAAACTTTCATTACAACACAGGACCTTCATCGTCCGAGTGCTCAATCACGACACCTCTCGACCTGGTGCACCAAGACTAGGTTCGTGCTTCTAGAAAAACATCTTCAATGTTTTATCACAGTATACCTCATGTATACAACATAGGCACTCCAAGTCCAAATGACTGAGTCCATCACAATCACAGAACATTAGTACCCCGACGTCTCGGTTACATAAGTCCAACTGTATTTTCAACGTTATTAAATAAACTTTCGATTTTTAGAAATTCTTTTCTAATGGTAGAAATTCATTATAAAAATTCTTAACAAATAAAACTTAGTTTTCACAAACCAATGAGTCACTTGAGATTTAACTTTCTCAAAATAAGCACTTTCCGTTTCAAAATTATTTGCCGTCTAGATTTTCTTGATTTGCCGTCAAATTTTGTTTTTAAGACTTTTAAGCCAAAAACTTAACTTTTTCCACTTAATTAATCTTTTAAAATCACACTTAAGTTGTTTTCATCAATTAATTTAATAAAAGAATATTCGGTAATATTCTGGTTTTCTTACGTAAAATTTAACAATATTAAAATATTTTCACCGTGTTGAACTCACTGTGACTCATAATTCACTTTTCCAAAATAACTTATTAAAATAATAATATTTTTCAACTCTCTTTATTTTTCTCAAAAGAAATTCCCTTTAATATCATATACCAATAACTTGCCACCAAAACCTTGAATATAATTCAATACAGCTTTCTTAAAACTTTTATCCGACTTTCTTAATTGTGCACTGACCACTGTCAGGCTTCTCACACATCAAACAACAATTATATCACAGATATTTCCCAGGCAGATCATGCATCACAGTTCATAATATAATTGCCAATAAACAATTAATGCAAAATAAACCACACAGATATCAATAAAGCAACAATAAACAACACAAATAAACACTAACAAACAATTAATTACAAACAACAATTGGATAGCATATAGCCATTGAATAGAATCCTTCTCGGTACTCCCCCCTTACCTCTTGAAGACTCCTTGTTCAACTTACAAACTCCTTCGAATTTCCCGTTACCTTGTAAACTTGTACTCAACTAACCTTCAATTATAACCAAAGTGTTACAATTCAAGAAACTAGAACATTCTAAACCCTAATACATAGTCACGACCTCTAGGGTTTTTGAATAACTAAACTTCTAATCATGATTAAGTTATGGATTAATGATCCTTCATTAACCTAAACCATAGATTATCAACTAAACAACTAAGTTTTAAACTCAAACTTCCTAACTCTTTTATACATAGGTTCGACCTTACTAAGTTCATGAAGCTAGGGTTCTTAGATTAACAAATCATCTTGGATTTATAAAGCATACTTACTAAACACTTGATTTCTAAGATCATTTATGAAAATCATGAACAAAACTCACCCACTTAGGGTTCGGCCAACATGAACATTTTTGAGTAAAATAGTCATTTTAAGAAACTAACATGGATTGAGTGTGTAGTCATACATGCCATATAGAATACATGATCATACATGAAAACACATGAACAAAACTCTACCAACCCTAAGGTGATAGATTCGGCCAAGGCTAGTTTTTCAAGAAAGAAATTTTTGATTACTTCATGCTCTTGGATTTAGAGAGTAGACATGATATCTAGAAGATAGAAAGTAGTTTCATCATCATTAGATTTTCCTAGGATTTATTATGATTTTTCAAAGATCTAGGGTTTGAAACTTGAAAATGATGAACTTCCATGATATAAGGCTTGAATCAAGAAACTATCTAAAGAACATAGACATGATTTAAGACAAAGATTAGGATTTACCTCTTTATAATCAATGATGAAGACAATCCAAGAACTTGCTTTGAGAAACTTAGAACTAAGAACTTAGAACTTTAGAGTTTTAGAAAACAAGTAGCCAAAGAACTAAATGAAAAATGAGAGAAAGGTATTTACAGTGTAAGTGGCGACATTTCAAGAAGGATCTAGATAAGATGAGTTGTCATGTTAAAAGGATTAAAGTGCAATTAAGTTCCAAGGACCAAATTGCAAAGATTCCAATAGTTGAAGGACTAGTTTGCAAATAGACAATAGAATGTCATGATGATGGGTTTAATCACATTAAATGCCATCTTATCCTTGACTTACTTGGCTGAATTTATGAGTGCAAAACAAGTTAAGAAAGTAGATAATTCAATGTATTAGAATAATCAAGAAACTTGTAGACAATTCTAGGTTAAGTAGAAACCTTTAGAAAATTCTAGAATCATCTTGACAATTCCAACTAAAATAGGCAGCCATAATTTACATGGGCTTTCGAATGGGCTTGAAACATTTGGGCTTGATTTCATTTTCTTATGGGTTGTGGGACCCATTTTGAAGATTTTGGGCCTTTTAACATAAGATAAGAAAACTTGAATGGCTTTATGGACTCAACTATGGACTAACAAGATTTGGGCTTATAGGCCACGACCATTTAGGATTAGAAAAAGGGATTCTAGCCCAATCCACTTGAAAAAAACGAAAAAACTAATTTAGGGACAAAATGGTAATTTACAGAAAGTTCAGGGACTTAACCGTAAATTTCAAAATTCTCTATTTAATCCTGAAAAACCTTCTAAACTTAAAAATATGATTCATACCCTTGAATCATCTCAAAATCCTAAACTAAATCCTCTTACTACTCTTAGAAACTCTAATCTCCTTTCCGTCGTCTACCCGATTACACTCTCCGCCCGTAATACTCAAATTATTTTATTTTTTTCTGAAAAAAATTCTAAACATACAAAGTTGTAGAAAATAAAATACTAAGCTTAAGTCTCTCGTTCACGAATTAAAATTAGGTCTTTTGAACAAAGATTATTATATCATCAATGAAATTCGCAGACCGGGTTTCGCCTGAATTTCCAACCTAAATTTTAATCGTAGTTTCCTACGGTCAAGTAGGATTAAATACTATCCTCCGTTCACTTAGAATAACTTTATAAAACTCTAATAAACTTATAAATATATTTATATGTATTTACTTGTTATTTAAAACAAGAAAATACAGGTGTTACATTACTACCCCACTAAAAAAAAATTTCGTCCTCGAAATTACGTACCTGTAAATAATTCAGGATACTGTAACTTCATTTTGTCTTCTACTTCCCATGTTGCTTCTTCAGTTACATCGTCCCAAATAACTTTAACCAATGAGATTTGTTTACCTCTCGAGCCGCTTAATCTTCTTATCCGCAATTCTCACAGGTAAAGTCTCATAAGACATGTTTTCTTTTAGTTGTACTAGATCAGGTTCAATTACGTGAGATGGATCAGAAATATATTTTCTTAATTGTGAGACATGAAAGACATCATGAAGATTGGATAGAAACGGTGGTAAAGAAATTTTATAAGCTACAGGACCTATCCGATGAAGAATTTGATATGGTCCAATGAATTTAGGAGTGAGTTTTCTGGATTTAATTACCCTACCAACCCCAGTCGTTGGCTTGACTCTCAAAAACACATGCTCACCTTCCTCAAACTCAAGAGGTCGTCGTCTCTTGTCAGCATAACTTTTCTGTCGACTCTGGGTTGTTCGCATTTTCTCTTGAATCATTTTCACCTTTTCTGTCGTTTGTTGCACTATGTCTGGTCCAACCATAAAACTCGCACCATCTTGGTACCAACATAAAGGCGTCCTGCACCGTCGACCATACAATGCTTCATAGGGTGCCATACCTATGCTAGAATGAAAACTATTATTATAAGTGAATTCTATCAACGATAGATATTCATCCCAGCTTCCAGTATTTTCCAATACACAAGCTCTCAATAAATCTTCAAGAGATTGAATAGTCCTTTCTGATTGTCCATCCGTTTGAGGATGATACGCAGAACTCAACCTAAGTTTCGTTCCCAATAACTCCTGTAGACTTTTCCAAAATCTTGATGTAAATCTTGGATCACAATCTGAAACAATACTCAAAGGCACACCATGTAACCTAACAATTTCATCAATATACAACTGAGTTAATCTTTCCAATGAGTATTTCACATTAACTGGTAAAAAGTGAGCTACCTTCGTCAACCTATCAACTATTACCCATATAGAGTCATACCCTTTCCGAGTCTTTGGTAAACCTGACACAAAATCCATTGCAATACTATCCCACTTCCATTCTGGAATATCCAAAGATTGTAGCATTCCCGCTGGTCTTTGATGTTCTAATTTAACCTTCTGACAAGTTAAACACGCAGCTACAAATTCTATTACATCTCTCTTCATACCATGCCACCAATACAATTTCTTTAGATCCTGATACATCTTAGTAGCTCCGGGATGCAAACTCAACTTACTCTTATGAGCTTCTTCCAGAATCAACTTCCTTATTTCAACATTATTTGGTACACAAATCCTTTCACCAAATCTTAAAATTCCATCATTTCCTTCTTTAAATTCTGACACAGCTCCTTGCCGCACTAATTCTCTTTCTCCTTGTAGGTACTGATCACTTTCTTGTTTCTCTTTAATTTGTTTCATCAATTCATTTGAAACAGTAATCATACCCAAACATAATTTCTCCGGAAACATCTCAATTTTCAATCGCATATCTCGGAATTGTTCTAACAACTGTTGTTCTTTAACCATCATTGCCGATATATGCATTGATTTCCTACTTAAAGCGTCTGCCACAACATTCGCTTTTCCAGGGTGATACTGCAGTTGAAAATCATAATCCTTTAAAAATTCCAACCAATGCCTCTGCCTCATATTTAACTCTTTCTGATCAAACATGTATTTCAAACTTTTATGATCACTGAAAACATTAAAAGTTGCTCCATACAAATAATGTCTCCAGATTTTTAAAGCAAATACCATCGTTGCTAACTCCAAATCATGAGTAGGATAATTCCTTTCATGAATCTTCAATTGTCTTGAAGCATATGCCACAACTTTCCGATTTTGCATCAATACACATCCTAACCCTTGATATGAAGCATCACAATACACCTCAAAAAGTTCATAAGGATCGGTAGTATCAATACCGGTGAAGTAGTCAACCTTCGCTTTAACTCTTGAAAACTTTCTTCACATGCTTCAGTCCATACAAACGCTTGATCCTTTCGAGTCAATTGGGTAAGAGGACCTACTATTTTAGAAAATCCCTCAATGAATCTTCTATAGTATCCCGCTAAACCCACAAAACTACGAATTTCTGTTACCGTCTTAGGCCTTTCCCATTGCAAAACAGTCTCAACTTTTGACGGATCTACAGCAATTCCCTCACTCGAAACTATATGTCCTAAGAATTGAATTTGGTCTAACCAAAATTCACACTTCTCAGGTTTCGCGTAAAGTTGTTTCTCCTTTAAAATTTGGAGAACCACACTGAGATGTTCAGCATGTTTTTCTTTACTTGGAGAATAGATTAGAATATCGTCGATAAAAACAACGACAAACTGATCTAAGTAAGGACGAAAAATCCTATTCATGTAATCCATGAATATCGCTGGAGCATTCGTAACTCCAAATGGCATCACAAGATACTCGTAATGACCATAACGTGTCCTAAACGCAGTTTTACAAACGTCCTCCTCCTTCACACGAATTTGATGATAACCCGAACGTAAATCTATCTTTGAGAAAACAGTGCTCCACGAATCGATCCATTAAATCATCTATCCTTGGAAGTGGATACTTATTCTTAATCGTCACCTTATTCAGCTGCCAAAAATCTACGCATAAACGAGAAGTTCCATCCTTCTTCTTCACTAATAACACTGGAGCTCCCCAAGGCGATACACTAGGTCTAATAAATTCCTTCCGCATCAGTCCCACCAATTGCTCTTTTAATTCCTCTAGCTTTGATGTCGACATTCGATATGGTGCTATAGATATTGGTCCAGTGCCCGGAACCAGATCAATTGCAAACTCAATCTCCCGAACAGGTGGTAATCCAGGTACATCTTCAGGAAAAACTTCCAGAAAATCGTTGACAACTGGTATACACTGCAAGTCTAACTCACTCTTAATGTCTAAGGAATATAATAGCATGTATCCTTGTGCTCCCTCCTTTAAAGAAGCTTTTACTTGATTAGCAGTTAACAATCCAGAAATCTCGTCCGTAGGAAAAACTAAGGTTTTACGAGCACAGTCTATCAAGATATGATTAGAAGACAACCAATCCATGCCTAGAATTACATCTAACTGTATTAAAGGCAAACAGATCAGGTTAACAAGAAAACGTTTATCCTGAATAATGATAGGACAATTTAAACAAACAGGAGTAACCACAACTGGCTTAGAAGTAGGAGTTGAAACAACAAGATCACACAACAAAGAAGAAACAGGTAATTTCAACAGTTTCACACAATCCATCGAGATAAAAGAATGCGTTGCACCTGAATCAAATAGTACAGTTAAAAGATTACCGTTTATATCACACTTACCTTGTATGAGATCGTCAGAATTCGAAGCCTCAGCTCCACTCATCGTATAAACTCTTCCCTTAGCCGTCGGTTTATTTGTTCCAACATGATTGACAGTCGACTCCCGCTTTGGCATCGTACAATACTTTGCTATATGTCCCATTCGATCACAATTGAAACATTTCATTTCACCTCTAGGACAAACATTTGACATGTGACTGGAATCTCCACACTTATAACATCTCCTAATTTGACCTTGATTCAGATTTCCTTGTCCTCCACCTCCTGATACAGTAAAATTCGAACGGTTCTGTTGTCGATTCGGATTATTCACTTGCGAACGAAAATAAGGCTTCCTTTGATTTTGTTTCCCTCTCCAACTCTGATTCTGATTCTTGAATTTTGAAGATCCACCAACACTTCCTCTAGTATCCTTTCCTTTCTTCATCTGCTCGATCTTTCGACTCATTTCCACTAGTGCTTGGAAATTACGAAGTTGCAAAGGTAAAACGGACTCCTTAATCTCAAATCGCAATCCCGCTTCGAATCGTTCACACTTCCAGCTTTCACTCGGTTGAGCTTGAAAGAAACGAAAGTATTTGGCCAATGACTCAAACTTCGCCGCATACTCCTCCACCGATAAATCTCTCTGATATAACCCCAGAAATTGTCGTTCCCTCTCGATCCTTATACTCTCAGGAAAATATTTATCCATAAACGCAATTCGAAAAACCTCCCAAGT
>CM061065.1:202656908-202685908 GCA_030762895.1 Sophora flavescens
AATACTTGACTTGTTTCTTTTGATAATTTTAGATTTTTTTGTTTTCTTGTTTTTTCCCCAAGTTTGAGCTATAGGTGAATTAGTTGGAATTCTGTCTGTAAAGAGAACTGCTTTGGCTCTGATCTGAGTAGGGTCTGAAAAAGATACTGAAACATGCATATCAAAAGGAACACATGAGAAAAATTTAGATTGGTGCTATTGCAGGTCCAATAGAAATACTTGTAGCATATAAAGATCACTGAACATATTATACTGGGATCAATCAAAGTACAGTTACAGCAGAAAATTTTAGTTCACATGTCTTTGTCCTTTCAAATCCTTGCTGTTTTTTGTGAAATTCATGTGCCTTGTCTTTTGTTTATAGTTCAAACATTATGTGTTTGAGAAACTTTTGATGCCACACACTCACAGAGAGACAGTGAGAGAGCATCCATTTTATAGTTTTCCCATTGTTTTCTGGTTTGCTGCAAAGATTGCTTGCTTTCTGCCAGTTCTCTTATTTCTTTCTTGTTGTCTTTGCGCTATTTTTTATTTCCTGATTTATTGTTTTGTTCCTGGTTTTCATCTTGATAAGAAATATCTGGATGTTCTGGTTTCGATTTCACATGAACGTGTATATTATGAAGTTAATTGGCACGGTCTTGTTGACTCGAGCATTCTGGAAAATAGCCAGTTTCTATCATTCTTAAGGATTTTGGAATTGAAAGTATCTGAGACGAAAACTAAATGTTAGAAGTGGTTTTGAAATGCTTTGTCTTGTTTGGTGACATTTATTCATTTAAAGCACGATGACAGAAGCTAGTCATGTATGTTTGACTGCATGTACCAATTGCTGTTGCTTACGCTTACAAAGTTGAGTGGCTCGTCACAACATATGCATTTGATTTTGAAGCTAAAGTCCATTATGTTTTGGCTTCTTATAATGGAGACAGTTATGATATGTTTCTATTGTTCTTATATTGTAGTGTCCTATGCTGATTCCTCAGTTTGCTAGTAACAAATGATGATGCTTTGTTATGACTTCTCTCCTTATTGATATTTAATGTGCAGATTCTCTCATTGCATTGTCATATACTTTTACTGTGTTTACCCTTAGCACAGTCTTGCTAATACCCAAAATTTGTTATTCAACATATGATACAATGTAGAAATCAACTTGTGGCTGAAGCTAGAGTTCCATGTCAAATATTAAGGGCACAGTGTTTTGATTTTCAACATTTGAATAGATAAATCTTCTGACGTGAATTTTTTAATAGAAGGGGAAAACGTGCAAGTTTGAATTTTTTTTTGTTTAAACAAAAAAGAAAAGCTGTTATAAAGTGTATCATTGTGATGAGCTGTTATTCTTTATGTTGTTTTCTTTTGTTCCTCCTCACTCCCAAATCTTCTCTTCTATTCTTATAATGAATTTCCCGTTGTTAATGTAAATTCTGATCTTACATTTGCACCTGTAGGTAGTGCTTGACTTGGATGAAACACTGGTATGTGCATATGAGACATCAAGTTTGCCAACTGCACTGCATACTCAAGCAATCGAAGCTGGTTTGAATTGGTTTGATCTGGAATGTGTTTCTTCAGACAAGGTATGTTACTTTATAACTTGTATCCCATTGCTTGTCCAGAGCTAGAATACTATATCCTCACTTGGGCATGTTGGATTTTTAAGGAAGGAGAAGGGAAACCGAAAATCAATTATGTTACAGTATTTGAACGTCCTGGGTTGAAAGAATTCTTAAAGCATCTTAGTGAATTTGCTGACTTGGTGCTGTTTACTGCTGGTCTTGAAGGTTTGCTTCAAAGTTCTCAGCTGCACTCATGCATCTTTGTTTTTTGGGAGTTTTTTTCATCTTTTTTGAATGGTATATGCTTCTCACAGGTTATGCTAGACCCCTTGTTGACAGAATAGACATAGAAAACCTGTTTAGTCGACGACTTTATCGGCCCTCAACAACTAGCACGTAAGTGCTTCCGCCTCATTTTTAGTCCACTACTTTGTTTTTATACAAAAACAACAACTACTACTACTCTGCTTTTATATAATTAATTAATTAATCTTTCTTGCTGCTCCTTCATTGCTGGTAGCCAAGCAACTACATGTGAATTGTTTTTTATTATTCATTTAATATTTCTTTCTGGTCCTTTGTTCCAAGTTTTATTGGTATCAACCTATGTCTTCTTGTTCTATCCCTGTCTTCTCTACAAGTTCGAGTGGAGATCATTTAATCTCAGAATCGCTGATAAAACACCCACGTATTGCATTCATGTAATATCACTTACTCTATTGGAATGTAACTTTGGTAAATTTAACCGCAGTGTGCTGCACAGTTAAATGGAGGAAACTTTGTGCCATTATAGAAGAACCGTGCAACAATGATTCTCTTTTGATTATTTCTAGATGTCTTTATAATTTTGTTTTCACATTTACTTATACATTTATGTTTATGATATTACTTCAACATCTGTGCACAAGATATATATGCTTATGATCTCACTTGAGTAACTAGAGTGCGCTCAAATCTTGAAGAATGGTAATTTTTTTGGTATGCAGCAGAATGTGGTTGCCTTGACTTTTTCCCTAGACTGTTGAATTGCTTTTATGATACCTTTAAAGCAATCCTTACTCCTTAGGAGAGGAGTTAGGATTGCTTTTTCTCGCAAAATGTCTTGATAATTCTGTTGGTTTTACCAGAAACATTAGAGATGAATCTAAATGAGATGGACAAATCTGTTTAGCTGGTTTGTTGAAGTTTTCATTTTTGGCATACTCGGAGTTGTTACCACAATTTGAACCTATAAGCTCTACCCAAATCCCGACACAACCCAATTCCCAACTGCCTGACTTATGCTTGAGTGGCTTGTCGACCTTTTCATTTTAGTTTATGAATTATGGTTGCTGCTAAGTAACTATGACTTTTATTTCATTCTCTGAACTTGGATAAAAGAAATTAAATTCCTTCGCTCTTAACTTGCATTTGTCTCAAGTCCTCAACTCTCTCCGTTCTGCTTGGTAATGCTCAGGATTGCTTTTTTTTTTTTGGGGTTAAAATAAATTCAATATCTGAAATCATACTACCAAATTATAAAACTGGGCTATAGTTTAAAAACATGGGGCTGGACCCACAAAAAGTGGGTCGAGGATGCAAGTTCAAATCCTGGAGAAGCAACTCTTGTGGGGAGCCTGCATAATGCTTGTGCTCCCACAGTTGAATGAGGATTACTCCGATGGGCAGTTCAGATGGGCTGGACCTGCGAGGAGTCACAGCATCACCAAAAAAAAAAAATACTGGGTTGGTTTCTTGGGTTTCTGGCCTCTGTAAGTGTGTTTATATTTATTATTGATGTGACAATTTAGTTGTTTCTTTTCAAATTATTTTCAGTCTGCATGAAGTTTCTCTATAATTTTTTTTAACAATGCCTTGTTGGCTGATCTGAATCTTTTTGGAATTTTTAAGTTATTTTGTTGTCTCTATTTTTTAGCTTGATTTTCAGAGTGGAATCTTCCAAACGAATTTGTACAAGTATTCTTATTAACGCTGGATGCTTGCAGGGAATATCGGGAACATGTCAAAGATCTTACCTGTATCTCAAAGGATCTATGCCGCATTGTTATTGTAGATAACAATCCCTTCAGCTTTTTATTGCAACCAGTAAATGGAATTCCATGCATCCCATTTTCTGCTGGGCAACCACATGACACACAGGTGCTCAAATCTGTTATATTCAAAATTAAATCACTATGGCGAAAATAAAATAAAACCACCCATCTAATTTTATCATCTCATCTCTATTTTGCATGTTCATCATCAGCTTCTTGATGTCATTCTTCCATTGCTCAAGCAACTCTCTGAGCAGAAAGATGTAAGACCTGTGCTCTATGAAAAGTTCCACATGACTGATTGGTTCCAGAAGCAAGGAATTCCAGCTTCCAGTTGGACATAGTAGGACTAAGAGATCGTTTGCCATTAAGGTCTTGCTTCTTTTTCTTTTTTTGTGAAAATTCTTAATTATATTGCTGGATGCCCAGCCGCTCATTGTATGAAATAGATTTTTTGTATAGCACCAATTTGTTTCTGGAGCATCCAGAGGTTTCGAATGATTCTTCTTGAAGTCAAATCAGTTCACCATTTATGTATGTAGATGGCCAGAATTCTGATTCTTGTTTATAGGCTTGCAATCTGTTGGGAAGTATCTTGGTAGTCTCTTGTACAATTATTTATCAATCATTATTAGCAGTTCAAGCATTCATTACATTGCTTAGTACGGTGCAACCAGTGTTAGAGAACCATGGAAAGCAAACTGAATAAATGGTTTGCTTTCTCACTTTCTTTTCTTTAGTTAGGATCAAATACTTTGTTGAGTTTTAGATTTTGAAATTAAGAAGGCTTGAAGGGCTCGAAGACACAGGATTTTACTTGTTGGTATTGGACTTTCAGAACTACCGATCTTTTTGGTGGTTTGCACTTTGTAGTCTCGGTCGTTAGCATTAATTATGTTATTGATGAGAAATATAACGCCAGAAGCTAGAGGTCACTGGTTTAGCTTGTTAATATTAGGCTCCTCAGAAAAGACCATGGCAATATTGGGTGATTTATTTATTTATTTATTTATTTATAGGTGCGTTGGGAGAAATTTTTTGTGGTAGCCATCTTGAGAAAGAAAACAATCTTATTTCCTTAATCTGGCCTTGAACATTACATAGTTGGTGGCTTTTTGCTTTTGATTTGTCTATAAAATTCCACCTTGTGACCATAAGAGGATAGATATACGAGTTGTGCACACAATGTACTTAGACCTCCTTTGAATGGTTGTAACCCTTAAAACGAACATTTTGGAACTGAACGTTGAATATTTGCAATTTCAGATTAAGAGTTCGTGTTTAAATTTGAATACGATAAAAGAGGTATAGATGCCTAATTTTAAATGCAAGTATGTAACCATTTGTGCACTCTCGAAAGTGATGTTATTTCAACCGATGCCACTATGTTGAAAAGTCTATAAATTTAACGGTTATGTTATTTGAACACAAAATCTAGATACCGTATGTGACATCGTATATATTTATCTCCATCTCTCGTTTACTTTTTATCTTCTTGTATACACGTATTTCAAAAATAAATAATAAAAACAAAAGGACACTATTTGGTGTCCCATTTTTTGTGTTAAAAAATCATTTGCCTAAATTTAACGCAGGCAAGAAGTTGTGTAATAAGCTGCAAAATAAAGGGATTTGCTACAGAGAACACTTCAGCTTATAAACGCTTGAGTGTAGATTGATAACTTTGCATTGGGATATATGAGTTCAAACTTCAAATAGATAGATAGAAACATTTTATTTTTTATTTCTTAATTAACATCCTTAAGATATTGATTAGCAGTTCAAGGTAATTGACTAGCAAGACCCTAAAAAAAGATCATAACAGGAGTACTACTATAAGCTTGAGTGTTTGACAGCACATCCCTAAAAAAAATAATGGCAGTTGTTCTGGGATCCATTATTTCAGCTCTATAGTGAGAGTTGGGTGAGATAGTATTACTTTGTAGTAAATACAGAAATTCATGTCAATTTCATTCATTTTTTGGAATGTGGTGCGAGATGCTCTCAAGTTATTATATAGATAAGCAAACCAGGTAACCATTAAACGGCTAACTTGAGGAAGGGTCGATGCATGTTTGGGGCAGCCTCACTTCTTAGAATTCAAGAAAATGTAGCAGTGCCCCAAGATACCCTTTTTGCATAATCGTTTTCTTGCAATCAATTAAATATGAATAAACAAATATAAATATAGTTATGATCTATGTATAATTTTTTTTTGACATATTGACAAATCATTATAGAAGTTTAACTATCATAATAATTACATAAAAAGTCTAAATGTTTTAATGACATGTCATTACATTATTTGATGATAGTATTAAAAATTCTGCGCTTATAAATTAAACTCATAATTAAGGATTGACATGAATTATAAGAACTATTTAATTAAAACTATTTAAAGAAATTATAATTTAAAATAAGTTAACAAAGGATATGAATAAATAATTGAGAATTCCAACAACTCCATCCTCTTCTAGTTCAGATTTAAATTTAGAAGGCTAACTCATGTTATTTCATATAAAATCTTAGAATTTGAATTTATAAGCAATCTTTAGGCCATATCACCGGATCTAGGATTGGCTTTGAAACCATCTTAGAATTTGGATTTGAGCCTAACTCAACCCTAAAAGCTAGATTGTAAGGTGAGGGTCGGCCCTTATTTATAAGCACTCTTCAGACCATATCACTAGTCAATGTGGGACTCAAACTTAGAATTTGGGTTTGGGACTAACTCAACCCCAAAAGCTAGCTTGTAGAGTGAGGGTTGCCCCTTATACGCACTCTTCAGACCATATCACTGTCCAATGTGGGACTCCAACACCCCCTCATGTCCTGGACATCTGCGAGTGGCCCAACGGATTTAGGATAGGCTCTGATACCATCTTAGAATTTGGGTTTGGACCTAACTCAACCCTAAAAGCTAGCTTATAGAATGAGGGTTGCCCCTTACTTATACGTACTCTTCAGACCATATCACTCTCTCATGTGGGACTCCAACAAATTCTACCATTTATTGGATGGTATCTGTCACAAGTCTCTGGCAATGTGATGGGTAGCAACTGGCAAGGCAAACCAGGTGACTTAGAGTATGGTCATACTCATATGCCATATGCTGTTAAAGAAATAACCATTAAATAATAGTTGGATAGAAATTCAACATCATGTTAGGTATTTAGGTTCTGAAAAATATAAATCAAAATAAAACAACTCTTTCCATCTTGCCAGCTTGGTCTGTCCCTAAAGGTCTATCCAGTATCCCTCAATACCTTGACATAAAGGAGCTGGAACTGAAGGAATCCCGTGTCATTCTCAAGGTGACACTTTCTCTCTAGTTCTATTCTCTTCTGTTTGTCTATTTTTATACCCTTTTTTTATTCACAGACACTAATTCGGTTGCATTGTCAAAATGTCTCCTTGTGTCATCAAAAGTAGCTTTCCATGTTAATTATCTTCAATCCGGATCCCCTTCTGTTGCTGCACGGTGCAGCAGTGGGTTTTTTTTCAATTACTGCATTCGATAAGCTTGGGAAAAATTAAAATCATGCTGCATAGCCGTTGAATTATTCTCTCCCACACATCAGAGCCGTTGATTTTGGTTGGAGGGGTGCTGTAGGGACATTTGCTGCAGGGGATCCGGATTGAATTATCTTATTCTTGGGATTTCCATATCATATTTAGCGATATGTGACGTTAAAGAGGTAGATTTGTCGTTGCACTGCAATTATAATTATTTGATTTGTGGAATTTCTATTGCAATATAGAATCTTTGCTCTTGGTTAGTATAATGAGTCGATGACAATCCTCATTTTTTTTTGGTTTTTTTATAGTATTCTCCTACCGAATAAATAAGAAAAATCTCCTTAATACCGTAAGCGTCTGAGTAGAAACCCCTCCTCCCGACAGTATTTTTTTTCCATGACAATTTGCAATTTAAAGTATAACACAATAAAATAATCTTATTTTCACTTTTTTTTTATTCCACCATTTTTATACCACTTTTTTTTTTTTAAAAACATCAAATAAGAAAATCATACTTTTCTATACACGCACTCTTTTCTTTCTTTCTTTCTTTTCCTTCTAAACAAGCATGTGTAATATTTTTAAAAAAATAATTTTAAAAAATCATTTCTCAATAGTCAATAAAATATTGATTGCAACTTAAACAACTGCCTTTTGTCTTACGAAAATGATTTGTTTTCTCTTTTCTTAAAAAAGTTATTCATTTTTTTTATTTCCTCATTTCATGTTAACAGTAGAAATACACTTGAAATTGAAAGGAACAAAAAAAAAATTCGTATTATAAAAACCATGGACCCCGCGTGGTCTGTGAATCACTTGCAGAATGCAGACACGGTTTACCCAAAAGAATAAACGAATGCTAAAGTTACATACTAATTATATGACTTATAAATTACTATATTTGATTGCAATGAAGATTTGATTGTAAAGTATATACACATGTCAAGGATGTTTGTCTTCCTATAGTATTTAATTATTTTTTGCTTGTGAAGAGCATATGGTTATATTTAATTTGTTGCCATTGTACTAAACTTTTGCAGCAGCCATGATTATACTTACAACACATAATGTGATCTGTACTTGTAGCTTAAAAGTTTTGTTTTTTCACCAGTTTTGCTGAAACGGGAGCTTCATATAATGGTATTATCTTTGGAGACTCTTATGCTGATTTTATTTTCCTGCTGGATAGGGTTAAGGTTTGCTCTTGGAGGTGATTGATTGCTAGATTTCAGAGAAATTATTGCTCCTTTTCGGATTGGTGCATAGATCCAAGTTCTCGTCTAGTTAAATAGTGACCGAGCTGTGTTTTTTCCTTTCTAACCTTGCTATTACTTTCGCGGTTTGTTTCTTCGTCTATGTATATGGTTTTTTTTTTTTTAGAAGCTATGTATATGGGTTTAGGTGTAGACTTTCTACTCTAATTAATGTTACTTCTTTTGCCTTCTTAAAAAAAATTATTATCTTTTGTTTCTGAACAATTCCAGTTCTGTATGTTTCTCCCTACACATTTTAGTGGTCCTGATAGTTGGCGCTTTTTTTTCCCCCTCCTCCTTCTTCTTAATTTCTTATTAGCTGTTACAAATAAATTGTTCAAAAAGTAACCTACTATTTGGTTGTTGGTTATTGCTTTTAGTATATGTAAATTCGAAAACAAGGCCATAACATTTTGTTCGTACATCTTTGAAGCTGGATATAATATTTCTCGTGTGCTAATTCTGCCGAAAACTATATGAAAATGAAGTTCACCTATTTATCTTGTGTGTGTTTGGATGAATGTCTGACAAACGTGATTTTGAATGAAACTGATTTTGTTGAATTGTTTTGAATAAAATTGAGTTTGAAGTGAAGTGATTTATGTTTATATGTTTTTATTTTAAAAGCAAGTTTGATGTAAAGCTTGGTGTAATTTTTCAATTCAAAAGTCCAAATTGCTTCAAATAGAATTGATTATGGAATGCAAAATTGCTCCCCTCACCAAAAAGCCAAACATCCTCATAAATGGTCAAACTCATGTTTGACCATTACAAACTTGAGTTTAGTTGTTCCTACCATAGAACCAAACAGGTATTTAATTAATAAGCATGGATGAGTATATTTTATCTATCTCAAAAGTATTAGAGCATCCACATTCTAGTATACCACTTTAGAGTTCTTAAATGGGTCCCATCATTATATATCATCCATTTTCATTTTTTATAACTTAGCACCACACATCTCCAATCCAGCAACTTCTAAAAAGTTCTTAAAATAACTCCACCAATACCCCCAACATCCTTATATTTCAACCCAACAATTTAATATGTTTAAAAAAAAACCAAAAGTCAAAAGAAAAACCATAAGAACCGAGTGCTTCCATAAGCACTCATCAAATATGAGCACATGCTCTATCAATCCAAAAAGCTAAGTACCGATTCTTATGATGTTAAGTACTCCAAATTTTTGATCGATGCGGATGCTCTTATCTTTAATTAATTGAGAGAGCGGAATGGAAGAAAAAGAAAGAAATAAGAATAGGAGGAAAAAGCAAGCCCTTTATACTCCTACCGAGTAGGAATTCCAAGCCTAATATCTGCAGTCTTCTCTAAACGAGTAACATCATCATATCCTATTCAAAGTAAAACTCCATGAAAAACGAGCAGTTGGTAGCCAATGTGATATTTGTAAGATCACAATCTCATTGGATTCTTTTATGTTGAACTAACCAATGTTTATGTAAGCTACCCAAATTTCAACTTCTGAAATCTTAAATTTGAGTCAATGATTGATGCTCGAAAGAATTTATTTCATACAGATGGCTATGCATTACAGTTTGATTGACTGCAGTTTATTAAAGCTAAAAGGAAGTTTGGTACGTATATATTTATATTAAGAAAAAAACTATCCAACCCATCAATTTTATGGTTACGTATGTATGTTCAATTCCTTAATTAATTATTAGTATAAATTTTGAACTAACACTAAAAAAGTTAATCATAGCATGAACTCGATCTCAAATTCTCCATTAATATAAAGTTGGTCTTAAAGATACCCTTACTGTTAAAAAAAGAAAAAAAATCATTAAAACTATGCTAGAAAAGGATTTTCAATATAGTTTATGGATTAAAGTAGAATGCATTGTCAATATAAAAAGTTTTACACTGACATTCACTAACATTTTGACATGTGTGCTTTTATTTTAATAATCAAGAGGAAGAAATATAAATAATATTGATTTGTCAAGATATCATTGAATGTTTGTGTAAAAAAAATTTACATTGATAGTACATTGAAATTAAACTCATATTTTATTTTGAAAAAAACAGCCTGTGTTCCACTCCGATGTCTCTTTCCTTTCACATGATGATTATGAGGGGCTTGCACAAGAATTCCTATGTAATATTTAGGCATCTAATGTATAAAGTTTGGTGAGTTCAATTCTCAAATAGTTTCTAGTAAATGGTCCCCCTTTCCTTCCTTCCAAAATTTCTTTTTTTTTCCCTCTTAAAAATAGCTTAATAAATTATTGTTGAACAAATTCAAGCAACCTGACTTACCAGCTACCACTCAATTAATTAGTGCCATTTAAAATCATTGGTGTATATATATATATATATATATATATATACATAGTTTTTAATTTTTATTATTATATATAAGTTTCTAATAAAAATATCTATTTTTATAGTTTTTATTATTATTTAAAAAATAGCATTGACGTTGTGTCAAAAAAAAAATTGACGTGTGTTCATTTATAATTAGAGTGATAAATATTTTACATACATTAATATTAAATAGAAACAAATATCTATATATTACTCCATCTGGTCCTTCCAGTCCTTAATATAAGAATATAAGAAATAAATAGATATATTTTTTTGTCCAAAATATAATAAACATGTATCGATTTTCACACATATTGAATGCTAATTTCCAATATTACCCTCATTTATAATGTGATTTATATTTACGAGATATATCAACTTCCCATACAAGTGGGTTTGTTCATTAATTGGAGGGGGTATTTTTGGAAATTTATAAGAATATTAATTACAATTAGCTCATTTCAATTCATTTCCTTGGGTTGTGTGTTTTAGGGTTTTGTTTCTTATATTAAGGACCGGAGGGAGTATATTAGTAACCAACATTTTGTTGATCCGAGTGGTAACGAGTTCGGATCCCTTAAGCAAGTGGTCAATGGTTCGATCATTGGCTCTTGCGTATGGAGGAAATCTGGTTGGCAGAAGTCAACCTTTCAATATCGTCCAGTATCTCGAGGGATTAGTCTCCGCAGTTAGGCATATAGAGGATACCTTGGAAAACTATATATATATATATATAAAGGGCATATCAAGTGAGATGGACTTATTTATAAGAGAGTGAGAGGATTATATCATGGTTATTGGATCAAACTTTAAATGGTCAAGATTAAACCAGAAAGTCATGTGACTTTTTTAAGTAGTCATGTGACATGTTTAAATCATGAAATAACTTTTAATCCTAACCATCCATGTATGGTTGTATGACCCAGATTTATTTCTCTCACTCTCATATAAGAAAAACCCTCTCACTAGATATGCCCCATATATATATATATGGACATATCAAGTGAGATGGTCATTTTTATGTGAGAGTGAGAGGATTGTATCATAGCCATTGAATCAAACTTTAAACGGTCAAAATTAAACCATAAAGTCATGTGACTTTTTTAAGTGGCCATGTGATATTTTAAAATCATGAAATAACTTTTAATCTTAATCATCCATGTTTGATTGTATGGCATAAATTTACTCCTCTCACTATCGTATAAAAAAGATGCTCTCATTATATATATCTTAGTAAAATTGACCCGAGAAGTTTTTATTATTTTTTTTTTTGATAGGCCACCCGAGAAGTATTAATGATAATGTTAAGTATTAATTACCATTACATAATTCAATATGTTTTTAAATATATTATTTATAAAAAATTAAAACCATATATAAAATTTCTTGCATAAATTATGTAAGAAATTTTATATTTGGTTACATAATCAACATGTAATCAATTTAGGAAATTCAAGTATATTTATATAGCCTAAGCACGTATAATTTTTAAATAAAATCTGTTCGACATACACAGACATATGTAGGTATTTGAGTGTTTCGTGTCATAAAAACACTCACATAATTTTGACAACATAAATTAAAGTGATAAAATTTCTCATATCTTTTACACTATTTACACCACTTATACATAAATATTATATTAGATATGTAAACTTAAATAAAAACAATTCGAAAGCAAAAAAAACTTAAATAAAAAAATGCACACTAGCATTTCGACAAAAAAGCATAATAAAAATAACTCATATAAAACATTAAATCTTGAATTCACTTTTTTATTAGATTTTATAAAATTATCAGTACATTAAAATCAAATATTTTTTACTTAGTTTTTTTAGTTAAAACAGTTATTTCTTGAACATTTTGGCTGCATTTTTTTTCTAAAATTAAAACAAGTTAAATTAAAGATGTATTAGATAATAGATAATCCATGGTTCGTACTTTGCACGAGTTCGATCCTTGGTAGCAACAACTCTTGATCAGGCTTTACTTATCTTTCGGACGCATCCCGGATTACTCGGGATCAAAGACTCTGGACACCGGGACGGGGGTCAAAGACCCTCCAGACAAAAAAAAAAGATAATAGATAATCTGTTTATCAAATTTAAAAGTAATGTTATATGAAAGTAAAAATAATACACGCAAAATAATTACACAAAGCAATATTTGGGCGAAAGTATTTATCTCATAAACAATGTTACATCAAATGATTATAAGTGGCATTTTGTTTTGAAAACGAAAAATTTCAAATAAAGGTTTGCTATGCAATGATATAATAAACAAAAGCCAAAGATAATCATTAAACGACGTCATAACACCAATAAATGACTTAGATCAAAATAAAAATAATTGCACATATAAAGGCCAATTTAAAAATATTTCACATAGGATGACCAAATTCAAAATCTATGTCATATATATGAATCAAATAATTGGTTTAACTTTTTTATTTATTATATGTTCATAGTTAATTAAAATGCAAATAATGGATGCATATTTAAATATCCAACAACATGTAAGGGCATAGATGTTAAAGGAGTAAATAGCCAATTTGGTCCTTGAAACTGTAAGGTCGTATCAACTTGGTCCATGAAATTAACGAAATTCCAAAAAGGTCACCGAAACTGTAAAACGTTAATTAAGTTAGTCCATCCGTTAACCTCAGTTGACTGACGCCGTTAACAGCACTGAGGTGGCACGTTAAGTGCCAAGTTGGCTGCCACCTTTATGGACCAATTTGACATTCAAATTCAGGGACTCACTTGACACTCCCTTTCTATTTAACCTTTTACCTTCTTCTGATTTCACTTTCATCTTCCCGCCTTCACCTTCCCTCTGCCATACCCTTCACATCTGCAAGTGCTCGCTGGAAACCATAACTCGACGCCGGGAACCGCATTGGAACTTATTGCTGTCCATAACGCAGGTGCATTTTTGTTAAGCCAATTCCACCTAAGCTCAGGAGAAGCTCTAAGAGACCAAAGAAACAGAGAAGGAATGATAGAAATGAGGAACCCTTGAGTGATCACAAGCTGAAGAGGTCAACCCCTGATTTCAGTTTCTCAAGATGTGCTCATGAGAGCCATAACAATAAAGGATACCTGAACACTAGTGAATGCACCACTACAAGTGCAGGTGCCATAAACACAAGTGCAGCCTCCACTAGAAGTGCAAGTGCCTCCACCACAAGTACAAGCTCCACCGCCATCACAACCAAGAGCGCAGAGGGTAAGTTGGGCAGGGACTGAGTTGATTTTAATTTAGTAGTGTTAGGGACTTTTTTGATTTTAAGTGAATAAAATCAGGGACCTAATTGCCACTATTTTTTGAATTCAACATTTGCAGGGAAGAAGTTGCACCACCTCCACCACTCCACCAGCACCAGCTCCACTTCCACCACCTCCAATTCCAATTCCACTTCCACCTCGACAACCTCCAATTTTAGCTCCATAAGCTATGCCTTCCATATACCTTCACTTCCAATAACATTAGGAGTTACACATGTCATGAACCTTGAAAATGTCAGGAAGCTCATCCACCCAGACAAGATAACCACAATTACCATCATCTCGCAACAATAATTTGGAGAAAAAAAATTACAGGTTTGAAGGTTAAATGCTCCCTGAAAATGAAAAAAAAAATGCAAACCCTAAGGGCATTTGGGGTTCAATGGTACCTTTGGCAAGGGACACCCATAGAAGGCCCCCCTAAGTTCCTTGGAGGCCTAGAAATTCGTAGCACGACTCTATTCTCACAATTGCAAAACAAAACTAAGGGGTTGTAGATTTCTCCCCTGTTAACCTTAGAGCTACTAGACCAAGAGGGACTTGTGACTTTCTTGGATTGTCTTGAGTACGATAATGGAGAACCACCACCCATGGACATCACTCTTATGGATAATTCTTGGGCTAGGGTTGCAGAGAGAGAGAGACAAAGGAGAGAGGGTGGGGAAGAGAAGAGAGGTGTTGTGTAATTCAAAAGACAGGAGTGTCAATTTAGTCCGTGTCAAAATGGTCCCTGAAATGAGGAGGAAGATGATGAAGAAGAAGATTGCAATTTGGTCCCTGTAATGTAGTGTCAATTTCGTCCCTGAAATTAGGTGCAGGTTGATCCCTAACGTGGAGTACAGCTGTCAAGCAACGTAAAGTGCCACCTCAGCACCGTTAACAGCGCCAGTCAACTGGGGTTAACGGAGGGACTAACTTGATCAACGTTTTACAGTTTCAGGGATCTTTTTGGAATTTCATTAATTTTAGGGACCAAGTTGATACGACGTTACAGTTTCGGGGACCAAATTGACTATTTACTCAATATGAAAGTTGCTAGCCATGCGATTCCTATGGGTTTATATGAGTTTTTTTTTTATATATATAAAACAGATATAAAGACGGGTATTAAATTGTACCATCACTAATAATAAATCAGTTTAATTGATATGTTGATTTCACATGGACGCTTATATGCGATTATTTCAATCAAAGAAATATTTTTCCCTCTTAATTCTTAAACACCATAAATTATATTTAAAATAGGGGTACTTTTGGAGTTGGCTAGCTATTATGCTTTGTTTGGATGAGGAGATAAATAGGGAGGAGAGAAGTAGGGTGGAGAGAAGTAGGATACAGAGAAAATGAGTAGAAAATGGATAGATTTTTAGGTTGTTTGGATTGAAAGAAGTAGGAGAGAAGTAGAAGAGAAAAAAAATTGAATTTTCTCTCCACTCGTTTGGTTAGATAAAAAAGTGCAAAGAAATAAAATAAATTTTCTTGCAAAAACATATTTGGCCCCACACCCACGCACGCACACCCACACACACAACGCACGCACACGCACCACACACACGCATGCACACACATACACGCGCACACACACACGGCCTAAAAACCCACAACAACTTCAAAGGTTGAAGACTTTTTAAGCCATGTTTCTCATGTTACAACATACAACAGGGTTGTGCTATGGTGCACCATCCACATTTTACACCACCCATGTGTCAAATTTTGGGCCAATCAAATTGCCACATAGGTTAGTCAAAATTTCAAACTTTCTAGTTGTATTATACTGTAGTCAAACTATATGAATACAGTATATTGTAGTATAATATATGTGCTTTTTGTATTTGCAAATTTAACTCATATTAAAATAATGTTTTTTGATTAAAAAAACTGATTATATTGCAAAATATTATTGACAACGAACATTATTTTAATTCATATTAAAATATTATTTTACAATATAATCAGTTTTTTAATCGAAAAACATTATTTTAATATGGGTTAAATCTGCGAATACGAAGAGTACATATACTATACTACAATATTATGTATTCATATTGTTTGACTACAGTATAATACAACTAGAAAGTTTGAAATTTTGACCAAACTCATGTGGCAATTTGATTTGTCCAAAATTTATTACATATGAATGATGTAGTGGGTGGCACAAAATATGAATGGTACACCTTAGCCCAACCCCATACAATATAGTCCACCCTCAAAAGTGAAAAGTTCCATCATTCTCTTCATATCTATCTCTGCCAATGAAGCAGAATCGATCACAACTCACCCTTTTAGATGAGAATAAACCACCCTCCTTCGTCGTCACTCTCACCCTCGTCGTCGTCATCTTCATCTCCTCACAATAATACCATTATCCCATGCTCTCGGCTCCGGCACCACCCTTACCATCACCGATTCCTCCACCACCGTCTGCGGCATTGTGGCATGACAACCAACCCACCGCATTGAGTGCTACCGTCGCGACCACGTCATCCCCAACGTCTCCTTCTCCGCCATCTCTAACGGAAGAAACTACTTCTGCGGCCTCAGGTCCGATAACTACAATTTACTTTGCTAGGACACTGTCTCTTCCAACGTTACATTCAAAAGCATAAGACTTTACAACAATGACACTTTTCTATTCGAGAATCCCGCCGTTGGTGACACCCAAGTTTGCGCCACCACGGTCGGCGTCGGAACCACGTTGTGTTGGAGAACCAATAACGCTTTTGAATTTTCATCTGGGTATATTATAAGTTTCTTCGATTTCATCTGGGTCGGGCTTTTCTTGTGGTATTATGAAGAATGGTTCTCGGGTTCGTTGTCGGGAAAACATGTCTATTACTAGAAGGATCGAGGGTGAGTTTGGGAACATGTCTATGTTGAGTCTTGTAGCCGATGATTCACATGTTTGTAGATTGAATTCAATTGGGTTTGTGGTGTGTAGAGGAAGTAATAGTTTTGGTCAAATCGATGTTCTAAAAGGTGAGTCTTTTGAGTATTATGGGTTTGCACGCGCATGCATGTGCGTACACACACAAAAAATATAATGTAAAATATAATAATAGTAATAATATAATAATAATATATTATGATATAATATAATATATATTATGACATATTATACGAAACAATGTAGCCGAATCAATGAACGAAAGTTGGACGTCCAGAACCTATAGGCCATTTTATACAACATTGTACGGTTTTCTCTCCATAAATGGAGAGATTTTGATTTAAGTGTGTCCCACTTATTTTTTCCATCTCTCAAACAAACTAAGATATCTTTTTCTTCTCCACTTCCCTCTCCCCAAAATCACCCCATCCAAACAATGGGTTAGGAAGTAGGAACCTGGTTTCGTCAACACGGATAGTGATAGACGAGGATTCGATTTCCGTTTATTTTTTATTTTAAATATAATTATTTTATTTTATTTTTATAAAAAAATATGGTAAGTGTGGAGCAACTTCGCTCCGGGTCGGCCAGAATGGATGCACATTTGTGGTTTTATAAAATATAATATATTGAATATAAAAAATAAACGAGAAATCCAATCATCGACTGTCAGTATCCGGAGCTGATGAAACCAGGTTCCAACATCCTAATAGCCAACTGCAAAAAAAGTACCCTTCTTTCATTTTATGTCTCTTTCCCGCTTTTGTTTTTTTTTTGTTATTTCTTTAACAGTCAAAAACCAAAAAAATCATCTCATTAATTTGAATAGTTATGTTAACACCATATATAACATCATATATATTTATTTTTATATCTCATCTTATTTTTTATTTTTATATATACATATATTTCAAAAATATATAGAAAACAAATACAAAATAATATCATATGGTATCCCATTTTTTGTGTTCAAAAAACATTAGCCTAATTTAAATATATGATTTTCCGTCTGGATCTCAGATTTGAATTTCAAAGATCACAAAACTTAACAGCATCTCTTTAAAAACATTTATTATTATAAATAAACTTACCACGGGCTGAGATGACAATATTAGTAAATTTTTAATTCTAAATATGTAACAGTTGAAAACGGATAAGTCACTAACTTATTTAGCCTCGCTAAACAAATTGGAAATCAAATCTGAGTGACTCAGATTTAGCTTTTTACTATAATTAATCTCAATCCCAAAAGAAAAAGAAAACAATTCGCAGCACTCTTGATTTTATGGTCAACCACTCATAAGATCCATTGCATTACTTACGTGTGCTTCCAATGGTAATGGGTATAAAAAGCACGTGCTATTGGGCCAAGGCGCGTGATCAGTATATTTATGCCACACACGGTGGTCGGTGTTAGGCAGTACCAATTTTGGTGTAACCATGTCCTATGTTTTCCAATTCCATACTCTTCCTCTAAAGGTCCGTTTGGCCCCATGTTTATCATCCAAAATTTCGGCCTTGTTAGCTCCAATATAGTGGCCTTCCCTAGTCTAAAACAAAATATTATGAGTTATAAATATAATTTATCATGAATCCGAACTAGTATTGTTTTTATTTTTGTTGCATTTAGTTCTTATTTTGCTTACAGGTGATTTAAGGAAGTGGTTATTTTTTTGTAAAAGGAATTTTTTTTATTATGGTTAAGTGATCTTTGAATTAATTTGCATATTCTATGGTTAATTTATTCTTCAATTCAAATGATTTTAGCTTTATAAAATTGGCCTCCTCGGAAAAATAAAAAAGTTTGGTTTTATTTACCTGAATGTCATCTTTCTAATTTTTTTTTAATTTTTCAACTAAGTAAAATCTCTAAGGTACAACAATTCTCATGATAATACACATAATGTTCTATTCCAATTAGAACTTCATGAATAAAACAAGCTTTATTTTGCGAGAAGCCAATGTTTGTGCAGATTGGTTAATCAAGTTTGGAGCAAATGTGGAGCATGGATACACTAAGCGGAACTCATGTCCACCTCAACTATCTAATGCTTTGTTAGCTGATGCCATGTGAATTAGTTTCCTTAGATCTTAGTTTCCGTTTCTTTGTTTTCCTTTCCGCATAATAAAAGAAAAAGTTTTATTTTAACAACCTAATAATGTGTTTGGAAGAGCTTATAGACAGTGGCGGATCTAGGACCCTCACTTAGTGGGGGCAATTTATTTAAAAAATAAAATTAATATTAATTATTAGGATTAAACATGCTTTTGATTCCTATACAATTGGTAATATTTGATTTAGTCCCATAAAATTTTTATTCATTTTTAGTCCCTAAAAAATACAAAAAATATGCATTTTTTAATCCATGGTGAGGGACTAAAAACACACTACTTGTATTAAATACAGGACTAAAAATGAATAAAATTTGTATAGGGATCAAAATAAATCAAATTTTACCAATTTATAGGGATAAAAAACAGATTTAACCTACCAAAAAAAAAATTTAACCCTAATTATTATCGTATATATGAATATAAAGATAGAGAGGGTTGGGTGAA
Source organism: Sophora flavescens (assembly GCA_030762895.1). NCBI lineage: Eukaryota > Viridiplantae > Streptophyta > Magnoliopsida > Fabales > Fabaceae > Sophora > Sophora flavescens. Next base: position 202,676,334 of record CM061065.1, read on the forward strand.
GGTGAGAGTTTGAGAGAGAAGATAAGGTTGAGTGACTGTGTTTGTTGGAAAAATGGAGAAAAAAAGACAGTGGATTCAAACATATAAAAATAGTGGGGGCAAAATATAAACACCTTGTAATTTTATCAAAGTCAGGGTGTGCAAGTGCATACCCTCATTTGTATGTAGGTCTGCACATGCTTATAGAGAGCTTATGAAAATAGCTTATGATAATAAATCTAAGTAAATAATTTATTAAAATAATTTATGATATTTCCATAAGCTCTTTTTAGCTTATTTCTATAAGCTTCCCAAAGAAGCTTATGAAAATAAGCTGTTTTTATACAAAACTTCATTGAAGGATGCTCGGTTTAATTTATACAATCAGTTTAAAGTCTTTTATTATTATCCAATCATCCATTATCACATATATAATTTTTAAGATAATTACTAGAAGATTAATCAAAAAATTTTCAAATCTAATATTACATGATTAATTGATCAAAGGATAACAAAATTAGTTTAATAAAACACTAATTTATAGTCCCAATTGCATAAAAACATAGTTTAATTTCATATTACAACATGAAATCAAGGAGCTGGGGTTAGGGTTTCAAAATCAGATTTGGGGATTTTCAATCTAGAAGAGAATGGAGGTAAACACTTCCCCAAGATGAAGGAAGAAGAGAGCAGCACCACAGGTGGAGGTGGTCCGGCGCGTCAGAGGCGGCAGCAGCGGCGGAGTTTTGTTTCCCATGGTGGAGATGATGACACTGAGGGTAGAGCGAACCAAAACACGGCCTGGGTTGCGTGATCTTGCTCCCTATTTCGAGCGGCGACCATAAATGGGGGTTCTCATGGCGGAGGTCCGGCATTCACGCAGCGGCTGATGCGTTTCGTGATGGAGGACGCGTGCAAGACTTGAGGCGCGACCGTCTCCTCTTCGCGCGACACCGAGCGATGGCAACGACTGTCCAAGGGTGGCACGCGTCTGGTTGTTGAGAGGAGGAGGAAGATGAAGTGGGGAGGAAGAGAGATGAGAGGAAGAAGAATGTATGAAGAAGAAGAAAGAGGGAGGATGGTGGGGTGGGGGGGTGGGGGGAGTAAGGAGAGAGAGAAGGGATAGAAGTGCCAACTTTTATTTATTTAGTAAATAGGTACACTAACGAGTGATAAAATATTGAGTCTAAAAATATACATGTTTTTGGTTTTTCAATCTAAAAATAAATGTCAATAAATATATACTTTCAAAATTTGAAATAAAAGTAGAGATTGATAGTTGGATTGATCAACTAAGAAAATACTCGGTCCAAAATTTAATCTCCGATTAATGTCAAACCAGTTTATTTTCAAGTCTAAAATTAAATAGGATAAAAATATGAAAATGCATTTCTCTTAAACATATTATTTAAATCATTTTTTGTACAGGTAATAATAGTAACAATAATATAAATTATTGTCTAGTAAGCGTGCATTCACTGAAATAAGTCAGTGCTAATGCACCCAATAAAATAATTTGAAGAGAGTAATTTAATTACTCAAACTAAACAGCATAACAAAATAAACATAAATATCCAAATAAAATAATTAATCATATATGTAAAAACTATGGTGTTACTGATGAGTGTGATTTTACCTCATTTTTTCATGTACATTTCTGCATGCATTTGCATATAGTTAGGCCAATTTAGTGTTGATTTTGTATAGTTTTTCCTTTGGAACGGATGAGGTGGTTTCTGTGTGTTGTTTTGCAGGATTTAGTGGAAAAATGCCCAGAAATCAGCCTTGGTGGAGCTTGGATGAAAAAGAGCTAGAAAAGTGAAGAATATAGCCAAACAGAGCCTATCACGACCTGGCCGTGATAACCATCACGGCCGTGATGAAGCAGAGCAAAAGGCAAAAGTCAGAGACTGTCACGGCCTGGCCGTGATGGCCATCACGGCCATGACTTAGGATTCGCGTCGCGAACAAAGGGCTCGCCTCGCGAGTGACCATTTTGTGCAAATTCGCCCAAGTCAGAGACCATCACGGCCTGGCCGTGATGGGCATCACGGCCGTGTGACGGCGACGGACCTATAAATAACAGACAAAGCAGACAGAAAATGGGACTAACTTCTAACCTAAAATAATCTGCACTTGGAGGCAGGTGAGGGTGGTGGTGGGAGAGGGTTTCTACCCAAAAAGGGGGCGTTTTTCTGCTCTTGGATGGAGAGAAGATTGGAGGAAGCTTGTCTATGAGTGTTCTTCATCCCTTCTCTTTTTCCTTTTGTATTTCCTTATCATGAGTAGTTAAATCCCCATTGTTGGGGTTAGATGTAACTTTTCGAACTTGTTGTAATTGATTTGGTATTTTAATACAAGTTTCTATTTCGTTATGAGTATGTGATTCTGTGTTTAATGCTTTCCTTGGATTAGCTACCCATAGGAATGATTTGTTGCTTTGATAGATGACTGGAAGGTTGGTATTAAGGCATGCTCATGAATCATATGCCAAGTAGTTCAAGAATCTAGGAATAGGTGTTGAATGCTTGCAATCTTATAAGTCTTGACTTAATGCAAAATCTCAGATTAATCCACCTAAGGAATTAGGGTTTAATTTGGGGTTTTAGGCTCAATGCACCTAAGGAATTAGGCTTGAGTATTTTAGAAAAGGCTTGATTGTCATAATTGAATTAGGACTTGTGTTGATAACCATTTCATTGCAATTAAGGGAGGATTAGTGTAGTCTAACCCTAACAATCTTAGCTATATCTCTGTTTGCCTTCCAAGTGTTCGATATAATTCCCAAAAGACTAAAAATATTGTTTTGCTTTCTTTATTTTCTGTTTTAATCCCTCACACTTTAGTTAAGTCTAAATAGTTGTTGAATTTGCGAACTGGTAATTGACATCCAATCCCTGTGGATACGATAACCGGTCTCACCACCGTATTACTTGATTGCGACGAGGTGCACTTGCCTTTATTTATATCTAAAAAATAACGCAACAAGTTTTTGGCGCCGTTGCCGGGGATTGGCTTTGTCAATATCAGTAGTAACAAATGAGACAACTAGTTTAGACATTTTTTTTTTCTGTATATAATTGATATCTTTCTTTTGTTAGTTTTGTATATATTTGTTTTTGTGTTTCTTTGATCTTGGGCTTAATTGTTTGTGAGGTGAAAAATTGATTAGATAGGATCATGGACTACAATTGGTATCAACCATCTGATGCAGAAAGTGAGATATCTGAGCTGCAGTCATGGGGTAGATATCTTTAGATTGGCCATAAAAATCCAACAAGTGAGTAATGAGTTGTCAAGGGCACAAATCTCTCCTCCACCAATGGTAGGTTGTTTTGAATGGGGAAATCAATTTCCCAACACTTCTACTCCATGGTGGGGGAACCCTCCAAACAATACTTTGATGGATGAAGGGGAACATTGGGAATCTTCCACACCTTGGTATGATGAGCCATCCCCATTGGAAGTTGCTTGGGAGAACTTCAAATCCGCATTCCCAGTCGAGGTTGAGCAACCTATCCCGGATAGTCAAACTCACTTAGAGGCTGTTTTGGAGAACTTCATGGCAACAACAATGGAAGAATTAAAGAATCAAGAAGATACTATTCGAAGTCTCGGGGTACGTATGGAGGAACTCTCTAACCTACTATCCGAGATGCCAAATGGGAACTTGATGGATGATGATGAAGATGATGCAATGATGGATGAGGAGGAAGAAGAAGAAGTGGGAGCAACCGAGTCAAGAAGTGAAGACCCTGTTTTGGAGAACATAGTTGCACCATTCCCCATTGAACCCTTGACTAAGGAGCCTGAAAGGAAGAGGCAATTGGAGGACATCTATTTTACCATGCTTGGAGATGATGAAAAACTTTTGGAATTAGATGGTGCTATTGGTTCCTATGCATGTGTGGAATGTGATGGGAGAAACACTTGTGTGGTTTGTGCGGAGATTTCTGCATATTTGGAAGGTGATGGATTTGGCAATGCTGAGAGTGAAGATTGTACAGGCTTGAAGAACAGCACCAATGATCCTCTCGAATTGTTTGCCACCTCACATTTTAAAGCAGTCAACAATGGAGTTCATGCCTCTACCTGAGGTTGAACCCCATTTTTATTGGGAAGATTTTGTGGATGAAAGGGTCGATTTTGACCCAAGTGCACCTCGTCGCAATCAAGTAATACGGTGGTGAGACCGGTTATCGTATCCACAGGGATTGGATGTCAATTACCAGTTCGCAAATTCAACAACTATTTAGACTTAACTAAAGTGTGAGGGATTAAAACAGAAAATAAAGAAAGCAAAACAATATTTTTAGTCTTTTGGGAATTATATCGAACACTTGGAAGGCAAACAGAGATATAGCTAAGATTGTTAGGGTTAGACTACACTAATCCTCCCTTAATTGCAATGAAATGGTTATCAACACAAGTCCTAATTCAATTATGACAATCAAGCCTTTTCTAAAATACTCAAGCCTAATTCCTTAGGTGCATTGAGCCTAAAACCCCAAATTAAACCCTAATTCCTTAGGTGGATTAACCTGAGATTTTGCATTAAGTCAAGACTTATAAGATTGCAAGCATTCAACACCTATTCCTAGATTCTTGAACTACTTGGCATATGATTCATGAGCATGCCTTAATACCAACCTTCCAGTCATCTATCAAAGCAACAAATCATTCCTATGGGTAGCTAATCCAAGGAAAGCATTAAACACAGAATCACATACTCATAACGAAATAGAAACTTGTATTAAAATACCAAATCAATTACAATAAGTTCAGAGAAGTTACATATAACCCCAACATTGGGGATTTAACTACTCATGATAAGGAAATACAAAAAGGAAAAAGAGAAGGGATGAAGAACACTCATAGACAAGCTTCCTCCAATCTTCTCTCCATCCAAGAAGAGAGAAAACGCCCCCTTTTTGGGTAGAAACCCTCTCCACCACCAGCCTCACTGCCTCCAAGTGCAGATTATTTTAGGTTAGAAGTTAGTCCCATTTTCTCTGTCCTTGTCTTTGTTATTTATAGGTCCGTCGCCCGTCACGGCCGTGATGCCCATCACGGCCAGGCCGTGATGGTCTCTGACTTGGGCGAATTTGCACAAAATGGTCACTCGCGAGGCGAGCCCTTTGTTCGCGACGCGAATCCTAAGTCACGGCCGTGATGGCCATCACGCCAGCCGTGTGATCTCGACTTTTGCCTTTTGCTCTGCTTCATCACGGCCGTGATGGTTATCACGGCCAGGCCGTGATAGGCTCTGTTTGGCTATATTCTTCACTTTTCTAGCTCTTTTTCATCCAAGCTCCACCAAGGCTGATTTCTGGGCATTTTTCCACTAAATCCTGCAAAACAACACACAGAAACCACCTCATCCGTTCCAAAGGAAAAACTATACAAAATCAACACTAAATTGGCCTAACTATATGCAAATGCATGCAGAAATGTACATGAAAAAATGAGGTAAAGTCACACTCATCAGTTACATTTATACTCTTGTAAAATTTATTGAAGAAGACATACAAACTGAGAAATGATATATAGTGAGAAATTTGTATGAAGCGTATTACAAACAACAACAAACATTTATCATGAATTCATGATATTTGCTTTCATTTTCATGATTAAAGTAGTATGTACCGCCTCTAAAGAAAAAAAAGTATTGTGCATTATCAATATAAAAAAAAAATTATATTGACATCCATTAATAATTTGGTATATGTATTTTTATTTTAATAAATAAGAAAGAAATAAAAGTGATATTGATTTATCAAAATATTATTAAATGTGTGTGTAAAATTTATTTATAATTTTATACCGACAACGTATATAAATTAACTCTTATTTTTATTCCTTCAGAAAAAACAGTAACATGATTTAATTGGAAAAAAAAGTAACATGAGCATTTTGCAACATGTTTTCTATTTATTTCACAAAATAATATGCTTCTATAAATAAAAGGTTAAAATAATATTTTGATCCTTATACTTGACGCGAATTCTCGATTTGGTTTTTATATATAAAAAATTATTTAAATGGTCCATATACGTAAAAAAAAGTATATGTTTGATCTCTATACAAAACAACAAATTATTAAATCAGTCTTTTTTTTTGTATGGAAAAGTTTAGGTGAGTTGGGTCCCGTGGCTCACCAAGGTCAGGAATGGCCTCACGGCTCAATGAGTACTTACAGGGGTATTTATATATTACCCACCAACAGGACCTCACATCGACAGTGAGATTCGAACTCACGACCTTGTGGGTTATGAACTGTATTCTTACCAATAGGATCAACCATCGTTGCATTAAATCAATCTTTAACATGGTGTACGACATGGACCAATCGAGTACTCTTTATACCAATAGAGATCATTTTAATAATTTTTTACGTATATAAACCAAATTGAGAATTTGTGTCAAGTATAGGAACCAAAATATTCCTTTAACCTAAATAATATTTTGTTCATATAATAAGTTGGCAACACCTTTCTTACGTTTTGCTTAAAAAAAACACATTTCTTACTTTAGAATTTTATTCATGTATTATATGTATGAATTATTTTTAATTTTTTTTTTACTTTTATCCTAATTATTTTGAAAGTTTTTGTAAAAAAAAATTATTTTGAAAGTCATCCATGATATGATTAGTGGGTAATTGGCAATATAAAAACTTTGCATTTAAAAAAAAAAAAGCTTTGTAATGTTATGTCAATGTAAAGTACTCCCTCTTGTGTATATTATAAACAAAAAATCCAAAACTTTTGATGTAATATATAAATAAATTTTATTTTCTAATGATACATTGTTTAAGTCAAACTTTTTATTATCATAAAGGATAATTTAGGTAAAATCCTAATTTTTTAATCAAATTAAATGAAATTAACTAACCATCTTATAATATGTGTATTGCATTAATTTTTTGCTTATAATATGGACCGGAGGGAGTAATTAAATTCTAAAAAAAATGGCTTATGTCATGAATAAAATTTGACCAGAAGGAACCAAACACGGCCTAAAAAACCACAGCAGCTTCAAATGTTGAAGACTTCGAAATTTGAACCCATGTTTTGATGTTACAACATACAACAGAGTCCACAACCACAACTAACACCCTCTGAAAAGTGAAAAGTTCATCATTCTCTTCATATCTCTCTCTCTGCCAATGAAGCAGAATCGATCACAACCCAGCCTTTTAGATGAATAATAAACCACCCTCCTCCACCGTCACTCTCACCCTCGCCGCCGCCGCCGCCGCCGTCGCCGTTGTCTTCATCTTCTCTTCAATAATACCATTATCCCATGCTCTCGGCTCCGGCACCACCCTCGCCGTCACCGATGCCTCCGCCACCGTCTGCGGCGTCGTGGCATCACAACCAACCCACCGCATTGAGTGCTACCGCCGCGGCCACGTCATCTCCGTCATCCCCAACGTCTCCTTCTCCTCCATCTCCGGCGGAAGAAATTACTTCTGCGGCCTCAGGTCCGGTAACTACAGCTTACTCTGCTGGGACACTGTCTCTTCCAACGTTACATTCGAAAGCAGAAGACTTTACAACAATGACACTGTTCTATTCGAGAATCTCGCCGTTGGTGACACCCAAGTTTGCGCCACCGTGGTTGGCACCGGAACGGCGTCGTGTTGGAGAACCAATAGCGCTTTTGAATTTTCATCTGGGTATGAGCAATTTTCTTCGATTTCATCTGGGTCGGGTTTTTCTTGCGGAATCATGAAGAATGGTTCTCGGGTTCGTTGCTGGGGAAACGGGTCTATTGCTAGAAGCATCGAGGGTGACTTTGGGAACATTTCTATGTTGAGTCTTGTAGCTGGTGATTCACATGTTTGTGGATTGAATTCAACTGGGTTTTTGGTATGTAGAGGAAGTAATAGTTTTGGTCAAATTGATGTTCCAAACGGTGGGTCTTTTGAGTATTCAGGGTTAGCACTTGGAGATGAACATAGCTGTGCTATTAGAAGATTGAATGGTTCTGTTGTTTGTTGGGGTGGTAGAGGATTGTTCTCTGATAATGTTACACAAGGTGTTTCTTTTGAGACCATTGTTTCTGGCTCCAATTTTACTTGTGGATTGACAACAAGCAATTTTTCTGTAATGTGTTGGGGTCCTGGTTGGTCTAATAGTGATAGTTCTAGTTCAAGGTTTGAGCTTCCTTTGTCTCCTATTCTTCCCGGGCCTTGTGTTCAATCTTCTTGTAGCGAGTGTGGTATATATCCTGAATCTCAAATTTTGTGTTCTGGTTATGGTAACATTTGCAAGCCACAGCCTTGTTCACCTCAGGTGCCGCCGGCAGAACCACCGCCTTTACTGCCATCAGCGCCGCCACCATCCCTGGCTCCTCCGTCTTCGCGGTCGAAGGCCTTGACAAGAGGCTTATTGGTATTTGCCATCGTTGGATCAGTGGGAGCTGTTGCTGGCATTTGTACTGTAATTTATTGCTTGTGGGCTGGGGTTTGTTTTGGGAAGAAGAAAATCCATAATTCTGTGCAGCCAACAATCACTAGAGGTGGCAGTTCCAATGGTGGTGGTGGGGCTACTTCGAATAATAGCCCGCCTTCGAAATCGTCCACCATTATGCGGCAAGGCTCGAGGATAATGCGGCGCCAAAGGAGTGGAACATCGTCAACAAAACATCATGACAAGGCAGAGGAGTTCACCCTGGCTGAGCTTGCTGCAGCCACCAACAATTTCTCACTTGAGAACAAGATTGGTGCTGGAAGCTATGGTGTTGTGTATAGAGGCAAACTTGCAGATGGTCGCGAGGTGGCAATCAAGAGGGGTGAAACTGGTACCAAGATGAAGAAGTTTCAAGAGAAAGAGAGTGCGTTTGAATCAGAATTGGCGTTCTTGTCCCGTGTACACCACAAGCATTTGGTTAGACTAGTTGGGTTCTGTGAAGAGAAGGATGAAAGGCTCTTGGTGTACGAGTACATGAAGAATGGGGCATTATATGATCATTTGCATGACAAAAACAATGTAGACAAAAGTAGTAGTGTCTTGAATTCTTGGAGAATGAGGATCAAAATCGCGTTGGATGCTTCGCGAGGAATTGAATATCTTCATAATTATGCAGTTCCATCTATAATCCACAGAGATATCAAGTCTTCTAACATTCTGATTGACACGAATTGGACAGGAAGAGTATCTGATTTTGGATTGTCATTGATGAGTCCAGATACTGACCATGATTACCGGCCAATGAAGGCAGCCGGAACAGTTGGATACATTGATCCTGAGTATTATGGTCTAAATGTATTGACAGTAAAGAGTGATGTCTATGGGCTTGGAGTGGTACTGTTAGAACTCTTAACAGGAAAGAGAGCTATATTCAAGCATGGCGAGAATGGAGGCACCCCCGTGAGTGTGGTAGACTTTGCTGTGCCTGCAATCATGGGAGGAGAATTGGCGACAATTTTGGATCCAAGGGTTGAGCCACCGGAGTTGAACGAAACAGAAGCAGTGGAGCTGGTGGCCTATACTGCTATGCATTGTGTAAATTTGGAAGGGAAGGACAGACCAACAATGGCTGACATAGTGGCCAATTTGGAGCGTGCTTTGGCTCTTTGTGATACTAGT
>CM061065.1:202686408-202707408 GCA_030762895.1 Sophora flavescens
CTCAACCAATCAGAAATTAACACATCATTACAAATATTTGATTCTTATCCTAACCACCTTAAAAGTCTTCAATTTCATGATTCCTTATTGGTTGTCAGTATAAAAATCTTTACACTAACAATACTTAGAGATTAAAATTTTATGAATATTTATTAGAAGAGTTTAAATTTTATACATTATCAATATAAAATATTTTTATACTAACATATAATAATATCTTATCTTTTACACTGGCATATAATATTATTTTAGCAAATCATCATATAAGGTCTTGTACGATCGTTTCGAAAATATTATATTTTAAGGTTAAGGAACCGTTGCTTGTATAAAGAACGATTGTAACTTCTCCCTTTCACATAGACATGCTTCGATGACGTGTAAAAATAAGAACCGATTTTTAACTTAAGAAACTCGATTAAGAACTACCGATTAAGATGCCTTGGAAAGCTAACGAGCATTAGTGTAAAACTTTATATATATATATATATATATATATATATATATATATATATATATACCGCTTTAATCCTTATGTAGAAATTTTATTTTATATTTTTAAAACCAAATGGAGACTGTGTCAAAAAACAAAAAAACAAAAAACCAAATGGGGACCAGGGGGAATGAAACGAACGCGCAGGGATGAGCGTGAGGAGAGAGAAGTAGAAAGAGGGGAGTTCATGATTATAATGGACGAAAGAGAGGTAATACAGAATGAGCCAATGAGAAAAGACAATGTTTGAGCTTCAAAGAGGGGGTCCTCCTTCTTTAATTACTAGATCTGAATTTAGAACGAGAAATGTTATATTCTTGGATAAGGTTTGGTTGATTTTAAAATGTGTAGATAAACATGTAATTATTTTAAAATTATTGAGATTTTATGTAGTTTATCAAATTGAAGTGGAAAATACGAATGTGGTGTTATTAAGTGCCTAAGAAGACTTACTTGTGTCCCTTATATGGACCGATCTTCTAGATGATGGAGAGGAACCATGGCTCCCCCAATATATTTTTTTCTTTGTTCATATATACATGTTATAGTAACAAAGTTACATTATATATATTTTCTTGCCATATAGAATCCAAGTGTCCTTGTTAGCGCAGCGGTCAAGCTACATTCTTGTATGTTAAGATTCAGGGTTCGAATCCAATGTCATGTGATTTTGGGTTCGGTCTATATGCTTAGGCACGCCACAATATCATAGGATATTAGTCTCTCACCTGGGACGATACTTTGGAAAAAAAAAATTGAAGTTGAAAATGAGTATGTCTTTATTTGATAAGACAAAACATCCTATGAATTCTCGTAATTATTTAAAGTCGACGCATGTGGCATGTTATTACATACGTAGAATTTTAATTTATTTTGAACATTTTATCATTTTCTGGTTTTTGACCAAACTGTGTTCTTTTTAGAAATTATTTACCAGTTTAGGGTTATTCTGAAATTATTTATCAATGGGGGTCGTTTTGAACATGTGATATATTTTATTTTTTTTCAATCTGACAAGTCAAAAACGCCACTGCAGTTGGCGTATCCTATTTAAAAAAAAAAGAAGCAAAAAGTGGAGGCGCCAGTGCAGTTGGCGCCTCCCACTGTCCCCCACCCCAAACCCCCCCAACACACACACACACACACACACACACACACACACAAATTTCCTACAAATATAAACCCCTGTTACCAATAACAAAAAAATTATTACAATAGTATAAAAAAATTTACCTTATAAGAATTAAAATAAAGTCACATGCAATTTTAAAGTATAGGAAGTAACGATGACATTAATGATAAAATATATATTTAAAACAACAAGATGCAATATAAAAATAGCAGTAATAACGAGTAGCAAATAATATCACAGGAGGCATAAAAAAAAATAGCAATAACAATTTACACCCTTAAATATTCATCAGTTATTACAGTAGTACAAAAAAATTTACCTTATAAGAATTAAAATAAAGTCACATACAATTTTAAAGGAACACCGCTACAAAAAAATATATATTATAAGTATAGGGAGTCACGATGACATTAATGATAAAGTATATATTTAAAACAATAAGATGCAATATAAAAAAACCCGTAATAACGAGTAGCAAATAATATCACAAGAGGCATAAAAAATAATTATAGCAATAACAATTTACACCAATAAATATTCATCAGTTATTACAGTAGTAAAAAAAAATTATCTTATAAGAATTAAAACACAGTCACATGCAATTTTAAAAGAATACCGCTACAAAAAAAAGTATGCTATAAGTATAGAGAGTAAAGATTACATTAATGATAAAGTATCTATTTAAAACAACAGATAATAAAAAAATACCTTAATATATAGATCTTAGTAAGAAATTTTATTTACTACTTGTGATATTATTTGTTACCTGTTATTAAGGTATTTTTTATTATCTGTTGTTTTAAATAGATACTTTATCATTAATATAATCTTTACTCTCTATACTTATGGTATACTTTTTTTTTAGCGTGTTCCTTTAAAATTGCATGTGACTGTGTTTTTAATTCTTATAAGATAAATTTTTTTACTACTGTAATAACTGATGAATATTTATTGGTTTAAATTGTTATTGCTATAATTATTTTTTATGCTTCCTGTAATATTATTTGCTACTCGTTATTACGGGTTTTTTTATATTGCATCTTGTTGTTTTAAATAGATACTTTATCATTAATGTCATCGTGACTCCCTATACTTATAGTATTATTTTTTTTTTGTAGCGGTGTTCCTTTAAAATTGCATGTGACTTTATTTTAATTCTTATAAGGTAAATTTTTTTGTACTACTGTAATAACTGATGAATATTTAAGGGTGTAAATTGTTATTGCTATTATTTTTTTTATGCCTCCTGTGATATTATTTGCTACTCGTTATTACTGGTATTTTTATATTGCATCTTGTTGTTTTAAATAGATACTTTATCATTAATGTCATCGTTACTTCCTATACTTTAAAATTGCATGTGACTTTATTTTAATTCTTATAAGGTAAATTTTTTTATACTACTGTAATAATTTTTTTGTTATTGGTAACAGGGGGCTTATATTTGTAGGGAATTTGGGGTTGGGGGGGGGAGTTTGAAGGGAATTGGGGTGGGGGACAGTGGGAGGCGCCAACTGCACTGGCGCCTCCACTTTTTACTTTTTTTTTTTTAAATAGGGTACGCCAACTGTAGTGGCGCCTATAAAGGTGCCATCTGCAGTGGCGCCTTTGACTTGTCAGATTGAAAAAAAATAAAATATGCCACGTGTCCAAAACGACCCCCCATTGGTAAATAGTTTTAGAATAACCCTAAACTGGTAAATAGTTTCTAAAAGGAACCCAGTTTGGTCAAAAAGCCTCATTTTCTCTGTTTTGCAACTGAGTAAAAAGATTTATATAAAATTTTTGTAGGAGAATATAACATGATAGACACGTCTTTTTAATGCGTTCTTTCTTTAACATATTCTATATCATCGAATAGAATTCATATGAGAGAGCAGACTTATGTGATTTAGTGATTTTATATAATTTTCACTCAATACTAAAAGTTATGTTAAAAAGAATATTGAAAAGATATGGAGAAAAGTGTCATGTTGTGTAACTTGAAGATTTAGTTTTAACCAAAAGTAAATTTATAATGAAGGAATGTCATCTCCGGCCAGTAATTGCAGCTACATTCAGCAGAGTAGGGCTCATAATCCAAGCTGGAAGGGTGAACCCATTGACAAAGGTAGACCAAAAGCCAAGAAAGCCGAATAAAAGTTCAAGATTGAGGGGAATGTCGTGGTGAGATAACATAATCATGTCGTATATTCCCTATTCCTTCCAGCTTTCACCTCAATTAGTCGAAACACTTTTCAGTCACTCACTATAGTGAGGTGTAGGATGAGGCTAGGTGCGAAGGTCGTTAGGGCATTTGTTGATGGAAGACTAGTCCAAGATGATTGGAGGTTCAAAATGCTTTGGGTATAAGTGATGATCAAGGAAAATCCTGCCTTCATAGAAAATGAAGTGCAAGGAGTAATGGTGAAAGAATTCATGAGTGGAGCAAGAACAGGGGGACCCAGAATCTTGATCCTGTTCCATGGGTTGAGCTTGGCTGAAGGGTGAGTCAGAAGATGAAGAAGAGTCATCTCCATAGGAGTAAGTTTTGTTTTGGGAATCGGATTCGTAAGACATGATTGTGGAACTTAGGGTTTTTCGATTCTTTGAAAAGTCAAGATTGAAGATGAAAGTAATAGGCTTTGTGAAAAGTTCGGTTGATTATAAAGGGCTGTAATTCAAAAGGGGTAAAACGAACAGACTTTACTGTTTCCTATTTAATTTTGTTACCGTTAAGGTTGGTCGAGTTTTTCTCTTCATAAAGATAAGTGGTTGAGCTGGGAGATAAGTGATTGCACGTTGTTCAAGGGCAGCGATAATTTGTTACATTATTTCAGCTTCTCATTAATCTAGCTGAAAAATGTAAGGGGGCAATTGTTATCACCAAAAAAAAAAAAATTGGCTGATAGCCGAAAACGACTGATAGTTAATTAATGTGGAATAATAACGGAATAAATATGTAGTCGATGGTAGAAGATGAATATCCGACTGGATGAGATTTGGGCTGGACTTTAAATTAATGGGCCAACTTGGATGAAATTTTAATATTCAGTCGAAGGTTGGCAATCAACTTACGAGTGGATGTGCATTGATACCTAGAATCGCGGATAATGGATAATAATAGGCATCAACACGTGTTTCAAAGGCTTCGGGAAGATAAAGAAAAGGCTCGGGCTGGAAGGAAGTTGGTAACGGATGCCAAAGGAAATGCCTAGAAAATAGGGGAGTGGTTCTTTGAAGCTGGGCGTTGTTGTGAAGTGGTCTGAGCAGTTGAAGATAATGGGTAGGCTAGATGTGGGTAGTAATTGCTTGGATTTAGGAGTTTTGGCCAATGAGGATGACTATAGTGGGAGTTAGTTTTTGCCTATAAATACCCTTTGTAAAGATTTTGTAAAGAATCCACACACATTCAATACAACTTAAGCTTTTTATGCTTACACAGCTTACTTATTGCTTTCCGCTTTACCACATCCTTTTACTTTACTTAGTCGTTTATTCACTTAGCCTATTAGTTCTTAGCTTTTTAGTCCACCCTTCAATCAAACGTTTTATTTAGTAGTTTGAGAATCTTTGCCGAGGGATAGATTCCCCCTGGTGCTTATTCACTTGATTATTAGGAAAATCAAAACGTGCAACTCAACTAATTTCACTATTCGACTGAGTCACAATCTCGCACGACAACACACATTAAGAGTCTTGATTGATTTTGTTAAAACTATTATCATATAGGAAGAGACGAATTTAGAAAATATTAAAGGGAGGGGCTAATATATATAAAATATATACATATATAGCAAAAATATATTTTTATAAGATACTTTTATATATAAAACAAAAAAACATTATACAAATAACTAATTTTACAAGCTATTCTAAGGGAAGGGCAAGTGTGGGCCAACCCTGCATACAGGCTTGTCGGAGTTGGAGGAAAAATTCCTTCCCTTATTCTGCCTTCTTATATTTGAGAGTGCATTTGTTATCGTTTATTTTGTTAAAAAATCAAATTTTAACTAAATAATCATTTTTTTAAAACTTTAAAAGTATTTGTTTTTACTTTTGAAAATAATGAAAAATAGGAAAAAAATCATTTTTAGGGTTAAAATGAAAAACAACTTTCATTAGCTATTGAAAAAAATATTTGTTTTTATAACTAACTACTTTTTTAAAAAATAATTTTTATGATTGTAAACAAACACATATCAATTTCTCATTTTTTTAAAAATCTCTAAAATTAATCGATAAATTTTTTTCTAATAAAATCATTTATTTTTTAATCTTAAACAAACGGACTATCGTTCTCTCACAAGAATAGTCTTTCTAGTGACTAGATTGTTTTATTGACAGAGGCAATACTCGAATAAAATACATGATTACATGTATTCTTTTATGAGTCTCTGTATCTAACCACATTTTAATATATTATTATTAGAGTAAAGATCCAAATTAGTCATTGACAAAAAAATACGGTGACATTTTGATCCTTGAAATATGACAAATATCAATTTGGTCATCAAGAATGTAAAATATGGGTCAAAATAATCCATGATAGAGGCTAAAATATCCCTGAAAATTGTCCTAGAAATGACTGTTTTGACCCGCATCTTATATTTTTTAGGACTAAATTGATAATTTTCATTTCTCAAGGACCAAAATGTCATAATGATTTTTTGTTGAGGACCAGTTTGGATATTTACTCTTTTTATTATTAAACAAGCATATCAACATCTGCGCCCTTTTATTTCAACAAGACTCTTAGAGTGTGTTTGAAAAACCTGAAAAAAAAAAATTATGCTGATAATCAATTTTTAAATATTCGATTAGATTATAATCAGAATATGTTTTTGTTTGACTCTGTTTGTTGAATAGTGATTTTAAGATAATCTATTTCATTTGGGTGATGCAAAAAAATCATTTTTATATAGTAAAATACTAAAAAATGTATGAAGTTATTTGTATAATTTAATAATATTTGTTTAGAAGTTAGTTTTGTAGGGGTAACTAAGGAAGAGAGTTTTGAGAATGAAAAATAATTTAATCACAACAATTTTAAGCTAGAAAAAATAAGATGGCATAAAACAAATTTTTTTCCCAAAAAAAAGCTTTTTTAATAAATTTAAGCAAAATACCAAATATGATAAATTATCTATAAAACAATTTTTAAACTAAAAAATAGTTGAAATGAGAAAAAATAATCTTTCCCAAATACACTCTATTAAACACGCATATTGACATCCGAGTCCATCGAACTCAAACATGTGGACCGAGGGGTAGAGCTCAGCCACCAAGCTCACCAACTTGAAAGGCTAAAGAGACCAAGGTTTCGAGCTCGGTCACCGAGGTTGAATGTTGGCCGAAGTGTAAGGTCGGTCACTGAGATTATGGTAAAGAGGGGAAGAAAACCTACACCATAAACCTTCGATTCTCCAAAAAAGGTTTTTAAGGGCCGTGCTCGACTAGTGTCATGAAAACTTTTACGCTTCTTCTAGCTCAAAGCTTGGGGGGCTTGTGTACTGGCTGAGGAGTAAAACCCGGCCACTGAGCTTGGATACTCGATCCGATAAAGACAGAAAAGATAAGATATTGATATTATCTCAAATAACCTTATCCAGTTAGAAGAGATAAATCCCCCAAATTAAGGAAATCATATCTCAAAGAGGATTTATGAGATAAGAAGAGATAAATCCAAATCTCTAAAAGATAATGGGATCCTATTATAAAAGGAGGAGGATCTTAAGAGAAAGAGGACTTTTCACTAACCTAAGTGAATCTCCCTTAAGCGTATTAGAGGAACCAGCTCGACCAAGAGACTATTGAAGAGTTCTTGCCCGCTGGTATTCATCAGATACAAGATTAGGGGATTGAGATCGCTGTATGACCAAGGGTTGAACTAAGAACTACGTCTGGCTTTGATTCCCATTGGGATACGTAGGACCGAAATACAATATTTTGTCAAGCCATATTCTAAAACAACCCTAGTGTTCACTCTTGGTTGAACGTTCTACGACGAGATTCCGGCAAGTCGGATCTCGATAGGAACATAATCCATCTATTGTTTGATTGTTTCTTCTTGTTTTTTCACCCTCTTTCGTTCTTTCCATGTTGAACACTGACCACCTATTGTTTGATGAAATTACTGTGTAAATACCAAGATAACTTTTTTTTTGTTGTTGTGGTTTTTGTGTCATTTAACTTGTATGCATAATCCATCTATTCTGATGTATAGCTATATTCCTTACTAAATCACTACTTGTGTTCCCAATATTTGTCCCAATGAAATGATGAAATATTTACTAGTATGGTTCTTACTTTATAAGATAGATCTTATATTTGTGGTCCAGTAAACAACATGATGAAATATTCAGCAATAGCGTGTAGGAATGCTGAGGTTTTCATGAAGTTTGCAAGGGCTAGTTACAAGGAGAAAATATGGGTTCTTGGTGCTGGTGTTATCATCAGACAGAGTGCTGGTGGCGTGGTAACCGATGCTGGGGGCATCTACCAACGCAGAGATGAGACAAGGAGAGTGGCAGCGAAGGCAAATGTTGGGATTAGAATGGTAAGTATATTCATTCTCCTGCTCTCTTTTTGTTTTAACCCTTTTTATTCTTTTTCTTTATTTCATTTTTTATATTTTATAATTTGTGTGTGTGTTATATTGTATATTGTTTATGTCAGTTCTATTTCTAATTTGTTATTGTGTAAGTTTTGTTTATATTATTATTATTTTTAAATTACTTTTAAATTCCCAGCCCATCATTCTTTTATATGTTTTTTTTATGTTTCTTTATCAATATTAAATAATCAGTTTCCACGTATTCTATTTTTTAAATTTTTTTCTATACTTGAATTTGTTTTCATTTTATTTTTCAAAACTTTTCAATAAACGTGCATTTTAAACACTTTTTATACCATTCTTTCAAAAGTGTTCTCCATAAATAAGTTTTTTTTGAAAGAATCTTCTGAACTTTATTTTTATATATTTTTTAAAAACTTTTTTGTACAAACAGGTATTTTGAAAATTACTTTTTAAGCCCTATGTATATCCTATTTATTTATAACCAAGTTTTATGAAAAGTATTTTTAAAATCTTTTTATATAGTATTTGAAAACTTTTCTCTGTAAACTAGTTTTTAGATGTAATTTTTAACCTTATTTTTATATCCTAATTTCAAAAACCATTTAAAAACTTTGTTTTTATTTTCAAACCTTTTCTCTATTAAACTAATTTTTGCAAAAAATATTTCTTCACCCTCATTTTATATCCTATTTTAAAAACTTTTTCCCCTATAAATTTCTATTATAAATTTTTTTAGACTATTTTTTAATATTTATTTCAAAACTTTTTTCTATAAAATAATTTTTTTTGAAAAGTAACTTTTAAACACTTATGTATTGTATTTTATTTTTTTAAAATAATTTCTGAAATATACTTTTAAACCTTTCCAACGTTTTGAAAATATTTTTCTATAAACTAGCTTTTGAGAAGTAATTTTTAAACTTGTTTCTATATCCTATTTTTAAAAAAATTATTTTTTTAAAAAAACCTGTCTTTTATGTCCTATTTTATAATTTTGTTTATAAACTTATATTTTAATAAGTATATTTTAAGCTCTTTTTTATACCCTGTTTTCAAAAGTCTTCTTAGAAACATTTTTGAAAAAGTGTTTTTTAAACCATTCTTATTGACTGTTTTCAAATTTTTTTTTTGATAAACTAATTTTTTGAGAAGAAATTTTTTAATCTGAATTTCAATTATTTTTTCAAAACCAGTTTTTCGAAAAGTTATTTAAACCCTCGTTATATATACTATTTTCAATTTTTCTAATGTTTTTTATAAATTAGTTTTTTGAGAGTAAATTTTTAAACTTTGTTTTTATATCCGATTTTCGAAACATTTTTTTCTTGTTTTTATATTTTAATTTTAGCAACCCTTTTTATTTACAATTTTTATAACTTTTTCCTATTCCTCGTTTTTTGAAAAGTATATTATAAATAAATTAGACATTTTTCAAAAGTTTCCTCTATAGTTTTAGGGAAACTATTTAATAAACTTTATTTTTAAACATTTTTTCAAAACTTTCCTCTATAAAATAGTTTTTCGAAAGTATTTTTGAAGCTTTGCTTTTATACCCTATTTTTTTTTCATGAACCAATTTTTTAAAGTACTATATCTTATCATTTATTGTATAAATTTTATTTGTATTGTATTATTATTATTTTTAAATTATTTTTTAACAAAAAATATTTTTAAATTCTTGATACCTCATAATTCGTTTATATGTTTTTTTTAATGTTTCATTAATTATCAATAAAAAATGAACCATTTTCAAATAACATTTAACTTATGTTTTTTAATCCCCTTTTTAATTATTTTTTATAAATTTATTTGTTTATTTTTTTTACAATTTCTTTCTTATATACCCTTTTCAACTCTTTTATCATCAAAATAGTATTTTAAGATGAAACTTTTAGACCTTGTTTTTATATCCTATTTTCAAAACTTTGTTTTTATATCTTGTTTTCAAATTTTTTCTCCATAAACTATTTTTTTAAAAATTATTTTTTAAACCTCTGTTCTATATCTTATTTTTAAAACTAGTATTATGAATTGTATATTTGAAACCATTTTTATATACTATTTTAAAAAAAAATTCTATAGAATTGTTTTTTGAAAAGTAATTTTTAAACTCTTTGTGTATTTTATTTTAAAACTCTTTTTTAATAAATGGTTTTTAAAATGTATTTTTAAACCAGTCCTACAGACTATTTTCATTTTTTTCCATAAACTAGTTATTTGAGAAATCATTTTTAAAACTAGTTTTTATATACTATTTTTAAAACTTTTTTAATAAAATTTGTATTTAAAAAGTTTTAAAATGTTTTTATATCCTATTATAGGATAAATTTTTAAATAAATTATTTTTAAAGCTTTTTTTATAAACATTTTTTGAAAAAAAATTTTGAAACCCTTTCTTATTGTTTTTTTTTTAGAAAATTTTCTATTTTTTTATAAGCTAGTTTTCTAAGAAATAATTTCAAAACCTTGTTTTTATATTTTATTTATAAACTTGTTTTTTAAAAATTTATTTTAAAGATACTATTTTAAAAACTTCTTTATATAAACTAGATTTCTAACAAGTAATTTTTAAACCTTGTCTTTAAATCAATTTCAAAACTTATTTTAGAAACTACATTTGAGATGTATTTTTAATGCTTCGTATATATTACTTTCAAAACTTTTTTTCTTATAAACTTATTTTTTTAGAAGAAAATTTTAAACTTTGATTTTATATCATAGTTTCAAAAGTTTTAGCAAAAACTAGTTTTTTGAAATGTATTTTTAAAACCCTTCTT
This sequence comes from Sophora flavescens, assembly GCA_030762895.1. NCBI lineage: Eukaryota > Viridiplantae > Streptophyta > Magnoliopsida > Fabales > Fabaceae > Sophora > Sophora flavescens. The sequence continues at coordinate 202,697,367 of CM061065.1, forward strand.
GTATATTTTCAAAACCTTTTTTTTTAATTTATAAACTAGTGTTTTGAGAAGAAATTTTTTAACTTTGTGTATATAAAAATTTTTGAAAAGTATTTTTTTAAACCATGTCTTTATATCCTATTTTTTAAAAGAATCAATTTTAAAACCATTCGTATATATTATTTTAAATATTTTCTGTATAAACTAGTTTCTCGAAAAATATTTTTAGAGCTCTTATTTATATCCAATTTTTATAACTTTAATCTAAAAACTAGTTTTTGGAAGAATACTTTTAAAACTCTTTGTGTGTCTAAGTTTCACTTTTTTTTTTTTTTTATAAACTGGTTTTTAGAAGTATTTTGTAAACTCTTTCTGTATACAATTTTCTATAAACTACTTTTCTGAGATATAATTTTAAACCTTATTTTTTATCCTAATTTAATCAATTTTTGTATTTTTTTTATATTTTTAAAATTATTTAATGAACTAGTTTTAAAATGTTTTTTCATCCCTTTCTTATATATTATTTTCGTAACATTTTTCTATAAATTAGTTTTTTGAGAAGTAATTTTCAAACCTTGTTTTCATATCCTATTTTAAAATTTGAATTTATTTTTTTATAAAAATCTTGCTTTTTTTTTTATAAACTTGTTTTTGCAAAGTACATTTTAAACACTTTTTAATGTACTTCTTTCAAAAGTTTTTCAATAAGCTAATTTTTGAAAGAATATTTTGAACTTTGTTTTTATATCTTATTTTTAAAATTCTATATATAAACTTGTATTTAGAAAAGTACTTTTTAAGCCTTTTGTATCCACCGTCAAAAAGAAAAAGTCTTTTGTATCCTATTTGTTTTTATATTTATTTAATAAACTATTTGTATGAAAACCTTGTTTCTATATCCTATTTTTATACACTTATTTTTTGTAAAGTTTTTTAAATTCTTTCTTATATACTGTTTTTGGAGATGTAATTTTAAAATATTATTTTTATATCCTATTTTCAAAAAACTTTTATAGAAACTTTTTTTTTGTGGTGCTAAAAAACTTTGTTTATATTTCTTCAACCTCATTTTATATCCTATTTTTTAAAATTTTTTCCCTATAAACTACTATTATGAATCCTTTGAGATATTTTTATATATCATTACAAAATATTTTTCTATAAATTAATTTTTTAAAAAGTACCTTTAAATCTCTTATGGATTCTATTTTTAAAAAAATTTATAAAATAATTTCAGAAATTTACTTTTTAAACCCTTCCTACGTTTTCAAAATATTTTTCAAACTAGCTTTATGAGAAGCAATTTTTAAACCTTGTTTTTAATCCTTTTTTTAAATTTTTTTACTGGATTTTTAATTTTTTTTTAAAAACCTGTTTTTAATGTCCTATTTTCTTATATTATTTTATAAACTTATTTTATAATAAGAAAATCTTAAGCTCCTTTTTATATCTTGTTTTCAAAAGTTTTTCCTATAACTTTTTCCTCTATAAACTATTTTTTGGGAAACTACTTTATAAAATTCATTGTCAAACAGTTTTTATACATTTTTCAAAACTTTGCTCTATGAACTAGTTTTTTGAAAATTATTTTCGAAACTTTGCTTCTATATCCTATTTTAATTTTTTTTGTATAAACTAGTTTTGATTACTATCAAATTTTTTTATCGTGTAAATTTTATTTGTATTTGTATTATTATTTTTAAATTCCTTGTTTTTTGTATTTAAAAAAAAGTTCCTAGTAGGTAACCTCATCATTCCTTTATATGTTTTTTTAATGTTTCATTGTCTATCAAAAATTAACCATTTTTGCAGGAAAAACAAAAAATTAACCATTTTCAAATAATTTTTCCCTATGTTTTTTACTCTTTATTATCCTGTTTTTAAATACTTTTTAAAAAACTCATTCTTTGATTTTTTTTAAAATTTGTTCTTATATACTAGTTTTTAAGGAAATAAATTTTAAACCTTATTTTTATGTCGTATTTTTAAATTTATTTTATAAACTTGGTTTTAAAAATTTATTTTAAAGATACTATTTTAAAAACTTCTTTATATAAACTAGATTTTTAAGAAGCAATTTTTAAACCATGTTTTTAAATCCTAATTTCAAAAATTATTTCATAAATTACTTTTTAAATGTATTTTTAATGCTTCATATATATTATTTTCAAAACTTTTTTCATATGTACTACTTTTTTAGAAGACAATTTTAAACTTTGTTTTTATATCATAGTTTCAAAAGTTTTAGTAAAAACTAGTTTTTGAAATGTATTTATTGAACCCTTCTTGTATACTATTTTCAAAACTTTTTTTTTATAAACTAGTGTTTGGGGAAGAAATTTTTAAACTCTGGAATTCTTTTAATAAAAACTTATTTTAATATCTTATTTTTAAAACTTTTGATTATAAACTTATTTTTTTAAAAAGATTTTTAAATCCTTTCTTATATACTATAACTTTTAAACTTTGTCGTTAATCATATTATAATTTTTTTTTAAAACAATTTTTATATGTCATGTCCTATTTTCAAAATATTTCTTTATAAACTAATTTTTGAAAATTATTTTTTAAACCACGTCTTTTTAAAATTCTATATATAAACTTGTATTGAAACTAATTTCCATAAACTGACCTCTTGCAAAACTTTTTTTTATATATACAAACTAATTTTGTCAGAAAAAATTTTGAACCTTGTTTGTATGTCCTATTTTGAAAAATTTTATTTATTTTAAAAAAACCTTGTTTATATGTCCTGTTTTTATATTTTTTTTATACACCTATTTTTAAAAACATCTATCGATCCCTTTTTCATATATTATTTCCAAAATCTTTCTATAATTAATATTTTTTAAAAGTAAGTTTTAAATCTTATTTTCAAAACCTTTTGTCTTTTTGATAAAATGTTTTTTTTAGTCATTTTCAAATCACTTTTCACTTATGTTTTTATTCTGTTTTATATGATTTTTAAATTTTTCTATATTTTGATTTGTTTTCATTTTATTTTTCAAACATTTTATACAAATAATTAACATTTTCATTTTAGTTTTTGTAGAAATATTTACTAGATTATGTTCATGTTCTATTTTTTCTTAAAAAAATATTGGTAAACCCTCTTTGTATATTATTTTTAAAAAATTCATAAATGAGTTTTTTGAAAACCAGTTTATGAAAGGTGTATTTTTGAACCTTATTTTTATATCCTTTCAATAACTTTTTTACAAAATAGATTTTTGAAAAGTACTTTCGAAAAAGTTTATGTTTCCTTTCTATAAAACTTTTTTTTAAGCAACTTTTTTTGTTATTATGTAGGTTCTTTGAAAATTATTTTCTAAACTCTCTTACACTATTTTAAAACTGGATTTAATTGGTATATATTTACAATGTAAAGTTTTTTTACAATCACAACCAATCGAAAATGAACACATTATTACAAATTTTTGATTCTTAGCCTAACCACCTTAAAACTCATAAAATCCATGATTTCTGATCGGTTGTCAGTGTAAAAATCTTTACACTGTCATTACATACAAATTGAACTCTTTAAAACTTTTGTCTATAAACCAATTTTTTAATAGTATTTTTAAACCTCTTTTATATCCTATTTGAGATCATTTTTCAAAATCTAATTTCCTTGAAAAGTATTCGTATCCCTTTTTACATCTCATTTTCAAAACCTTTCTATAAACATAAATTTTCGATGTGCATTTAAAACACTTTTTACACACTACTTTCAAATCTTTTATCCTTTAACTAATTTTTTGAAAGAATCTTATATTTATTTTTTAAAAAATTATTTTTTAAACCTCGTTTCTATATCCTATTTTTAAAACTAGTATAATGAATTGTATTTTTGAAACCATTTTTATATACTATTTAAAAACTTTCTTCTGTAAAATGATTTTTTTGAACAGTGCTCTTTGTTTTATTTTAAATCTTTTATTTATAAAATGGTTTTTCAAATGTATTTTTTAATCTATTACTGCAGACTATTTTCAAAACATTTTTATCATAAACTAGTTATTTGAGAAGTCATTTTAAAAAATTGTTTTTATATCCTGTTAATTTTTTTTAATAAAATTTGTTTTAAAATATTCTATTTTCAAAACTAGTTTATATAAACTAGTTATTATAGAAGTAAATTTCCAAAAAAGATCATTTTTAAAGCTTTTTCTATAAAAAATAAAATTAAAACCGTTTCTTATTTGCTATTTTTAGAAAAATTTTATAAGCTAGTTTTTTGAGAAATAATTTTAAACCTTGTATTATATCCTATTTTAATTTTTTTTTATAAACTTTGTTGTTTAATTTTTTTGTTTTAAAGATACTATTTTCAAAACTTCTTTATATAAACTAGTTTAAATGTCATGTTCTATTTTAGGGATTGTCAATTCCAACTTCTTTATTAATTAGGGATTGCCTTTGAAAAAACCTAGTTTTGCTCTGCTAGGGTTTGCATGAGAAATAGGTTTGGTGCACTTTCTTGATCTCCATGGCTGCCTCAGTGTGTTCCTTTCTCCTCTCGCTCCATCTCCCTCACCCTCTCCATTTGTTTCTGCCTCTCCCCAACACAAATCTTTTGTTCAAGCGCTGAATAATTCCTTTGATTTCAATTTAAGTCAACTCCCTAAGCCACGCAAGAGAGGCGATGAACTGGCGATCAAAATCTCAGAAGCGGAGTATCGTGCATGCTTAGAAGGATGTAAAAACAACCTGCATGGCAGAATTATTCTCTCAAAAGGCGACTCTCCTATTAAGGTTGATGACTTGCGAGCCAAGCTTTCTAGCCTTTGGAAACTGATAGGCCCTTGGCGTGCAATTCCTCTGGGAAAAAGGTATTATGAATTCAGTTTCTCATCTGCTGAAGACTTGAGAAGTGTGTGGACTATAGGATCTTGGAACCTAAAACCTGGCATTCTTCGTTTGTATTCTTGGGCACTGGATTTTAATCCTAATCTCCAAAAACAAACTAACTAACAATGCTGGATTAGGATTCTTGGGTTACCACAAGAATATTGGAGACCCAAGATTCTCTTTGAAATTGCAAGAGGGGTCAAAAGATCTTTTGGAAACTTCGCAAGAGTCCTTGTAGATGTTGATCTAAATGGTAGCTTGCCTGACAAGATAATGGTAGAGAGGGAAGAACTAGCTTTCCTTGTGAATTTTCAATATGAAAAGTTACCTCCATACTGTTCTCTTTGCGAAAACATTGGTCATTCTTTGGCCAATTACAAGAAGAAAGATCATCAGAATCATACTGCTCGTGTGAATAAAGGGACAGAAAATAATAAAGTGGTTAGGAAACCAATTCCAACTTATGTCCCTAAGAATGAAGAGGTTATTGATCTTGATAAAGATGGTGCGGAAACTAGTGGATCTAAGAATGGCGAGGGAAAAAAATAATCAGGATGGAATGGATCCTGTTAATGGTCCTGATGTGGTGATTCGGTCTAATAGGGTTAATTACGATCCTGTAGTTCACTTTGAAGAGAATCCCTCTCAAATTAATAACGTGCATAATCATTCTCAGAATATGGAAGATGAGGATGTTGAGGTGGTTTTTGTTGAATCTGTTCAAGCACAACAAAACTCTCCTGCTCTGCTCAGGTTTCCATATCTCCGGATAGTGGTTCACAGAGATCTAAAATTCATGTCAGCAAAACTCTTGATCATAGCATTCAGGTTCAGGCTACTCCAAGTCGTGTCAGCAATTCTTTATCTCCTATTGTGAATCATAACGGGAATGGCTCAATTAATCAAGCCTTGGCTTTAATGAATAATGTTGTCTATGAGACTGAAATAGTGGAGGATGTAAATAGTCTCCATGTGGCAGTTAGAAAGGATGTTAGAGTTCTTTCAAAGTTCTGGGATGACAGATGTGAAGTGGAATCTCTAGCTGAGCAGAACTCAGAGACTGACACTAATCAGGAAAGTCCTGATTTCACAAAAAGTGTTGACATGTTGAAAAAAACTGAGATTAATAAAGCCCGTTCAAGGGCTGGTCCTAAGAATTTCGCCTAATGAAGTGCATTTTTTGGAATGCAAGAGGCTTTGCCAACCCCTCTACTAGGTTGGTATTGAAAAAGCTTTGCTTGTCAAACAAGCCTGATTTTGTTTTTGTTTCAGAACCCTAGATGTTTAGTGATAAGGTTCCTGCTGGATTATGGAAATCCCTTAATCTCAGGCTTTTTGCTTGTAATGATAGAGGCTCTCTAAAACCAAATTTATGGTGTTTATGCTCTAGCTCTTGGAATCCTTCCATCATTGGCATCTCATCTCAGCATGTGGCCTTTTCAGTCAGTATTGACAGTCAGGAAATTGGTATGGCTGCCATATATGCATCCACTAATTATCTGCAGAGAATAATTCTATGGAATGACCTAAACAATCTGCAAGCTTCCAATGTTTTGCCTTGGTGTTTCTTTGGTGATTTCAACACTGTTCTAGGTGCTCATGAATATAGAGGCAGCTCCAGACCTTCTAAGATAGCTTGTGAGGATTTCCAGCTTTGGACTGGCTGTAACAATCTCATTCATCTTCCAACTAGAGGTAATCTCTTTACTTGGTCAAATGGTAGAAGTGGCAGTGCATTAACTGAAAAAAGATTGGATAGATCTATATGTAATGACAGTTGGTTGAACTTTTGGTCGAGCATATCATGCTGCACTTTGACTAGAAGTAAGTCTAACCATTGCCCTTTATTTTTGGATTTAAAAAGGGATATTGTTGTTCATAAATCCAGTTTTATATTTATGAAAATATGGATTCAGCACCCTGGATGCAATGACATTGTAAAAGAGGTTTGGAAAACTGATTTTCATGGTTGTCCTATGTTTGTGTTAACTCAGAAGCTGAAGTTGTTAAAATCAAAATTGAGAGAGTGGAACATATGTGTTTTTGGTGATGTCAATCAAAAGTCTCTTCTGTTCTTCAACAGCTGGATTTGATTCAACATCAATTGGATGACAGTGGTTACTCTGACTCCCTCTTTGAGCTTGAAAAGAAAGCTCAGATGGAATTGGAGAAAGCTTTGCACATTCAGGAAACTTTTTGGCAAGAAAATCAAGAGTCAAATGGCAGATTGAAGGTACGCTGAGTATTTTCATAAGATGGCAAAAGTGAGAAACACTGTAAAGCAGATCAGTTTGCTAAAACATGGTGATACAATTCTAAACACTACAGCTCAAATTGAAGATCATGTGGTAAGTTACTTTCAAGATATATTCTGCACTGAGAATCACTGTGTTGATAATGGTCTTGTAGAGAAAGTCATTCCAAGAAGTGTTACTATAGAACAGAATAATATGCTTCTTGCCATGCCAACTATAGAAGAGGTGAAGCTGACTATCCTTGGTATGAATAAGGACGGTTGTAACACCCTAGTTTTTACACATATGATTTAATTATTTTATTTGGATTTTTGTGTTTATTTTGTTATGTAGTTTAGTTTGAGTAATTAAATTACCATTTCAAATTATTTTATTGGGTGCGTTAGCACTGACTTATTTCAGTGAATACACGCATACTAGACAATAATTTATGTTATTGTTACTATTATTACCAAGTCTGAAAAGTGTTTTAAATAATATGATTAAGAGAAAAACATTTTCATATTTTCATCCTATTTAATTTTAGATTTGAAAATAAACTGGTTTGACATTAATCGGAGATTAAATTTTGGGCCGAGTATTTTCTTAGTTGATCAGTTCAACTATTAACCCTTACTCTAATTTGAATTTCGAAAACATATATTTATCAATCTTTATTTTTAGATCCCAAAAAGTAAAAACATATTTATTTTAGGCTTAATATCTATCACTTATTTTATATCCACTAATACAAAAATAAGAAATTCTCTCTCCTGTCTCTAAAGTAACCCGTAAACCTCCCTCCCCTCATTTTTCTCTTTTCTGTTTCGGCCGCCTTCTGTTTCTTCTTTCTTTTCTTCTTTTTCCGCCTCTCTAACTTCATCTCCTCCTACCCATGGTTTCAAGTTCCCATCTTCTCCCTTGCTGCTCAGGTCGCCGCCGCACCGCCTGGAAGCTAGCCGGAGCCGCACGACCACCACGTTCGGTTTGAGCTCAGCCCGTACCTCAGTCCCACACCTGCGTCCCTACTCGCACGAACGCCCCATCTCCGTCGCGCGAAGGTCACTCCGTCGCGGTGAGCCACGTCGCCGTCATGGTAGAGCCCCTGCTCGCTGTCAATGGTGGTTCAACCACCATTCTCTCCTTCTTCCTTGTGCTGTTCGCGCATAAGCTTGCCGAACCAGCGTTCAGAGCCACCTCGCCGGAGAAGCCGCAGCCACCACCTTGTTTCTTCCTTCATCTTGGATAAGTGTTTTACCCTCTAATCTCTTCTAGATTGAAAATCCCCAAATCTGATTTTGAAACCCTAACCCTAGCTCTTGATTTCATGTTGTAATATGAAATTAAACTATGTTTTTATGCAATTGAGACTATAAATTAGTGTTTTATTAAACTAATTTTGTTATCCTTTTGATCAAATGAGTTTTTCCCAAATTGTGTTTAGGAATCCTTAAAACCCAATTTGATTTTATTGAAATCAATTGTGTTTCTATAAAATTGACTATGTTTTTATTCAAATTAGGAACTTTAATTTAAGATTTGAGTTCAATTTCATGTCTCTCAAACCAAATCAAATGTTCACCAATTTTAACTATGGATCCTTTTACCTAAATCGATATTATTGAGAAATCGATTCCATTTACTAAATTAAATGTATGGTTTCTTTTGATTATATGTTTTGAGAATGAAAATTGAATTGGTTAATTTATTTGTTTGTTATCATGCTTGGTTTGTGTCTCTGTGATGTTGAACACGTCTATGCTTCACCGATGGAGTAGATAATTACACTCTTGGAGCTAACGTCGGCATTAAGGCGAGGATCATTTATTTGTCTTTTAAAGGTAAGGGGAGTTTGCTTAGGGATATTCAATGACCATGTGCATGTGTGTATGTGTTTAATTAAGTGTTGTGAATATTATGGTGATATTGAGCAAATACTTGAATGACTTGTTTACTTGAACTATTGTGATTATTACTTGAAGTTGAACGTTACTTGATTTAAAGTGTTATGATTTATATATATATATATATATATGTGTGTGTGTGTGTGTGTGTGTGTGTGTGTGATGAATTGTCATTAACTGTAATATTATAATTGTTGTGAATATATTACTGTTGATTGAAGTTTACTGGCGGGACTTAGTCCGCCCAATGATTATAAGGGTTAAAAGCCTTAATAAGTCTTGAATAGAACTTTGAAAGTTTTGGGTTCACTTATAAAAGTTCCTTGTTTAAAGTCTTACTTCCGGGGAATAAGATCTTGGTTTTTAGAAAAAATGTTGAAGTGATTTTGAGTTGAAGGAAACTACATTTTTATGATCAAAAGTTTTGTACGAGAGAAAACATTTTCGAACGGTGTGTTTTATGAAGGAAAGACCATTTGAAAATATTTGACTTTATTCCATCAAGGATTTCAAAAGCAAACGAATTTCCAAATGTTTTGTAAAAGACTTTGTAAAGGAAAATATTTTCTCCAAATGATTTAGAAACGTTCCGGTTACTTGGATAAGTGACCGAAGTTTTGTTTTGGTTTTTGATTTTCACTGAGCGAAAAGTAAGCACATGTGAAAGAAAATACTAGTTCGTGAGACGTCGCCTCTAGTATTCAGTTGTATGCACGTGATCTCGGATCCGTGTAAAGAATTATGGACCAAGGGTCCCAATCGTGATATTATGGGCTAGGAGTCCTGATTTTGGAATTGAGGACCGTGTGTCCTAATTTCGTTGTTATGGGCTAGGAGTCCTTATCATGTTGAAATAAAACATGGATAAAATTATAATTGTTTTTACGACCACTGTAACATCCCTGACTGCTTTATGGATTGACGACTGTCCCCACAGACCAACACGGGTCCTTTTCACCGCGTCTTTGGCCTCACTCATATGCTTCACGGGAAAACTTCCAGAGGTCACCCATCCCAGAATTGCTCCAAGTCAAGCACGCTTACCTGTGGAGTTCTTAAGTGATGGGCTAC